>PVLD010000710.1:0-222335 GCA_004027595.1 Dinomys branickii
GGGCCCGAGGCGGCCGCGCTCCCACTGCGCCTGGACCGATCCCCGCTTCTTCCCCGCGGGGATCGTCCCCGGCTCCCAGCGTCTGGGACTTTCCCATGTCTCGCCCCGGCAGCCTGGTCCGCCCTACCACATCTCCCCCGGCATCTCAGAGAAATACGCCCAGTTTAAACTTCCTAGCCGAGGTTCCTGCATTCACGCTCACCAAGTCTGTCTCGAGCTGGTGGTGTTTATTAAGGAGGTTCGCTCCCTTGCTGCTCACCCGGTCGCCATCTTCCCCGGATCTCGATAACTTTATATTATACAGCACCCAGTGCAAATTCCCTACTATCTTCTCTATAATTTGGTATTTCCTTTAATGTTTTTGTGTTAACTAATGTGAAGATAACTATGTAATACAACATCCAGTGCTAATTCCCTACTACATTCTATATAACTTTGTATTTTCTGTATTGTTTATGGCTTTTCTGGTTCATATGTCTCCATTCTCTTGTCTTTAAAATAAAATTTTAAAAAAAATGATAAAAAAAAATAAGGTTGGAGTTTTTGGATTAGGAGTGTTGAACCTGTATGAACTGAGGGAACATACAGTGAAATATTACAGAGAACCCTAAGGACATCTGCCAGGTTTTTGACATGGACATTTGTCCCCCAGCATATGAACCTTCCCTGTGATCTGGGGGAGTCATATATCACAAGGAAGCTCAACACGATACCATCTCTGGCAGGGGAAGGTGTTGGTGTGTGACCTAACTCATGCATACTAAGTGTGGGCCAGAGACTCCTGAGGATAAGAAGGAGTCCTTCAGGATTTCTTCTAGGAGTCCTTTCTGGTATGAGTGGAGCAAGAGGGGCAGCTGGTCACCTACTCGAGGGGACCGGCTGGAGGCTCCTCTGGCACCAGAGGTGCCCATAGAGCTGTCATGCAGTTTGGTCCAAGGGCTACATCACTTGCATGTTTCCCAAGACAAGCACTCTGCTTTGTGTTCACATTAGTGGCACGGCTTAAGTCTAGCTGTCCCCAAGAGCCTCCTGTGCTAACGTGCAGGCCTTTTGGAGGGTGACGGTGGTATACGGGCATGTAGCTGACTTGCTGTTAAGGGATCAGGTCTGGTCAGAAGAGGTGGCCCAGGTGTGACCAGAGGATGTGTGATCCTGAAGGGTACATCTCCTTCCCTAGATTCATTTTCAACCTCTCCCTGCTTCCTCTCTGCAAGCAGCTCTCTTCCACCATGCACCTTTGCCATACTGGTTCTTCTGTGAAGCTGGCTGACCATGGACTGAACTATGAGCCTTTAAGTTGTGGGTGTTGGTATTGTGTCTTGGAACCAGTGCTGGTCTCTGCAGTGTTACCTCCTAGAGCCCTCCCACTTGTTTAGCCTTACAGGTAGGTGTGGAGCCAAAGTGGGCAGCTGCCATCTGTTCCCAGGGCAGGCTTCTGCCAGGCCTCAGGAGCCATCTGGCTGGCTGTTCTCCAGGCTGGGTTACCGTCACTGTGGTGCTGCTTGAAAGGGGTCACCATGTGCCCAGCATTGTGTGCAGAGGTTCTGAGTCACCTTTTCCAACCTTTGTGCAGCCTCTGAGACTGGCACTGCCATCTACAAATGAGAAGTCCAGGTTTGTGAGAGACTGGGGCGTGGGGAAACAGCCACTGCTACACAGTGAAAGCATCAATACAATCCCAGCCCTTCACCACAATCTGAGTTCCGGTCTTTCCCTTAGTCATGCTGAAATACCAGTCATTTCCTTGGGCCTTAGGCCAACCATGCCTTACCCGACCATCACCACTTTTAGGGTCTTCGACTCATAATGAGCTGGACCTAGAGCTTGCACAGTGCATCATTACTCAAAGAGTTACTTCCAAGCATCTTGAGCGTCCTCCGCTACACAGTGTTCTCATGCAACATGCAGGACCAACAGCCTGTTCAGTGATGGCGTAGTTGCCAGCTCTTGCATGAACCACTATCCTTCTTTGTGAAAGACCTAGGAGTGGGAGGCCACCTTGTCCACCAGCAGTGGACAAAGTGTAGGAATCTCAGTCCTTCACTTGCTGGTGTTGGAGAAACTCCTACCAGGGAATGAAAGGTAGGGACCCAGGGCACCTTTGTTAGGGCAGTGAGCAGAGTAAGGAGTAGACAAAGCCTGGCTCCCACCTGTGCACAAAGTGTTCCCCAGGAATACCTTATTGTGCACACAGGTCCTGCCCAGGAGAGCCAGGGGAGGATGAAGGAAGAAGAAGTCGTAGCTGAGAAGCCGACTGTCTGTCCCAAATCCACCTACAGAGGAGCAGGAAGTATTCGTAGACCATCCCCCACCCCATTCCTCTTGGCTTTCACGGAGAAAAGGAAAGGTTTCACAACCTCATTAAAGACTCAGATCCCTGAGATATGGGATCTATAATTCCACAAGGTGGAAAGCAGAACAGAATGAGATAGCACTTGCAAGTTAGAACAGAACCAAATGGCAACACTTGGTGGCGTTACCAGCTCTCCACCTCCAGCTAAAAATAATAAATAAAAGGAGAGCTATAATGCAAAGGAAAGAAAAATCTGGTTTCCCCCTGCGCTCAAAATAAACACAGCAAAGCCAAGTCTCCACCCTCCTTCCCCACTCACACCCATAGCAGAAGAAGGGGGGCTGTGAAATTCCAGCAGCAGCTCCCCAGCAAATGCTCAATTATGGCAGATGCCTTTGGGTGCTGGAGTGTTCCAAACAAGGGGTGTGGGACCATCTTTCTAGTGCCATTTGAGTTTAAGCAGAGGGACTCAGTAAAGCCTGGCCCTGTACGCTTTTAGCAGGAATGAGCTGATGAACTCAGTTCTTGTTTTCTTAAGGAAAACACGGCCAGAGATCCTGTAAGCACCATGGTGTCGTTGGGGATTAAGCAAATAAAGGAGGCCCAAAGAGATGAGTTTGGACATAGGAAGTGGACCTCAGGGAGGGGGAGGAGACAGGGATGGTCCCATCCGGAGTCCATGGTGGAACCCTGGTGCTGGTCTGTTCTCCTGGGGAATTAATGTGCAGTCATGCAGAACCCCGGTAGGGTGAAACACAACAGGACAAAACACAGTGGGGCTAAGGAAGTGTTGCTGAGTGAGTGGTCACTACAAGTGGACAAGGACAGTACTCATTATGCTTGGAGCATGGAAATGGGCGGTTCTTGGGGTTTGGTACTGGCAGCCCCTGCAGGAACAGGCATGGCATTGGGTGTTAGGCAGCGGTCCCGTCCCTAGATCACTGCCAACACTAGTAGTGGCTCTCATGGATGTCAAAGCCACTAGGCTGGCACCACCTGGCAGTAATCAGGAGAGTCTGAAGTCTGGTCTGGTTCAGAGAGTCCCACGGCAGCCTTCCTGCTGGTGCACAGGGACAGGTGCTGTCCCATTAATGTCATGGTCTGCTCTACCTCTTGTGCTCAGAAAGGCAGGTACAGAAAGGACCTTGAAGATCCTCTTGGGAATTCTGAAAGGCCAGTGTTTTCCAAATGCGGACAGCATCTGCTCACAGTGATCACAACAGTGTGCTAGAATTGCCACTGTAGAGACTCTCATTTTTGAAACCACGGAGGAGGAGAGTAAGATCCAATTGTCAATATGCATTTGTCGAACACAGCAAAAAGGTTCAATGCAGCTTCCTTTCTTTGTTTGGTGCTCTGTACATGACAGCTTTATTCTAAGAACATAGCATGGCATCTCTTTTTAACTGTTAGATCGTTCTGGTTCTTTGGCTGGCTGGAGAGACCTAATGCTTGTTTTCAAGTTTGCTTAGCGCCCTATGATTTTTCACTATTGCTTGTGCAGAATCGGCAGTCACAGACATGCTCATACTCCAGTTTATGTCTTTGAGTTTGGCTGGTACTGCTGGGGAGAGCACAGCATCTACCTGGATGCTGCTTAATACCTGTCTGAGTCACTTGCTCGTTGCTGAAGTGAAGCACCTGACACTTATGACTCTAAGGAGGAAGGGTTTCACAGTTTATAAAGGTTTCAGTCCACAGTCTTCTGGCACCAAGGCAAAGTGACATGGCACGAGGGCATGGTGGAGGAGAAGCTGCTCCTAGCATGGCGACAGCGAGAGCGAGAGAGAGAGAGAGACAGAGACAGAGACAGAGACAGAAAAGAAGAAGAAGAAGGAGGAGGAGGAGGAGGAGGAGAGGAAGAGGAAGAGGAAGAGGAAGAGGAGGAAGAAGAAGGATGAACCCTTCAAGGTCATGCCTCCACCTTCGGACAGGCAGGAGTGGATGAGGACATTTCTGGGACAAGTTATGTTTAAATCTGTGATCTGCAGGGAAAAATAAATTGGCAAAACAAATTTCAAAGCACTGACATCATGTCGAATATGTTTATTCCACACCAATGAAGCCACTTGTGAAAAACAGAAATGAAACAACTTGACTATCAAGATGACCCCAAATTACAGCTGGCCTCTTGGTTCTATTCTTTTGCATTTCAATAACAAAATCAACTAATGACTGAAGTAGAAATATTACCTCATTGTTCTGCTAATGAGTGATGAATGCCCTGATATTGTTCAGTTTCTATCAACAGACCTCTTAGTTATTTATTTCAGTACTCTCTGATAAATTACTTCAATACTCTCTGATAGACTGAAAGGCCCACAGCCTCAGAGATGTGGGGGACCTGAGCACCTGGGATGTGTTCTGGGGTCGAGGCTGTGGTTTTATGCAAGGAGTCACATGTGCTGTCATCATTTCCAATCCCTGTCTGAAGAAGTGAAGTGCTTGATTGAAAATGAAAGCCCAACATCGGGAACCAGTCAAGTCCCACAAGTCATAGTCCCCTTCGCAAGCCTAGCCACAAGGTGAGCAGTGATGGGAGACAAAGGTGGGCTCAGAAACAGGGTGCTGAGCAAGATCAACACTTGTGCACAGGCACCATTTCCAGTCTTTTCCTGCCAGGACCAGGAAGGGATGCTTCTGTCCAAAGGGCATCGGCATCATCTCACCAAGATATCCTTGGGAAGGACAAAATCAGAAAGGAGGAAACTGTCAGCACACTCTTGGTCACTTTGCTGTTAAACAGGTGTTAAAATCCAACTAGTTTTCCAAGTCTAATGCCTGAGGGCTCCAGGTGTGTTGTTCAAAGGTGTGGGAAACCCTCCTGGGAACCAGGCACCTATTTGAAGAGTTTCATTTGGGAAAACCGCTAGCAGAGTGAGTTAAGAAATACTCTCTCCACTCCACAGGGTCTTGTGCCTACTCTGTACCCGTGGGAGGAGAAGGCAGCTGGAGGGAGGTTGGCTGGGTCCTGGGTAAACCTGCGGCCCAGCTGTGTGGAGGAGGGACCTGGGGAACCAGAGCCCCGGAATCCTAGGGGGAAGCTCTGAGGAGTAGGGGCCACGGCCAGGCGGCCTTTCCCCTGCCTTCCGTGGGGCGGAGCCCGTCTCTCCCCGCCTCTTTCCCGCCCACCTCCCCAGCAGTCCCCGCCCCCCAGGCCCCGCCTCGGCCCAGGGAAGGATGCGGAGGCCGCGCGGCAGCAAAGCACACTGCAGTTCGGGGAAGCGCGCGCGGCGGGGCGCGGACCCGGGCCGGGGCGGGGACCTGGGCCCAAGGCCGCCGAGAGGGCGCGCGCCCCGCAGCCCCGCGCTAGGCATGGGGTGCCAGGCGGCCGCCTGAGGCCGCAGAGGAGTAGGGCGGCCGGGCGGCGGCCGCGGCCGGCGGAGATGCGCGGGGTGCTGCTGCAGACCGTGCTCGCGGCCCTGCTGCTGCGAGGTGAGTACCGGTTGGCTGCGGCCCGACCACCGGGTGCCGGCTGGGCGGGATGGCGGGGCCCGGAGCCTGGTCCCGTCCCGCGGTGACTGCAGAGCGAGCGGAGAGAGCCAGGCTCAGTGCGGGGCCTCGGCGGGCACTGTGGGGGCGCTGACCAGCGCTGGGGCAGGGCTCGGGCTGTCCGGAGCGCTGTCCCCAGAGTCGGGTGCCTACGCCCTGCGGGGTCACTTCACAGCTCTCCGCCCCGGCGCCCCAAGCCCCAGACCTGCAGCTGGAGCGGGGAATGGGGATCGGGCCGGAACCCCAGCCTCGGGCAAGACGCAGAGGACTTTCTTTGTAGCCCTGCCCGGGTGGGCGGCTCGCAGCCCCCAGGCGCTGGGACTGTCTTGTTGGGCCAGACCTTCCTGCTCGCTGAGGTGTGCCGAGCCCCGGAGGTCGATCGATCGTAAAAGTCCGGACCGAACACTTGCAGTTCAGGGCAGAGAGAAGGTATAATTATAGGGTTGGACTCCTGGGCCCATCTGCTTAGAATTACAGAGCAGTTTTAATCTGGCTGAAACATGAAACAAATCAGAGCCAATGCGAAGATCAAACAGCAGCTGCCACACACACAGGAAAGGAAAGAGAAAGGGTGAGAGATGAAACAGGGAATTTGTCTCCCGGACAAAAAGAAAAGATGACCAGGTGATTTTTACATTTAAAAGATGACTTGAAAATTTGGCAGCAGCGGGAGTTTTCACATAAAATCGCTGTCAGTTGAGCTGCAGAAGAAACTGTGGGACCTGGTCCTGTGCTGAGCGTGCCCTCCCTCTTTGGAGAGGCGGGGTTATAATCATACTCCTGCTCCGCTCCAGCAGGGATGCTGATGGCCAGCAGGTATGGAAAGCCCGAGCAGATCCAGATGTGTCTTTGGGTCTAGTGTGGCCAGAGATCTCCCGGGCTGCAGCGTGGAGCGCGTGGTAGCCGAATGGGCTGGGGAAGTTGACCCTGGAGAGCTGGGGTTGGGGCAGAGGACCAGGAGTCACTGAAGAGGTGGTCTGAGCTCTGTCCCAGCAGCATCGAGGGGCCAGGCCGCGCCTAAGCATGAGTGTGCAGAGCCTACGATGCAGATGGAGCTCTGCAGTGCAGTGGGAGGGTGTGGGTAAACTACGCAAGGAGATGCAACTTCTGAACGTGTCTGAGCTGAGTAAGTTATTACCTCAAAAGTTACCCAAAGAGCGACCGAGATCCAGCGGGGAGTTTTGCAGTTGCTGAGTGCGGGAAAGAAACAGAGAGTTATAAATGCTCAGGTAGGATCTGAGTACATTTTGTCCTAACTAGCTGGGATCATGTAAAGCAACAGAAAAACATTGAATATTTCCCCCCATCTGAATTTTTGCCAGATTGAAGTAGTTTTAACAGAAAATGGGTATCAGTGAGCCTAACTGATGAGACTGGTTTGGTGAGTGCCTTACTTTACAGCCAGGATTTTGCAGGCTTTCGTAAGTTCTGCAGTAGCAGAAGGAGCTTGATCGCTTATTTCAATAAAAGTTTTACTTCTAAAGGAAATTGTCTGCAATCTTAGAATGGTTAATGAGTTTGTAAGTGGGCGTTTGTGCTCGCTAGCCATGGGTTCCATCTGTCTAGTTGTGGTAGCACTCTCATAGGCGTTAGTAAGTGAATGCCTGGGACAGACTTTGACGAATTTAGTTTCCAGCATCAGCTACAGAGTCTTTGCTGCACCAACAAATCAAGTTAATAAGTTTAGTAAGTGCGCAGGGCTCTCAGCAAGAACCTCAGTGACACTCAGGCTTTGTTAACGCTTTTTGGCCACTTCTGTTTGAATGACTGCAAGCCAGAACTCACCCCTAAATCCTATTGCTGCATACATTAGGCTCTGGCAAGACATGAGCCATGTTTATTTTTGCTCTTTTTAAAAACTGTAAATGTAGTGCAAGACCCAAGTTTAAAATGTGATGGCATTAAACTGTACATGTCATTTTGCTTTTCTCTGCTCTGGATTCTAAAGCGATTGCATTTCTTAATCCAAATAAAACCTATTGAGTGTCATGAAGGTATGCAGCTGGAAGATATCCATTATCACTGTTTTCTTTGCTTGGATGAAAAGCCAGGGACATTCAGATGTCAGATTCTAAAGCTCACTCAGCTGCAGGACACAGCTTAGCAGGAGGTGCCCGGGGACCACGGCAGGGCAGCCTCTCTCTGCTGGAGGAAGCGCCTGGGTGTACAGCGTGGAGCTAATGCCGGCAAGCTGTCTTCTCTCAAGCACTGTTTACTTTTGGAATTCATTGACTTTTCTGAGAGGTGGAGATTTTTTTAGCACTTCCCTTTCCTTCAAGTTTATTCTCTCAAAACTTTTTAAAACTGTATAGAGACCAAGTGAATGCTCAACCAACAAAATGTGAGTGAACATTCCAATGGGGCAAAACAGAAGTTTTTTGAGATACCCCTTTACTAAAGACAGCTTTTGTAACCAAGAAAACATTGTCTTCTCTGCATGTTTTTTCCCCTCTTCGTTATAAAAAGAAAATGAAATCTTGAAAAGGAACATGACTCATTTGTACGCAGTAGGGGGCAAGGCCTAAAGCAGATGTTTGTATTCTCGGCTTAACTCGCTGGGCTGGCTTCACAAGTGTGGCTGAGGGCTTCTCTGAGGGCCTGTGCATTTTTCTCCCCCTCGATGAGAAAAGAACTAAATATAGGTGGGTGGTATGAGTGATCGCGTGCTGTTGAGGGACCCAATGATGACAACTTGATACAATCAATCAATCAAAGTAAAATGTTTTAGAATGGAAATAGAAAATGAGGTGGCAGTGGTAGTGTGGTTGGCAGGGGGCGGAGGGGTGTGGGACAGGGTCTCACCAAATAAGACTGTTGCTAGGTCCAGTTAGCTGGGCATAGATCGTTGCTTAGAGCTCTCCAGTTCGGGATGGATTATTCTGAAATGTGAAGGGATAAATAGGAATAAAGGTTCGAGTAAGGATACAGTGTCACTAAAATGATTGGGGGTGTTCTGCTCTGGGAGAGTGTTCCAGTTGCATTCATTCAGGCTGCTGTCCACTCAGTGTCTCCTGGGTGAGGCCTGCCACCTGCCAGGGGTCTCGGCCTGCCAGGGATGGGCAGGGTGGGGAGGGGCTGGGTCCTGAGGATTCCTGGAGAATATCCAGAGTGGGGGGAAATGGGATGGTACCTCCAAGCTGGAAGGGTGGGGCACTATCCTGCACACAGATACATATATCATACAGCATACACATGCATGCACATCACACACACACCACACACATACATATCACACACCACCAAACACATGCAACACACACATGTACACACACACATCATATAGTACACACATGCACATGTGTACACACTCCACACATATGCACACACATCACACATCACCACACACATGCATGACCACATATATATACACCACACATACACGCACATACATCATGTACACACCACACATGCATGCACAAATCACACCCCCAACATATTCGTGCACACACACATAGGTAACACGCATCACACAGATGCATACACACACATCATACACACCCCACACACATGCACACACATTATACATACATCTCTCACACATGCACTCACACATGCACACATCCCACACACATGCATGCACACATATATCACACACAATGCAAATATGCATGCACATACATATACACTCAGCAAATGCACGCACACATATCATACACACACCACACACATGCACACACTATGTATCATACACACCACAAGCATACACCACACACATGCATGCACACACACCATACATGCATCATATATACATAGCATGCATACCATAAACACACATCGTATATGAACACCACAAGCATATACCACATACACATTGTATATGCACACTACACATGCCATAGGCACATATCATACATATAGCACGCATGCATGCATGCACACACATACATAATCATACACAGCACACACATAACTCATATGCATACACCATACATCACACACACTGGACATGTCTTAACACATGCCACATACTTGCACACACATACCACAAACCACACACACATACCACACATACACCACAAGCATATACCACACACCACACATGCAAAAATATATACCACACACACAGTTCCAAGCCACACACATATACATATATGCCACACACTTACACACACTTTTGACAATGCAGACTCAACCTGCAAACTCCGCGGCCTCAACTTCAGCCTGGGTCTAACCTGGGGACCTTGGCATTAAGAAGATACAGAAAACAAATTCGTCCACTAAAGTTAAATGAAGCCAGGAATTTGAAATGTTGACTTTATTATTTCTCCCTAAAGGAAAGTTACTTTTAGTGTGGAAGTGTACAGACTGGCAAGAGCAGCTCGCTGAAGGTTTTGTTTGTTACCAAAACAAATGATTGGAAAAGAACTTGGAACACGAGGACCCAAATGGCACCCTCTGCGGTGTGTATGAGCCTTAATCCCAAATGTATAATCTGCACCAGAGGGTATCTCCCAGGGGCCACTTCAAAGCATGCCTTTGTGGCAGCGCCTGCTTATTTGATTGTACATGGGGCAATTTACTGGCTAAGTAATTACCTGCATTTAATCTAATCAGCAGCATTTTATAGATCACACTAGTTGTAACTTGAGACAGAGCCTCTCACTCAACTGTCAGGATGTGCGTGGCAGGTTATATAAAGTATAAATTCCTGCTGATCCTCAGAACCCTCTATGCCCACAGAGGCAACATTCAAATTTTGACATTATACACATTAATCTTTCTTTAAAGTGTGTTTCTATTTGAAGTCTTAGAGCACATATTTAGAAACTGCCCTTTGACATTGTATCGTGTGGAAAGTGGGTTGGAATTTTTGACTTCCCACTGTTGAAAGGCAGGTGAAGAACGTGGAATACATCTGTGTAGATAGTTCAGGTTGTTGAAATGAAATTGAAAACTCAGGAACCTGAACCTGTTCACTCCACCTGAAGAACTTAATTCCTTTTAAACAGGTGAACCACTTCTTTGCAGACTAACTACTTTGTGCCACTTTCTCCCCTAAGAAGCTGCCCATTTGCCATTAAAATTCACCTGGCTGAGGATGCCAGACCCTGGGGTTGGAGCCTATATTGTAGGGAAGTCATTGGATCACCACCTTATTCAGAAGTCTCAACAACCAAACACTGATTGACCACTTGCAGTCATGTGAGTGGTCCCACTGGTGGGGCCTGGCTTTCTCAAGGAGTGGGGACAGTGTTTGTGGCCGCTGGGCTGAGGTCAGCACCCAGCCGCTGGGGCCTTGCTGGTGGTCTGGGTGAACGTACGGGTGGAAGCGTGCTGGTGCTGCTGCCACGCTCATGCTGAAACTGATCTTCACGCACCTTCCCGGTGCTGGGCAGCTGCTGGATGTGGTGGTCACAAGGAGGTTTTCGCAGGAGCCGGGCACGAGCTGGAGGCCACGTGGTTGTAGCAACACTCCTTTCCCATCTCCTTTTTCTCCCAAAGAGTAATCAAGGTGCTGGGTACTTAGAAGTGAGAGAGGGACGCATAGGCATGTGGTCTGGATTCAGTTTATGCTGATAGGGCTTCCTTCTGGGGGTCTTAGTCGGTCATGTTGTCCTCCATGTGGCTGGTTGCCCTTTAATGAAATCGCTGGGGATGTCAGACTCTGTTCCTGAAAGCAGGCTGTTCTGAAGGCACAGGCCTGGCCCCAGCTCCTCCAAGTTTCCTGTCTCACAATGCGACCTGCTTCATGATGCCATTCCGTAGGATGAGACCCAGCCTCTGGGATCTCTGGGACCTCCAGAACAGAGCTAAGAAACCTTTCAAAACGCTAATCCCACAATTACACCTGAATACTGAGATCTTAGCTTAGAAAAAAACAATTCATACATGAACATCTTTTGTCATGAAAGAAAACTGGTAACATATGTGCTATGGGTTTGCCACCAGTACTCAAGCCCTAAGTCGCCTGTCCTGGGTCAACTCTGCCAGCTGTTGAGGTCTCTGCATGCTCCTGTTGCACCCGCCACCTCACCAGGCTTTCGTAAGAACTGTGGACAAATGGACTGTTGTCTCCACAATCCCCGAACAATTGAGCGTTACCCTTCTCCGGCTTTTCAGCGGTTTGCATACTGGATTTTGTTTCTCCTGTTACTGGTGAAAAGCCTGACTGCTCCCTGCGCCGGGTGACTCCAGTTTACCAATGGCCCACATGGGTGCCAGTCACCACTCTTTGTGCCTGCCGCTGCCACTGACCTCCCGGCCTCCTCCAGAGCCTGGCCCTCCTCCCCTCTACCCTCTCTTTCACACCCAGGTTGCAAGACCTTAAGGGGTTCCAGGTCAATGCTAACCTTTGTTCATCCTGTTCTCCCACCACTAACGTGCACAGGCTGGCATTTGGTAGGCATTTCTCAGGCTGTGGGGATTTGTCAACAACCTGAGAGCTTGGTGGCCTGGATCCCACCTTCTTCTATACCAGGGTCATCATCAGCCAGTCCCGTGACCCTGGTCTTCCTCCCAGGGCAGTGTGCAGGCTGGTCCTACACAGCTTTTTGCCGTTACCGTAACCATCCTAGCAGGCGGGAGGGACCCTTGAGTGCAGCATGGGAGCCTTGTCAGTGTTTTAAATAATTACACTAACACCAGTTAAGAAGCTCAGTTGAGGAAAGCTGTCAGCCACGGGTGGTATCCTCTGCCCACCTCTAGCAAGGCTGGAGAAGGAGCGTGGAGAGGCCAGGTGACAAGAGTGGAATCCTCACTGCAGGACATCCGTCTCCATCTCTGCCCGGCAGCTCCCACAGGCCACAGTGGGCGCCCTTGCCTGTGCCCAGGCATCAGGTCAGTGATGCTGCTGCTGTCCTCTCTCCCCCACTGCAGTCTGTGTCCAGAGTTTATTGGCAAAGAGGTTGCTTTTGAAAATCAAGAGAGGAGGCAGTTGAGTGGGCAGTCCTGGCCATTTTCCATAATGTGCTTAGGAAGAACGCTCCTAGCCCTGAAAGGAAAAGTCTGCGAAAATCAAAATGGTTGAGTAACAGAGGGCACTGTTCATGTGATAGTAGTAAAGCAAATACCACCGGCAGAAGAGCGGCTTTCCCACACCCTCACTGGGCTACCTGGAGAGGAGGAGGAGGAGGAGGAGACTGCTTCTGTGTTTTGCTAGAGTTGCACACAGAGCAGACAGATGCAGAGATGGTGAGAGAACTCACCAGGTCTCCCTGAGCAGACAAATGTCAGAGTTCTCAGAGCTGCTGCCTGTGACTCATGGGTGTCTTGGGACTATTGTTAAGGCCCTGTGTCATTGTTGAAAAGCAAGTGTTTTGTCCCTGGCAGTGAAGTAATAAAGCATCTTAACCATCGCTGAAGTCTTAGATTCAGTGAAATCCTTTAAGTGGCAGATCAGTTTCAAACCTAAGCAGCTTAGGCCCAGAGATTTCTCCCACATACGCCACACTCCTGGCTTCTCTTATCTTTCTGGGGAGAGTTTCACAGGGTCCACGTGAGTTTAAAAATCGAATTTCAGACAGCTTGGCTATGAGATGTTGCATCTTTATTGAAGGCTTAGGATCTTATTTCAAACGAGGTCTTCTCCAACTCCCAAGGCTTCAGGACTAGAAACAAGAGAGAGACCAGTGGGTGCCCGATAAATGGAGAAGAAAAGATCCGTGATAGGGACTTGGCCAGAGGATACCGTGTAGATATGTCTATGGTGGGGTTGGGAGGAGGAGCGGCTCATCCACATCTGGCCAGACTTCCCAGCTGGCCTTTGCCGAACAGCCCAAGGGCAGCATCTTCACAAGGAGCTGATGGGAAGGCTTTGCAAGCAGCTGGTCTGAAGAGAGAAAGAGGGAGATGAGTGAGTGACACACACTCACTTGTTTCTTCCCACATCCTTCAGGCCACCTTGGCTGGGGATGCGGCATAGACCACTCCAAGGACAGTGCCTTCCCTTGAGGGAGACGGAGGCTGCTGGCCAGGAGGCTGCTGTTTAATACCCATGACTTTGATTATGGCCTCACTGCACAGACATTTGCCATTTTGAGGGTTTCCCTCTTTTCCGCTCAGTCCAGAATCAGTGATTTGGATACCTGTGACTGGTGGGAGGTTGCATTTACTCCAAACCAGCACGATCATCTTGTGTCAAGAATCTGTTTCCCTAGTTTTCGTTTAGTTGAGTAATCCCCTCAGCAGCTTTTTACTCTGAGGGTGTCGTAGCTTTCCAGCCTCTGGGACCCAACACCTGACACCTACAGTGTAAAGGAGGAGAGGTTTAACGTGGCTCCTTATTTCAGGGGATTCAGGCCATGGTTGGCTCTTTCAGGGCCGGAGTATCCTGACAGAAGGGCCTGGCAGAGCGAAGCTGCTTAGTTTGCGATGGCTAGAAAGCAGAGCAGGGACACAGTGCCAGAGAGGAAGGGGCACAGACCAGAGACAGAATGCAAAGTCACCCTCCATGCCCACCGAGACTCACCCAGAAAGTGCTTTACTGATCTGGTGGGCATCTCTTAATCCAATCAAGTTGATATTTGAGAATTAATGGTCCTGGAAGGAAACTCGAGTTAATCATGGAGGTTTTCATCTTCTTGCGCCTGGCTCAATCTTCCAAAGGTTTTGGGTCCATGAGGGCAGGTACCCAAATGTCACAGACACCTGAACGATCCGTTGCCATGCAGCTCTGTAACTCTGGATCTAACCTTTTCTTTTCAAATGATTTCATCATCCATGGTTTCTTTATGAAGTTGTGCAGTTGTCTGTTAAAAACCGGATAATTGCCTCCCCATAAGTAACATGCTAATCGGTGCCTTTTATTTAATTTGAATGTGCTCATGTAAGTCCTCATACATTTTCTAGCTGGTGACTTTTCTGGTAACACAGTGGTGACTGCATACATAGCGGACCCCTCAGAGAGAGCCAGCTGTGTGTTCTTCCATGCAGGAGGCTCTCAGAGGAGCTGTGCCAGGCGGTCATAATTCCACTTGTTTTCATTACTTTATTCAGAATATCAGGCTGGTGATAGCTTGGGGGTAAACTTTGGGCAACCTAAACCGCTTGGGCTAAAGATAAACTTAGTACTGGTATTCCTTTACTTCTGGGAAATAGCCATACACCACATTCTTACAGTTACTTGTCATTGAAAATTTTACACTGGTTGTTTAGTTTGTCTCCAGCTTTGTGACGTGAGCTGCTGTCCAGGGAAGGTAACTGGGGAAAAGGTCAGGTCATTTTCCTGTGCTAGGAGAGCACATGGCTCGTCTCTGTATTATTCCGTTTTCTGTGACTGTCATGCGGTACTCACAGCTGGCTACTTGGTTAAGAAAAAGAGGTTTCCTTAGGGCAGCTTTGAAGGCTGGAAGCCCACACAGCGTGGTGCTGGCTCTGGCGAAGGCACCTTGTCGTGCCTACACAATTGTGGGTGTCAAGTGGCAGTAGCATGGCAGAGGGGGACAGAGGGAAGCCAGAGGCTGGGGAGGGTGTGGCCAGGCTGCTCCTTCACACTGCCACAGAATAGCATTCCTTCGAGGTCCCCAACCTTGTCACGGCCTGGCATTGTCCTGGGGCTCAGCTCTTCAAGGGTTCACCACCAGTCGGTGTCACTGCTGGAGAGTGGGCCTCCACCCCACATCCCTGAGACCTGTCCACATCCAGCCACAGAAGCAGGCCGGGCCGGGCCGGGCCGGGCCGGGCCGGGCCAGGAAGGCATGGGGACGCCGTGCCCCCGCCGGTGTCTACGTGGCCCCTCCTGTTCCACACCTCAGTACCTCACAGTGCCGCTGCCTTCGCAGCGACTGCTGCCTCACACTCCCTTCAGCCCCAGCCCAGCCTCCTTGGTGACCCTGGAGTGTGGCCATGTCTCTGTTTGATAGATGCATGGATTTGCGCACTGACTTTGTTGGGTATGAGCTGTGTGGCCCTGAGGACCCTGCCTTTCTTACTGGGAGCCCCGACTATGGAAGGCGACTCTTTTGAGATGCTCTGGGCCACACCTGGGTCCTGTGTCTGCCGGTTCCATCTAGTGCTGGTTCTGCTGCTAGTTCTGCTGCGGCTAAGTCCTCCTTTGTCTTTCAGGGCTGGGGGAGGGCTCCGCCCTCCTGCATCCCGACAGCAGATCCCACCCTCGATCCCTGGAGAAGAGTGCCTGGCGGGCTTTCAGGGAGTCACAGTGCCACCACATGCTCAAGCATCTCCACAATGGTGCTCGGATCACGGTGCAAATGCCACCAACCATCGAGGGCCACTGGGTCTCCACAGGGTAAGCTCGGCTGGGAGTGCGGAAGGGAGCAGCTGGGAGACCCTTTTGGTGGCTCCTCAGATGCAGGGAGGACTTACATGGTTTTTAAATGCTAGTGAGGAACCAGGCTGCTGTTTGAAATCGGGGCTGGTGGAGAAACCGCTCAGCCCTGAGAATTCTCACCCAAAGCAGAGGTTATACCGTGCCACTGTGAGCCGCACAGAAGGGAGGAGTGAATAGGTCCTTGTTTACTGAACTCTGGGGCTGCATGTGTATAAAAAGAAACCATTAGCAAGTGAAATTAAGTGTCTGTGTTTCACATCCCTGAAACATGACTTGCGAGCTTCTCATGGTCTACATATTCTAGCCGTGCTCTGGTAATTTAATATGCCGCTTCAGGGCTCTGAGAGAGGCTGGGAGCTGCCTCTCTAGCCAGGGCGAAGTTCTTAGATTCTTTTCCATGCTGTGGAGCTGAGAGTTAGCCCAGTGTGAGCTCTGGCTTATCTGTCATTAGAGCTTTTAAAAATAGCCTAGGGGCCAATGTGTGATTTCTTTACCCCCTACCCACTGAATTGCTGAGCACGAACAAGACGGGCTCTGGGATCTGATCACTCTGCCCGGCACTATCGCTGAGATATGGGAGAGCAGCCTCCAGGTACCTTAGGGAGAGGTCGGATGTGTATGGAGAAAGGTGAGGAAGACCCAGAATTTTTTCCCTAAAACTAGGCTGTCTTAAGATAACTACATGATAAATTATTTGCATAAAAATCTCCATGTGAAATCATAACTTTGAGAAGATTATCTGCTCAGGATCTGCTCTGTGCAACTATTCTTGATTTGTGCATAAACCAGTTGTGGCCTTATCTTCAGGGAGTTCGCAAATAAAACACACAAGGGTGCACTGAAAGGGATGGGGGTGCAGGTGTGAAAGAACCCAGGAGCCTTCCTGGAGGGTCAGGGTGAGTTCCAGAAAATCTAGTAGAGAGGAGAGCCCTAGAGCCAAGATACCCTTGGCACTAGAAGAACTTCCTATGGGAAGAGCTAGCAAGGCCAGCTGGATACAGAGTGAGCCAGAGCCAGACTGGACTGGAGAGCCCTGACACAATCCTACGGCCAGCTGGGGTATAGGGAGCCCAGGACAGCAGCCCTGCAGGAGGAGAACTTCTTTAGTTTTAGGGCCCTCCCTCCTTTCCTTCCTTCCTTCCTCCTTCCTTCCTCCCTCCCTCCCTTCCTTTCTTCCATGCTGGCATTGAACTACTAGGGCAAGTGATCCTCTTGCCTCAGCCTCCTGGGTAGCTGGTACAGGACTACAGATGTGTGCACCACACCCAGCTCATAGGTCTCCTAACCAAAGAGAACCTGGCTGTGGCAGAAGTGCTTCCTGCAAGGTCAATGTTTAAAGCACGATCTACTTTGCTCAGAGGCCCATGGACAGAAGGAAAGGAGGTGTGGGAATGACCGCTGACTGTGCACATGTGGGACCGCGGTGGTGGAGGCAGGGATGGCCCGAGTGGTGGGGCCTGACATGCACTGTGGGCTGAAGCAGAAGTGCAGAAATAAAAAGCAGGGCCTTTCCTACCCAGACCCTGGTGCCCTTGGCCACTGGTCACCCTTAGCCTCTGCTCTCTCCCGAGTCTGGGTGTTCTGTCACTCCAGTGGCTCTGTTAACTGGTGCTCGGAGGACACTACCTGCCCCATGTGCGCAGGACATCACTGACCCCCCTGGCACAGCTCGGGTTCCAACCTGCCAGCTACAACATTTAAATGAGAAGCCACCAAGTTTGGAATTTCAGCTCAGCCCAGAACCTGAGTTACAGACGGGAGCAGAGTTAGAAGTTCAACCCCAGAGAGCTTGGGTAGGGATGGACCGGCCAGGGGGTGGAGGGTTGTCTGACGGTTGCGAATCCCTTGGCCGGTGACTTGGGGGTCTCATCTCTCCCCTGCTGGGGCAGAGTTGGGAACACAGGAACTGATGACAGCTCAGGCAATATGAGCTGTGCCTGTGTTAAAGCCTCCCAGTGATCCTTGCCCTGAAGCCTCTGCCTGAGTATTTCCGCTGTGGGATCCCAGCACTTGCCTCTTGCCGTTGCAGAGGGCCTTGTTCACTGGCACAAACCTTAGGAGACCCCTATCGCTGTTGTCCACTGTCTTTGCTTCCGCCTGGCACCTCTTTCTCCTGCCAGAAGTAAAATTCATTTAGAATTAACGAGGGAGCAGATTTTTCTTTGCCACGAGGGGACCATGGACGTCTTGTGCCTGCTTCCTTGGGAGAGGCCCCAAACAGGCTGGTGCTCCCAGAGTCAGCTGGTTTTGACATGGCAGCAGAGGGCTCTTGAAAAGGGCCGGTGCAACCCTCTTCCTTATCCAGAAAGACAGAAATTCCTCAGTGAAGCAGGGCCCACTGAGACCGGGGGTGGGGGGTGCGGGCGGGGCGGCGTGGTGGGGAGCAGTCATGGAGCTGAGCTGCCCGGGCTTGGGTGTAAGCTTTGATTCTCATTGTGTGTATGACCTCGGGCACGTTCCCTAACGTGTGCCTCGGATTACTCCGCTGTGAAATGCAGGTGCTAACCCTGCGTTGCCCCTACGAGGTTTGCCGTAACGCTCACCTCCAGTACTCCTGTGTGCACTCTGGGCTCACAGAGGCCTCTTCCCCCTGCCCTCCAGCTGTGAAGTGCGGTCTGGGCCGGAGTTCATCACAAGGTCATACCGCTTCTACCCCAACAACACCTTCAGGGCCTACCAGTTCTACTACGGCAGCAACCGCTGCACAGACCCCACCTACACGCTCGTTGTCCGGGGCAAGATCCGCCTGCGCCAGGCCTCCTGGATCATCCGGGGGGGCACCGAGGCTGATTACCAGCTGCATGGAGTTCAGGTCATCTGCCACACGGACGTGGTGGCCGAGCAGCTCAGCCAGCTGGTGAACCGCACATGCCCAGGCTTCGTGGCCAGGGGCCCCTGGGTGCAGGACTTGGCCTACGACCTGTGGCGGGCTGAGGGTGGCTGTGAGTGCACCCAGGCCCTGCGCTTCGCCATGCACGAGCTGCAGTTGCTCCGCGTGGAAAAGCACTACCTGCACCGCCTGGACCACCTGGTGGAGGAGCTGTTCCTTGGCGACATCCACACAGATGCCAGCCAGAGGAGGTTCTACCGGCCATCCAGCTACCAGCCGCCCCTGCAGAGTGCCCAGGTGAGTGAGTTCTCGGCCAGCTGCCCCCAAGCCTCGTGGCAAAGGTCAAAGGGACCTGTGAGGGGAGGAGGAGCAGGAGGTTGAGGGGCTGTGGGAGGTGAGGGGAGGTGTGGGCTGGGGGACCCCAAGTAGGCTGGGACCCTGGCTCTGCATGAGTTTGCTCTGTGTGCAGGACCTCAGGTCCTGGAGAATCCTGCAGCACTACCGTCCTAGAAACTCAGGGCTGCTCCTGAAAGGGTATGAAGAGCCGTGGCAGTATCACAGCCACACTTGGAAAAGACACCAGGGGCACCGAGTGCTAGTGCAGCGCTTGCCGTGGAGGAAGGAGCGGGGCCAGTGGGGAAGGGTCTGGAGAGGGCTTTGGGCTTCAGGGGACCTGTCAGCCTGTTCCTGCTGGCCCTCTTCCTGGGCCTCCTGAGATCAATGTCATCAGGATGCCCTTGGGCAGAGGTGGTGGCCCAGGTCCCAGGCCTGGGGTCCCTGTTGCTAGGCAGGGCACAGGTTTCACTGCCCAAACTCAAAGCCGCATCTCTTCCCCAGGCTCAGCTTCTTTCCGTTCTCCTAAGTAACACACGAGGTCTCCGGTTTGAAGTCAGTGTGACTGGAGGGTGGACCTAGCCCCCAACCGGGACCACAAGAAGCAGTTAGAACCTGCTCGCGCTGTTTCCCTGAGGGATTCCATTGTAACATGTGGAGTTCACCCCACTTTCCTTCTGCTCGTTGAGCGTCAGGTCAGGGAGGAACTCAACTGATTGTGACCTCAGGCCGGGGGAGCAGGCAGGCCTAGCCGCACAGGGCAGGCAGTTCCCAGCGGAGTGTGCTCTGCTGTCAGCTGGTGGGGGCCCTCAACACAGCTAACTCCCTGCAATCCCTGGTTGGCTTTTGTTTGCTGATATATTCATTTTTAAAAAACTGTTTTCTTGGCGGGCCTTTGAGCTAACTCAGCCCATCGAGTTATCTGTGAGAACTTCCTCTCAGTGTTGCCTTTTTTATCGCTGTTACTGCAGCACGTGGATGAAAGTGGTCTTTATTACGAAGGGGAAAGATCTGCCGGGGGAGCCGCTTGGCAGAGGCCACTTCCTCCAGGCGCGTCCTGTCTAGGTCAGTGCTGTGTCCCTGCCTTGGCACTGTGAGGATTTGTGCTTCTACCCTGGGTTCTCTCTGCAGAGTAGGAGCCAGGTCTGGTCTTACATTGGAAGTGGCAGGGGTACCGAGAAACGGGTGACTTTAGGCAGGTGGGGGCAGCCTCCAGAATAGCCAGAGTCCCTGACATCCTCCTTGAGTGGCAGGTGAGGGGCAAAGCCCGCAGTGCTGCCCAGCATCACTGGACAACCTAGTTACCAGGGTGATACTTGGCCGGGTGTGGTGCTGGCCCTGGGTCCCTCAGTTTCCAGGGAAAATGGAAGAAGTTGGGCGTGGGTTTCCCAGTACAATCTAGAGGCTTTGCAGTCAGGAGCAGTGTCCAGAGATAGTCCTGAGGCCACATCTGGGCAGTGCCTCTCCAGTCGAGGTGGAGACATGGGAGGGGAGGTGTCTGTCACACCTGGGTGTGGCCGCTCCAAGCCTATCTGCAAATTGTGGGAGGTGTGGCTCTTGTGAATGTATCAGCAAACACAGCCACAAGCTCCCCCGTAACTTCATCTTAGCCGAGAGCCCCTGCCACCCATCCCCCACAACCTCCCGGAGACCTGCTAGCTAGTCTTACTGTCCTCTTGCCCAAGTCCCTAGTGAGCACACAGCAGTCAAGGTCAGCCTGGCCCCACGCGTGACCTTTGCAGCATTGGCACCACCCAGGGTCAGGTGCCTTTCTTCAGCCTTTTCAGCAATAAAGCAAAGGAGGAGCAACCGTAACCGCCTTTCCCCAACCATCCTGAGCCCTGCTCACTGCCGTACCCCCAGCCCTGGCTCCGGTGCCCCGCCGGTCACAGCAGCCCTGCTGGACTTGGCGCCCACCCTGTGATGATGAACTTGTAATTATTGTTTGCAATGCTGGGGCTCAAACTCAGGGCTTCAGACTTGCTGGGCAGATTCTCACTCTGCGGCGTAACTCCACCCCAGGTTGCCTTTCTCCTGTCCGTCTTTTTATTTCTTCTTACCAGCATCTGCATATGGACCTTGGAAGTGGAGTCCGCCCTGGAATCCAGCTCTGCTGTCGTTATCTGTGCCACTGGTAGTAACTTAACCTCCAGGAGCCCTAGGTTTCCTTCCCTGTGAAAGGATAGAAATCTGAGAGGTGACTGTGGAATGCTGTCAGCCTGGCTGCTCTGGCCAGAGTGAGAAGCCCTTGTGGGCGGAGGATGCAGGTGCAGGGCCTGGGAACGTGTCAGCACCATGGGACACTGAGCTGCAGCCCAGGTCTTCCCGTTTCTCCTCCCTGCACTGCTGAAGCAGCTGTGGGAACGTTCACTTGGATTCATAGGAAATGGTCTCTTTAAAGCCCAGCCTGAAGTCCTGACTCTAGACACAAGGAGGGTGGGCCACATGGGGAACTTGGGCGCTCTCGGAACACACTGAACAAAACGCAAACAAAGGATGTGTGTAGTGTCAGCGTCTGGTCCGCATGTAATCCTGATGCTAGGAGGCAGAGGGCAGGAGGGTACAGGCACTCAGGGTCCCCTGAGGAGGGTGGAGGGGTGCATTCTGTCTCATGATTTCACTGTACCTAAACCATGTCACCACACAGAATGAAAATTAACAAAAGAGCAACCCCAGCCTGGACTCAGGAATGTGGCGACCACCACGGACAGGGCCCGGCCTCCACACCCGGCCACTGTGGCTGCCTGGCAGCACGGCTGAGGCCTGCGGGAGGGCACCTAGCTCTGGAGCTGAAAGGGCCCGTTCTTCTCTTGTCGTCCCTAATGTGTACCTGTTGGCCCACAGCGCACTGTGGAGCCCTCGGGAAGTTTTTAGATCCTTCCCCAGAGCGGCTCTGGGGAGGAGCAAGTGGGTCTGGCCCTGGGCGTCTTTGTAGACCCTGGCATGGCCGAGCCCTGTGGCCCAGTCTTCTGGGCTGGCTGTGGCCCTTGGCATGGTATGGAAAGCACCACAGCATCGTCAGAGATCCCAAGGCTGCTGGGAGGGTGGGGCCTACTCCTTTGAACTCTGCGCCTGCCTAATTGCTGGTCCATTGAGACCTAGATGAAAATTAGTTTAAATGCTAAATTGAGTTTGAAACCACTAGCCCCAGCCCCTGTGGAAACAGGATACCATGTAAAAATAGAAACTTCAGGTCAGCTTGTTTTTCTAAGCTTTATGCTGCTTTGCCGTGAGGTTCCAGGTCCTTTGGCAAGTAAATTATGTTTGCAGAGAATCAGGTAGGACTGTGGGGAGTTCTTTCAGAGGAGATTGGCCACTTTTCATTAACAAAAATCAAGGCAGCTGAAAGAAGATGCTTTGCCCGAGTGGAGCCTCACTGTGGGCATGCTGACCCCATCAGGACTTGCCAGAGCCCTGTAGTTGAAGGGTGAGTAGCCACGTTCCTTCTCTACAGTGATGGAAGCAAGTGGTAATGACAGCAAATGATTTCTGCAATCTTCAGCCAACCAGAAAGCTTTGGGATCTGACCCACAAGCAAGCGGAGTTGGTCTTCCTCCAAAATCCTGTTCTGATTCAGCCGAATGGTTGTAAATCAAAGGGGTTATCTGAAAACAAGCCAGCTTTCCCTGAGCTGCGCATCTTAAATCCTCCCTCCCGGCAGACCTGCAGCTCCCCAAAGATCCAGCCCTGAGGAGGAGGAGTGTTCCCATGCAGAGGGAAGCTTTGGTTCTGGTCCCTCAGGCGCCTTATCCCTCAGTGTCCCCAGGGGATGATCCTAGGGCCTGTGGATCAAAGTCTGTGGGTGTTGAAGTCCTTTCTGTGAAACAGTGCAGTGTTTGCATGGAGCCTACACACCTCCTGCAGACTTTAACCCATCCCGGGTGACTTAGCACACCCAGTGCAACGCCAGTGCTGTGTGAATATTGTTCTGTGCTGTGTAGAGAATAATGACCAGGACAGGTGTCAGCACATGTGCAGTAGAGACCCAATTTTTTTTGCAATATTTTGATCCTTAGGTGGTTAAGTCTTCAGATGCAAAATACACAGATGTAGATGGCTGATAAAAGTGAGCTGGGGGACTTCCCAATATCAATGACATCAGAGGGACTTCAGGTTAGGTGGTCCTGCTGCAAAGGCAGGTCTCAATGTGGCCTCGGGGTGACTTGTGGGTGGTGGGTCAGCAGAGCGGTGAGGGGGCCCATGCTCACCCTTCCTCTTCCTGCCAGTGTAGGGAAAGGAAAGGGGTTTGTAGAGGTAGCTAGTGGTGGAAGGGGTGTAGGAAGTAGAAGGCCAAAGAGATCCAGTATCCGGGGCTTCCTGAGACAGTACACACTGCCCTTTATGTGAAAGAAGAGAGCTAGCAGTGAGGCTCAGGTGCTGGATTCTGACTCTGACAGCGTTACTTTTGTGGATGTTTTCTGTGGGCCAAGGTTGGAGGACCCCATGCCTGCTCCCGCAGGATGCTGGCGTACACTTTTGTTGCACACACAGGTCTGTGTTTTTCTTGATGCCGTCAGAGTATCTCAGCAGCCTGCAAGTTTAAGGAGGCAGCGGACCAGGAAAGATGCGTTGTCAGGAATGATTTGATGCAAGCAGTAAACAGCCTCATTCCTTAAAAAATGAGGCCAAGCCTGCCTGCCGAGGGGAAAAGGAAGCCCACCAGGTGGGAAGGCGCCATTCAGAAAGCAGCCTCCCCTCCATAGTGCGGGGGATTGGCTGAGCAGCAGGAAGAAAGAAGGGGCCAAGAGATGGGGCAAGCCAGGGTCCTTGGGATTCACCTCGGATGTCATTTAATCTTTAAAATGAGTCAACTTCAATTATGTAAGTGAAAGAAAATCTCTAAGAGGTGAAGTAGCAATTGAGTGAAAATAAATGCAAAATTTATGCTTATTTCTTTTTCGAACAAGCCTGGTTTTCTTTTTGGAGACTACTAGGGATGTTTACTACCCTCTCTCCTTTGAGTTAAAGTTGTGTGTGCATGCATGTGCACCTGTGTGTGCAGGTGTGTGCTTGTGTGGGGTGCTAGAGATTGAAGCCAGGGCCACCCACATGGTGGGCCAGCATGCTGCCTCCATCACTGATGTATGGTTCCTGACCCCTAAATTAAACTTTCTACAAGTAGCAAAGAGGAGACACGTTTTGGTCGGTCTGCCTTTACCCTTCAGACCCATGCGCAGAAGCACACCGACGCTAAGTAGTCCTTCCTGAGGCCTGGGGAGAAAACTGGTGTGGCAGCCAAGTCACCGAGCCCGGGGAAGCCCGCTGGTCGGACGAGAAGCAAGCAATTGAGTGTGGGTCCCAAATACAAAAGGAGTAATTTCCTAAAGCACATGGTATTTCCTAGTGCAAGTCATTTTTCACGTTTAAAAACTCCACGTGCATTTTTCTTTCCACTTATCACTCTTGAAAACCTAGAAGAAAAGCACGTCAGGAAAAAGAGGCTTTAGGGTCTATATAGTATCTAGGCTTTACTTTATGCTTCCCAGAGTTGTTCTTGAGAAGCATAGGTCTTTTAAAACTTCTACAAACCAAAGATTGTAAGAATTTAAGGAAAATTGCTAAAGTTATCTGCAGAACATGAATATCTTCTTATAGACTGTATCTGAAATGGTCCCCTTCTGACAGTATCCACTCACAAGCTACAAGATGGAAGGAACTCCCTGTGTGTTACATCTTTGGTTTCTTCATGGTAGCTGAGAGTTGCTTCAGAAAGTAACTTGGCCAACTGAGCAACAGTGATAAAATTGAAAAGTGGGGCTGGGGATATAGCTCAGTGGAATAAGAGCCTGCCTGGCAAGTGTAAAGTCCTGAGTTCGATCCCCAATACCGCAAAAAAAAAAGAAAAAAAAAGAAAAGCACAGAAGGATGTGCAGATCGGCAGTGCACACACAGAGGTGTGCAGCATCTCAGTGTGCTTAGGAAAATGTAAACAAACCCGCAGTGGGATGCCAGGCCGTCCTCAGAATGGCTGTTAGGAGAAAAGACGGATGAGAAGAGGTGTTGAGGAGGCTGGGCCCTGTGCTTTGTTGGTAGAAGTGGTACATCCACTACAGGAGCCGCCAGGATATTCCTCAAAAAATTAAACATAGATTGACATATGATCTAGCTATGCCACTTCTGGAACTATACCCCAAAGCCTGAAGCAGATACCCAAACAGGTCCTCACGTACCACTTTCATAGCAGAAGCCACACAAGTGTGTGTCAACAGACACCTGCATGAACAAGAAGAGCTGTGTATTCATGCAGGGGACTGTGATTCAGCCTTGAAGGGAAGGAAGGCCCGGCACCTGCTCTGGATGGATGAACCTTAAAGACTATGCCGATGGGATACGCTGGTCAGGGCCCTCAGTTCCTGGCTGGTGCCATTGCAGCCTGCTGGCCCGAGGACTTGTGGTCTCCCTCACCACCCTCACTGCAGCTTGCTGATGGCTGCTCCCTGCTGACCACAGGCTCAGACCCTGCAGGAAGCCTCAAGCCCCTGTGGAGTTGGCCTCTGGTAGCCACAGCATCCATCTGAGATCTTCCTCTGGAGCCATGAGCCCCATGAGCAAAGGAAATATTCCTTCTCAGAAATCACAGCTCCTGGTGCCTCCCCCTGTGCCGAACCCATGCCTGGTGATGGGGACCTCTGGCTCAGGTGACTCTGGTGATGAAGTATGTGGTGGTCCCAAGTGACAGCCACCAGCCCGCATGCTGGGCTGAGGCCACACTGGGCTGGGCTCACAGTTGGTGGTGGCTGTGTGGTTCCAGTGGGCAGTGTCCTGTGAGCCCCTTGGTTTAGCACCAGCTGCAGGATCAGAATAGCAGAGAGACACTCCATTCAGGGTAAGGCAGCCAGGGTGCCATGCAACTTGAGTCCAGCAATAAGGTGTTAGCACCCTGCTCAGGACCCAGCTGTCCGGATGTCCACACTTAGGCTTTGTGCAGAATGTGGGGACACAGGAGTGGGGGAAGAGCCCAGGCTGTGGACTCTGGGCAGCGCTTTGTACCTACCTCTGCACCCCGCGCTCCCCGAGCTCCCACCCGCCTTCTCCACCCTCTCTTGGCCCGGTCCCTGCCTGTCCCTGCTAGCTCACAGCCCTGACCCATAGCCACAGGAGGCCTCACTTATTCTCTAACGTGCCTCATAGTTTTTAATTAAAAACATTTAATTGCAGGAAAATCCACATGGCATGAAGTTACCACCCTACCCACATTCAGGGGATAGCTCAGCGCTACCACTGCATTTGTGTTGCCCCACCACTGTTATCCACCCTCAGAGCCCCTCACCTTGCAAACTGAAGCTCTGCCCTGAGGCCACCAGCCCCTTCGCTGCTGCCCACCCCAGGCCCTGGCAGCCACCACGCTATTTCCTGTCTGTAAATTTCTCTGTCTGTGGAAGTGGAATCAGTGCATACCATTTCTTCCATTTCGTAGCTGGCTTGTTTGCCTAGCACCATGTCCCCGTGGTGCGTCCATCCGTAGCCTGTGCCCGGACAACTTACCTTTAGAGCTGAACCACAGCTGCTTCTCCGTACCCTTGTGGTCAGGACTCTGGCTGCATCCTCCTCCTGGCCGGCATGCTCACATACCTGTCTGGATCTTTGCTTTCTGCGTTTGGTTCCATACTGGGTTCCGTGCTTAGTGCTTTGAGGAGCCAGCAGACCATTTCATGTAGTGTATGTGTCTAGTTCCTTCTCCCAGCTGGGCACAAGGGTTCTGATTCTCCACACCGTCACCAACACCTGTCTCCTGGATTCCCAGCAGTCCTGCTGGGTGTGAGCACCTGCCATTTCTTCCTAAAATCAACATTCAGCCCAGGTGGTCTGAAACCCAACAGGACTCTCCCGTCCCGCACAGCTGAGATGTTCCGGCTGTCCCCGCTGTCGTGTATGCACCCGTGTGCACTTCTGTGTGCTCGTGTGCCCACGCACCACAGTCCTCGGCACAGACCTGGCTCCACGTGTGCCCTGGCAGTCTGGTGACCAGGGTGCTGCTCCCTGACACCTTGCAAGCCCCTTGGGCGTGGGTGGGGGAGCCCTGCGTGCCTGTCTCTGGGGGAAACAAAGGTCCCTAAGGCTTCTGTCTCTGGCTGCAGAACCACGACCACACCTGCATAGCCTGCCGCATCATCTACCGCTCTGACGAGCACCACCCACCACTGCTGCCCCCAAAGGCGGACCTGACTGTGGGCCTGCACGGCGAGTGGGTGAGCCAGCGCTGCGAGGTGCGCCCTGAAGTCCTCTTCCTCACGCGTCACTTCATCTTCCATGACAACAACCACACCTGGGAGGGCCACTACTACCACTACTCGGACCCCGTGTGCAAGCACCCCACCTTCACCATCTACGCCCGTGGCCGCTACAGCCGCGGCGTGCTATCCTCCAGGCTCGTGGGCGGCACGGAGTTCATGTTCAAAGGTAGGCCGCGGCCCGGGGAGTTCATGTTCAAAGGTAGGCCGTGGCCGGGGGAGTTCATGTTCAAAGGTAGGCCGCGGCCCGGGGAGTTCATGGTCAAAGGTAGGCCGCGGCCCGGGGAGTTCATGGTCAAAGGTAGGCCGCAGCCCGGGGAGTTCATGGTCAAAGGTAGGCCGCGGCCCGGGGAGTGCCCCGGTGCTGTTTGGGTACAGATTGTGGAGCAGAACCTAGGGAAACGGCCTCTCTTCTGCCTAGATGCTGGGAGGAGAGCAGAGAGTGAATTCTGCTGCTCTGCTCCTCAGAAACCCCAGGGTCCCCTGCCTCAGTGGGACCTGGGATCTCCACCTGCAGCTTCAGCACCATGGGACCCACACCACACAGGCAGGCGGATACCCAGCCTGTGGTGTCCTGGTGCTTCCAGTGGCCGCAGCAGCTCAAACCCCAGATGCTTCCTACTGGGGAGGAGCAGGTGTTAGTGACTCCTGGGGGCTCAGAGTCCTCTTTTCCATCCTGAACTTGCCTACCCTTAAGAGGGTGATACAGGCCGCAACAGAGAGTGGTGATGGGATGGTTCTGGTGGTGTCTCCAGCACTTGGAGGCTGCGGTAGGGGAGGCCGTCCTCAGAAGGGAGGACTGTGGCCACAGGCTTTATTCAGTTTTTAAGTTTGAGCGTCTTCATGAACTAGTATCAGCCTTGTCACACCAGAGAGGAACAACTGAGGTCCTGGGTGTGGTGCCCAGGAGACACCAGTCCATTCAACAGGATGTTTTCGTCAGTGCAGAGAAGAGCCTGAGCCCTCCTACTGAGGAGGAGGCTTTGGTCCTGGGATGACTGTGGTTAACAGAAGGTGAACTCTGGTGTATCCAGCCAGGCCCAGTGTGTGCTGCACATAGTATGGCCCCTAGGGGACCTCACAGGGGTCCTAAGTACAGTGCTGAGGTACTGGTCTCAGTCTGAGTGTGAGTAGTGTGATCTCTGTGTTTAAGGAAACATGCTGTGAATGTACCAACAGGACGTGTTGATAAGCTGCCTCTATACTGGCGTGGATTTCTGCTCAGTCCATTCACCCATAATTTTTTGCTTGCAACATATCTTAGATGCCTGAGTTACGTGCCAGTATTGATTTGTGAGAATGCTAACTAGCTGAGATATTTGCAGCAAAACTTTTAGACATCTTAAAACCTTTTCATAAGATAAAAGCTCCAGTTGCTGTTGCAAAATTTTGTGTCCTGAAGAGTCACCATCACATGCACTCTGGGGAGTAGGCGTGGCCCCACATGCAGCCTGACTTCCGGCCACTCTCAGCATGCAGTGACCCCTCGCACCTGGGGGAATGAGCTCTCTTGCTAGTGAGGTCACAGACCAGGGCAGACAGGTCAGCAGGTGCACCACCCTTACACACATCTCCAGTGTGTGTGCTGTGTACTGCAAGTGATCACGAGCAGACTGTATGCAGTATCACCTAGGGAAAGTTGTACTGTACCATGTAGGAAATAAACAAGCAGAGACACATAGATTCAGAGCAAACTAGTGTGCTTTCCAGCCTTCCTGATCTGTGGTTGTGGGTCTCCTGATGCGGGGCCCACAGATGCAGGGGGACAGCTGACAGTGTTGAGGGCTGCCACGCCCAGGGACAGGCAGACTCCCCACTCAAGACCCCTGTGGCCAGCATGGTGGGCAGGCAGGATGGCTATGAAGGAAGCCTTGGTGAGATAGAGCCCTCAGCTTTGCTGGTGTGTCCCCTTATCTCTCCCTTGAAATCACAGTCTCCTCTGCCCTCTGCAGTGAATCACATGAAGGTTACCCCCATGGATGCGGCCACAGCCTCACTTCTCAACGTCTTCAACGGGAATGAGTGTGGGGCCGAGGGCTCCTGGCAGGTGGGCGTGCAGCAGGATGTCACGCACACCAATGGCTGCATGGCGCTGGGTATCAAGCTGCCCCACACAGAGTATGAGATCTTCAAGATGGAGCAGGATGCCCGTGGACGCTACCTGCTGTTCAATGGCCAGAGGCCCAGCGACGGGTCCAGCCCAGACCGGCCAGAGAAGAGGGCCACGTCCTACCAGATGCCCCTGGTCCAGTGTGCCCCCTCTTCACCCAGAGCTGAGGACCTGTCTGCCGACGGCGGGGCCAGGCAGCACGGCCAAGCGCCAAGAAGGAGAGCCCAGCCTGTGCTGCTGGCTGCCCTCGCCAGCCTTCTGACTCTGCCACACTGGGGTGGGCCCAGCTAGAAGTTTTTAGGAAGTTCTGTTTTTCTGAACTTGGATTCCTTACCATACACAGATTTTTTTTATGAAAAGAAAAGACACTGATTCTTTTGATGCACTTGAATGCCCGAGAGCTGTCGCTCCTTTTCCCCTCCCTCCCTCCCTGCCCTGAGTCATGAGCAGCCCGTTTGAAGTTTCTGCTTTGAACTCCAGCCAGCCTGATCCCTGGCCCCAGCGAGTTCACAGCAGAATTGCACTTTAAGTCCGTGGAGTTTCGGCTGGTGTGTTTGGTGGAGGCAGCGGGGTGAGCGCTGGGTCCTCTTATTTTTGTCTTCTTAATTATTAGATTTCTGAGTTGAGCTTAGAAGATCCCAGAATCAGGTGCACAGTTGGTTTGGGACTGTGATGAAGACCTTGTACTGATAGAGATGTGGGTGTAGATGTGTACATAGGAGGGACATGAGTCTAGCCAGGATATCTTTACAGAAACAGGAGAGAATGAAAACTTCCAGAAGTGTTTCACAGAAAAGTATCTGTAATTAAAGTTCCAAAGTAATTTAAACTTTTTACATCACTGGTTTGCAGTTGTTGATATGAGGTGTTTGTTATTTGCTGATCTGGTTGGGGCCAGGATACAAACAGCTTCTTCATTTACCCTCTCAGGAGACGGGTGGGCGGGGAAAGAGCAAAAGTGTCCTGCTGCTGAGCAGAGAGCGGCGGCCACATGCAACCACTACAGGTGTCTGGTACAGTAGGAGCAGACTGGAGGTGCCCACCCCTTGCCTGATTTCCTCTGTGGGGCGGAGTCCGAGCTGCCGCGCTGCTCAGGGTGGGGGAGATTCCAGCTTCTGTGTCTCTGCTGTCACTGCACCCTTGGCGCACAATGAAACTGGATTAAGTTTCCTTCTTGCTTTTTACTTGGTCATGTCCTAACCTTGAGCTTCAGGGCCACTGCTTAGAGTCCGCTCACCAGAGGCACTGGAATGGCATGGTCGCTATGAACAGCTCCAGATGGTGCTACCTACTCACCAAGTGCCGTTGCCGGTAGAGACCAGCACGGGCCAGCAGGCAGTGACCATGGGCCCAGAGTCCCCGGAAGTAGACATAGCCCAGGCAGAGCCATCCTTGGATGTGAGAACTGGCTGTTGAGTGTGTAGTCATCTGGGCAGGGCTAAGTTATAAATGTGCTTTATGTTCAGATTCTGTTCTGAGTTGTGGTGCATACTTGAGGGGTTTATACCAAATGAAAATCCTAACAAAACATCTGCCAAGTTTAATAAACAGAGGTCAAAAATAATTTTACAACATGCATTTTATTTGTGAACCTATTTAATACTGAGACTTGATTTTTAAAAAGTAATAAAATTATGAGTAAAACTGAACTTACCGCTAAAGAATACCTTAGTGCTTCATCATAAGAGTAACAGATTTAAAGCTCACTGACACCCACCTAGACTTAACTATCTGTACATGTTAAAGGTATGCTGCATATGTGCACACATATATCCAAATACATAGGTATGAACCTGTGCACAGTATGTTTGCGTGCATTGGTGTGTTTCACGGATAATAAAGACATCGTCATACTACCTTCTGAGACAGTAAATCATTACAGACAAGGGTCAACATAGTGTATTCACTGATGGGCTTGTACTTGCTGCTGAGACACCCATCTGCATTCCGTCTGGTCTGGGTTATGTTGTGTCAGCCTTAGTACATGTCTGAGCCCCCCCAGGTGTCCTGCAGCATTGGTCACAGCGACCTCCCATTGCTGTGGAGAAATAGCCATCCCTGAGGGGTTTGAGAGTCAGAGAGTTAACACAGGAACAAGATACTGTCTGGGGAAGGTGGGGCTGATCCTTGAATGTTCTAGAACAATCCCACTCGTGCCACAACACAGCAGGCATGCAGGAATGGAGGTTCCCTCTCGGTCAGAGCAGGCAATGCTGCTTGTGGACGCCAGGATCAGAAGAGTCATGAAGTATGGGATGCTCTTGCAGACCTTGCTGGCCTGGTACAACTGGGTGTCTCAGGTCCATCATTGTACCAACGCTGAATATACGGCGAGTTAGAAAGAGTAGGGGTTTATTTGGCTCACAGTTCTGGAGATGGAGAAGCCCAAGGTCAGGAAGCTGTACCTGGGCAGGGCCCAGTGCTGCTTTGGCCTGTAGCAGAAAGTAAGAGGACAAGCTGACACGAGCCAAAGAGGCAAAGCGTGAGGCTGACGTGCCCTGCCATAGCCTGTCCTCATGGTAACTGGTCCAGCTCTGAGGACTGGCACTCACTCCAAGGAGAAAGCTGTTCATCTGTGCACGGGGGCTCCAAGCCAGGTCCCGCCTCCGGACTGCTGCACCGAGGACTGAGCTTCTAGCACATGAGCTTTGGAGACACAGCACTAGGCTTCCTTTCTTAAGGCGGTGGGCTGATAGGAGCTGGGTCAGAAAGCTGCTCTTTATGACAGGAAAATTTGGATATAACCAAGACTTCAGATTAACATTCAGGCCGAGTCGGCTCAATTCCTGGAAATTCCTGGCCAGAGGTGCCTTCAGGATGCCCCCCACAAGCACACAGTGATGATTTGATTTCAGTGACAAGTACTTGAACCTGAAGATCTTTAATGCATTGTGCGATGCTCCTTAGAAGTGCATTGCGGGATTTGAGGAGCCTTTGGGTGGAAGTGTGTGTTTCATGTCTGCCCCTTCCCCTAGACCACAGCTGTATTTTAGTGAGCACTGTAGTACACTACTTTAAACCCACCCTGGCTCATCACATGTCCAGGTAAAGCCTCTTTTGTATATATTCCTAGACACCCACTACACAAGCACTCACTCAGTTTCTCCCAGCGTTTGCATGGAGTCAAACTTCCAGCCTTGCTCTGTCTGCAGTGTCTTGGTCTGAGCGGGGCCAAGTCTCTTCTCTTCACATGGACAGGTTTGTCTGCAGTTTGAGGGTGAGACGCTGTGCAGTGAGCCCAGGCTCCATGGAACAGGCTCCAGAGGACGTCCAGGAAGAGGTCCTGCAGCTCCTAGTGCTGGATGATCTTACTCTGCCTCTTCTGGACCTGCTGTCTCTGTTCGCTCCCCTCACTCCCATTCCCCATGACTGCAGCTGTGCCCCTTCCTTCCATTCAGAGGCATACAGCAGGTGACCCCAGGTAGGAGGAGCAGATGTCAGCCCGAGCCGTAGCTCTGCTCAGGGTCTCCTTCCCCACAGTCTCCCCTCTGGGTCACAGGGCTGCTTCCTCCTGACCCTTCTTGCCTAAGGTACAGAGACTTCTGCTGCCACCCCTGGAGCCTGCACCAATCCTGGGCAGTTTTCCTAAACTTCGGTGGTACCTAATTTGGAGGAAATCTTCATATAATCCCCCTTTGGATGATAGTCTTTTGATTTTTTATTTTTTCTCATATATATGTGTATTAGAGGGACCAAGTAAACTTCAGCTGGAATCACTGGTTCAAATGAAGCATTAGTGTTTCCAGCACAGTGGAGCATGCCTGGTGCCAGCCCGTCTGGGAGGTGGCTCCTTTGGTAGGTGGGCACAGTCTTTGGTGCATGCACCCCTGACAGTGCCCTTCTTGCACCCACAGGCTGTATGAGCACGCAGCAGGCCTGCTCCTGGCAGGGTGGGTGGTAGAGAGGAGACTGAACACTGGCTGACTGCTCAGATCTGTGTGGCCAGGATAGGGGAGCACTTTTCCCACATGGCAGAGGCCAGCAACCAATCACCTAATTCAGACTGGATTGCATGTTTTTACTCCAAGCAGTTTTCTATGTTCCATTTTCTCTGTCTTCCCACAGATGACTTATAGAATGGATATGCTTATTTTACAGATATGCTTATTTTCAATATGAAAACTCCCTACCACCAAGACATGCCCTGTATTAAAGATAAGGGGTGCATCTCTTTTGCTGAGTGTAAGATCTACCCTTTGGATTGCAAGACATGGGATATTGTACAGAGTGATTCTAGAACTTGCCTGTGTGGCACAACTGAAAATTTACACCCATTGACGAGCAGCTCCTCTTTCCCTGTCCCATCCCCTGGCAGCCAACATTCTCCTGTTTCTGAGTTAAGAGCTGGAATACCCTGGCTTCTGCCTCCTATGTCTGGCTCACTTCATGTAGCATAACATCCACTGCATTAACCCATATTGCCACATATTCCAGAATTGCCTGTGTTTTAAGGCTGGATAATATTATACCGGCTGTGCACATCACAGTTTCTTTACCAGTCCATCTAGTGGTAGACACTTAGGTTGCTTCCATGTCTTGGCTGCTACAAATAATGCTAGGGTGAATGTAGGAGGGTAGATATCTCTTTGAAATCCTGATTTCAGTTATTTTGGGTCTACACTCAGTGTTAGGATTGATGATTCTGTTCCTTTTTGAGGGACTGTCATGCAGTTGTCTGTGTCAGCCAGACCATTCTATACCTCCACCAGAAGCGCACAAGAGCACCGATGTCTCCCATTCTTTCCAGCACTCATCTTTTGTTTTCTGGTGGTGGCCATCCTAATAGATTGGAGGTAAAATCTTACTATGATTTTGATTTGCATTTTCCTGATATTGGGGATATTTGCCATCATTTCTGTGTTCTTGTTGGCTATTTGCCTATGTTTGGAGAGATAGCTACTCAAAACCCTTCACTTATTTTTAGAATTGGATTTTTTTTCCTGCATTTGAGTTATTATAGTTCCCTGTATGTTGGAAATGAGTCTTTTATCAGATATGTGATTTGGAAATATTTTCCCCTTATGTAGGTTACTTTTCACTGTAGGAATAAACTTTACCATGGGTATGAAAAGTTTGTACTCTGAAAGCTACAAAACATAAGTGAAAATTACTAAACTCAGAGAAAAAGAGAGCCATCAGTTGTTCCTGGAAAGAAAGACTTAACGTTGTGGAAATGTCCATACCACCCACGGGGATCCACATAAGGAGTGCCACCCCTATCAGAATCCTAATGACATTCTTCACAGAAATAGGGAGCACAAACTCAAAAGTAATACGAGACCACAAAACACCCCAACCAGCAAAACAACCTTGAAAAAGAGCAAACGCACTCTCCTTGATTTCAAAGTATGTTACAAAGCCACAGTTACCAAAACAATGCCATAGTGACTAGAGACTAACATATAGACCAAGGAACAGAATGGAAAGTCCAGAAAAAGCTACGCCTGGCCAACAAATCTTCTAAAAGTTGGCCAAGAACACATATGCAGGAAGGACAAACTAATCTACAAATAGTTTTGGGAAAACTGGAAAACCACATGAAAAAAGAATGAGATTAGATCTTTATCTTATACCATACACAAAAAGGAACTCAAAATGGATTAAAGCCTTAACTGCAACCTGAACTTGTAAAATTCACAGAAAAAAAACAAAGAGAAAACGCTAGGGAACTTGGCATGAGAGCTGACTTCACAGAGATGACTCTGAAAGCACAGGCAGCAAAAGCAAAAATTAAATACGTAGATGACATCAAACTAAAATTGCGCACAGCAAAGAAAATAATCAACAGAGTAAAGCAAACCATGAGCTGGGGGAAAATATCTGCATACCATAAATCTGTTAAGGGGCTGATACTCAAAGCACATAAGCAACTCCTACAACTTAACAGCAAAGAAACAGCAAACTGCTTTAAAAATTGGACCATGGACTTCAGCAGACATCACCCCCAAATATTGAACATCTCATATTGTCTCAGCAATTACTTTTTTTTCCTTTTAACTGTGGAAACCACTTAATGATGTCACAGATAGATTTCATAAACGTGGAAGTTTAGACTTCATGAAAAACTTGGTCAAAGATGAGAAATTGCTCTGATTTCCGAATACAAATAATTTCAATAGCCTAGAAAACAAAGTCCCTGAGACAATAAAACACATTCTCTAAAGAGCCCGCTTTGAGGATGTTCCAGCACGCCATAGCAGATTCTAGCCAACCTCTGCATTTCCTTATTAGCTTGAAACTGAATGGCAGGAAACACCCAGGGGCACCAGTAACACTTCAGAATCCTGTGCCAATTTGAAACAGGGGAGACGGTACTGTGGAGCTGCTTGCTAAATACTTTGAAAAATTCCATTGACATGAGAGATAACAGACTTGAAAGGCAAGTACTTTTTTGCATCAATAAATAAAACATCAAAGTGATTACTGAGTCAAAGATCCAAAGAAGCGGCGTGCATTTTTGAGCGTAATAAAGCAGTGAGTATGTATTCAAAGGCTCAGCACAGCTCACGGAATGTACAGCTTCCTATTTCCAAGCAACCTTTCTCCTAGGGAGCTGGGCAGACTCTTACCGCTGCCGTATTAAACCCAGGCTCTCACTGGCTCTTTGACTCAGACCACTTTCCCAGACCACAGAGTTAACTGATAACTTTGCAGATATCTCTGTTTCAGTTTACTTGGAAGACACCAAGATGGTAGAGAAAATGATAGTGATAAAAATCATTAGAAAGCACAAGTCTGGAAGCCCAAGACGAGACATAGACTTAGGAAAAAAGGCTGATGCCTCTTTCCTTAGCTGGGCTGGCACTGATTTGTCAGAAGGCCGGAGAGGACAGAGCTGGCCCTTGAAACGGGTTCTTTTGCCAGTTTCCCCAGGCACCTTGGGCCCTGGTGGCATGGACAAATGCGTCAGCTTCTTGTCTGCTCTGTGCGTCTGGCTTTTCCAGATGTGTGGTGGGAAAGCAAGGGTTTCAGAGCTGAGCAGATCCCCAAGTGAGAGCCATAACCCAGGAGAAGGGCTACTTTCCTGACAGGTCTATGGCAACCAGCTTCCTGGACCAGAGGCTTATTCCAGCCACTCTCACAGCTGCTTCTGCCCAGTGGTAAACCAGCCCACAGCCTTGCTGCACCTAGAATTTGCTAGAAGCACACAGCCCTATCTCCTTCCAGCCCCCCTGCACCAGCCCCTGCATTTCAGCAAGATTACAGGGGCTCCTGCGCAGACAGGAGGTACAGCATCACTTCCCTGGGACCCCAGGTTCTGCTGCCACCTGCTGAGTTGTCATGGTCATTTGCTTTCCCACCACACATCTGGAAAAGCCAGACGCACAGAGCAGACAAGAAGCTGACGCATTTGTCCATGCCACCAGGGCCCAAGGTGCCTGGGGCAACTGGGAAAAGAACCCGTTTCAAGGGCCAGCTCTGTCCTCTCCGGCCTTCTGACAAATCAGTGCCAGCCCAGCTAAGGAAAGAGGCATCAGCCTTTTTTCCTAAGTCTATGTCTCGTCTTGGGCTTCCAGACTTCCTGTGTGCTTTCTTTTTTTTTTTCTTCCGGTACCGGGGATCGAACTCAGGACCTTGCGCTTGCCAGGCAAGTGCTTATGCCACTGAGCTATACCCCCAGCCCCCCCTGTGTGCTTTCTAATGATTTTTATCACTATCATTTTCTCTATCATCTTGGTGTCTTCCAAGTAAACTGAAACAGAGATATCTGCAAAGTTATCAGTTAACTCTGTGGTCTGGGAAAGTGGTCTGAGTCGAAGAGTCAGTGAGAACCTGGGCTTAATACAGCATTCATTTGCCAAACTTATTTATGCCTGCTGTTCTTTTGGCTGTAAGCATACTTTCATTTTAAAGTTGATTTTTTCATGAGAAGCAAAGAAAATTAATACATAAAATAATTGCTAAAAGTTTTTAAAAGGGCAATTGTTGTATCCATGAAACTTAAGGTGGATATATTGGAAAGACAGTATAAAAAGTGACTAAAAGTATCAGTGCTCTGTTATGTGACCACAGTGCAATGAAATTGGAAATTAATGTCAAAAGAAACTGCAAAATCTCCCTGAATACATGAAAATGAAATAACACCCTCCTGAACAACTAATAGGTTGAAGATGAAATTAAAGAAGAAATTAAATAATATCTATAATTAAATGAAAATGTAGGTACAACACACCAGAATGTGTGGGATGCATTGAAAGCAGTCCTAAGAGGAAAATTTATAGGGATGAACTCTTACATCAGGAAAACAAAATGAGCACAAATAAACAATCTTATGCTGCCGCACCTCAAGCTTCTAGAAAAGGAGTGGAAGTCAAGCCCAAAGCCCATACAGTGGAAGAAATTTATAAAGATAAGAATAGAAATTAATACAATTGAAACTAAGAAAACAGTACAGAGAATTAATGAATCAGAGTTGGTTTTTTGCAAGAATAAATGAAATTGATAGACCCTTAAGCCGACCTTATTTTAAAAAGAAAGACTCAAATTCATGCACTGAAAAATGACAAGGGTGAAATCACTGCAGATCCCGTGGGAATTCAGATCATCAGCAGCTACTCGAAAATCTTCACTGTGACGGGTGGAAAACACAGAAGAAATGGACAGACTCCTGGATGCGTATGAATTACCAAGGCTGAGTCAAGAAGATATAAAATTCTGAATATCCCAAAATCAGTTCATGAAATTGAAAATGTAATTAAAAACTTACCAATAAAGAAAAGTCCAGGTCCTGATGGATTTAATGCTCAATTCTACAAGAAATTTAGAGAAGATTTAATGCTGATACTCCTCAAACTCTTTAATGAAATTGAAAGGGTAGCAGTACTCCCTAACTCATTCCTGGAGGCAAGTATTACCCTGAAACCAAAGCCAGAGAAAGACCCAACCAAAAAAGAGAACTATAGGCCAATCTCCCTAATGAACATAGCTGCAAAAATCCTCAATAAGATTCTAGCAAACAGAATGAAGCAAATAGTCAAGGAGATAATAGACCATAACCAAGTGTGATTCATCCCAGGAATGCAGGGATGGTTCAACATATGCAAATCAATAATGTAATATACCATATCGACAGAGCCAAAGACAAAAATCACATGATAATCTCCATAGATGCAGAAAAAGCTTTTGATAAAAACCTTACAGAAAATTGGAATAGATGGTCTTTACCTCAATTGATAAAAGCCATCTATGACAAACCAGTGGCCAACATCATTCTAAATGGACAAAAACTGAAAGCTTTCACTCTAAAGTCAGGTATAAGTCAAGGATGTCCACTATCACCCTCTTATTCAATATAGTTCTGGAAACATTAGCCAGACCAACTAGGTAAGAAAGAGAAGTAAAAGGAATAAGGATAGGGAGAGAAGAAGTGAAATTATCATTATTTGCAGATGAAATGATATTCTATGTAGAAGACCCCAAAAACTCCACCAAAAGATTTCTCAATTTAATAATCAAATTCACTAGCAAAGCTGGATACAAAGTCAACACTCAAAAATCAATAGCATTCCTGCACACAAACAACAAACTTACTGAGGAAGAAGTCACAGAAACCACACCTTTCACAAGAGCATCCAAAAATATGAAATACTTATGAATCAGTGTAACAAAAAAGTAAAAGATCTATACATTGAAAATTATAGTAGTCTAAAAAAGGAGATCAAAGAGGATATCAGAAAATGGAAAGATATCCTTTGCTCATGGATAGGAAGAACCAACATAGTGAAAATGGCCATACTCCCAAAATTGTTATGCAGATTTAATGAAATCCCAATCAAAATACCTCATGAATATACCTCACAGAACTAGAGAAGACTAGTTCATGAATACACCTCAAGAACTAGAGAAAACATTCCTAAAATTCATTTGGAAACAGAAGAGACCTAGGATTGCAGTTTTGGGCAACATTGGCAAGGCAGGAGGCAGTAGAGTCCTTTGAAATTATACTACAAAGTTACTGTGATAAAATCAGCAAGGTACTGGTTTTAAAAAACATGGACCTAAAGATCTGTGGAACAGATTAGAAGGTGCAGGCACAACTCCAAACATACTCAGTCACCTTATCTTTGACAAAGGGGCCAAATATGTTCACTGGAAGAAAGACAGCCTCTTTAATAAATGGTGCTGGGTTGCACACTAGATATTGTGAAATGGGAAGAAATTGTTAAAAAAGAAAAAGGAGCTAGGATTGAGAAAAAGGAAAAGAAAGGAAGGGAAAAGAGAAAAATGCATGTTAGTTATACTATTTGTGTTTCTTCATTCATAGAAAAGGAAGGTTTGCACTTACATGAATTGGAGAATTTTTTATGTCCATATCTCGTACTCTGACTAACTACTTTAAAGATAATAATATGCAACGTATTAACTTTTGTTATTCTCCTACGGTCTTTTTATGAAACTTTGTTTTACTTTTTTCCCATCAAATAAAAAAATTCAGTGCTAACTAGGCACTGTGTTGAGCACCTGTAATCCCAGCTGCTCTTTACTACATGGATAGTAAAGACTATTCTTTCTGCATTGAAGGATCTTGGCATCCTGCTGAAATCAGGAAGTAGTGTATACACAGATTTATTTTTGCAGTCTTAATTATACTCAATGATATATAAGATCTATTCTGCCTTTCCTTTTCTATGAACTAAGAGACACTAATAATATAACTAACTTGCATCTTTTTCTCTTTTCCCTTCCTTCCTTTCCCCTTTCCCCCATCCTAGTTCCTTTTTTCTTTTTAACAATTTCTTCCCAATCCATAATATCTATTTCATGATCTATAATTATATTCCATGATCTATAAGATCTGTAAGACTTTATAAGTATATAAAGATACACACTTACATCTATCTTTATATCAGTGTCACAATTTAAAAGTTACTATAGCTTTAGAGTAAGTTTTGAGTTCCGAATTTATATGTTCTCCAATTTTGTCTTTGTCTTAAATAGTTGTGTTTGTTTGAAGTGCTGTGTAATTCTATATAACCTTTGTGAATGGCTTTTCCAATGCTGCAAAAAGGAAAAAGCCTACTGGGAAATTTGATAGAGGTTGCACTGAATCTATAGATCAATTTGGAGAGTATGACTATTTTAACAATATTAAGTCTTTCAGTCCATGAACAAGTTCTGCCTTTCCACTTATTTAGGTCTTCTTTACTTTCTCTCAACAGTATTTTATAGTTTTCAGAGCATAACTCTTACACCTTCTTAGTTAAATTTGTTTTCAATAATTTTCTTCTTTTAAATGCAATTGTAACTTGAATTGTTTTCCTTTTCAGATGGTGAATGCTAGTGTATGAAATATAACCCATTTTTGTGTGTCTGCTGACCTACAACTCACTGATTCATCTGTTAGCTCCAACAATTTTATGAGGATGAGGGTTCTTTGGTATTTTCTAACTTAATATCATATCATCTGAGAATAAACATAGCTTTTTTCTTCCTCTACAATTTGGATGCCTTATATTTCTTTTTCTTGATAAACTGATCTGGACACAACATTCAGTAAAATGTCAAATATAAGTGGCAACACCCTTGAAATCTATGAAAAGTAATCTTTGTCTTCTTTCGATAGTAAGGAGAAAGCTTTCCTTTTCTCACTACTGGGTGTGCTGTTAGCTGTGGAACTTTTCATAAATGCTTTCATCACTTTGAGGAAGTCTCTTCCATTTCTAGTATAGTGAGTGATTTTTTTTTAATCATGAAAGAGTGTTGGAGTTTTCCAATACTATTTCTGCATCAAATGATCATATGTTTGTTTCTTTTTTACTGTTACTCTATTAATTGTAAACTGTATCGATTGTCTTTGTTACACGGAACCACTCTTACATTTGGGAGATAAATCCTACTTGGTAATGGTACATAATTTCTTGAACATTGTTAGGTTTATATCTAGATGGAGGTGAAACATTAGGAGCGTGGCCTGGAAGGGTTTATCTTCCTCCCTTTGCCTTTGGTCTCTCTCTGCCTCCTACTACCATGCCATGAGGTTTTTCCCCACTGCCATGCCCCTCTGCCATGCCATGCCTTGGAGCCAGCTGAGCCTAGGGACTGGAACCTCTTCAAACCCTAAGCCAAGATAAACTTCTCCTAAATTGTGGGTGTCAGGTATTTTATCCCAGCAACAAATAAAGTGACTAAGACAAACATGCTGTAGGGTGAACTTTGGAAGTTTTTTGTTGAGGATTTTTGCACCTGTGCTTAGAAGGGATTTTAGTATGTAATTCTCTTTCCTTGTAATATCCTTTTTTGGTTTCAGTTGTGATGGTGACCAGAACTTTGCAGAAGAAGTTAAGAAGCTGTGAAAGCTCAGATCTAAAATGTTCCCCAAATTCTTGTGCGCTTGGAAGGTGCTTGAATTATGGAGATGCTGTACTCATCGATTGCTTCATTCACTGATGAGTTCAGTAGCTGAATGAGCTCTGAGGAGGTAGGGCCACATTGGAGGTCCGTCACTAGAGTCATGGGCTTGGTTCCTCCCTTTTCTCTCTGCTTCCTGGTCACCATAACAGGAGCAACTTTCTTCTGTGACAGGTTCTTCCACACTACTGTTTCTACATTTGATCCTGAAAAACTTTTAAAACTGTGAGACAGAATAAGCCACTCCTCCTTTAAATTGCAGGAATTGGGTATTTTCTCTCACTGTCAAGAAAACTGGCTAAGAGAAAACCTTGTTACCAGGAGTAAGGTTATTTCTGTGATGTTCCTGACCATATGGTTTAGAAGCCTTTGGAACTAGACTGTAGGAGGAATTTGAAAAGGTTTGTGAATGCTGGCTAGAGAAGCTCTAGAATTCTGTGGGCTGGATGGGAGATTCAGATTAGAGTTCAGAAGAGCAGAATGCCAATAGGCATGCAAACAGTAAAGGCCATGCTCAGGAGGTTTTCACTGGGTTCAAGGACTCCACTGGTAGTTGGGTTACAGGTCATGTGTGTTACACCCTGGAAGAACATTTGTCTTCATCTTGCTCATGTCCTTAGACTTTGTGAGAGACTGAAATTAAGGGCAGTGGATAAAGGAATTTTGAGGCCTTTTCCTCCTGGTGAAACTGCAGTTGTTTCACAGCTGCTTTATGTTTCTGATTCTGACTGTAGATCTGGCTAACAGCAGCTAGCAGGATCCATTACACAGCCTAAACATTGGACTGCTTTTAAATTTCTTCTTTGATCCATTGGCATTTAAGAATGTGTTGTTTAATTTCCACATTATTTCTGATTTCCCAGTTTCCCTTCTATTATTGGTTTCTAATCTTATCCCACTGTGGTCAGAGAATATACTTTATACGATCTGATTCCAATTTTTAAAAATTTATTGAAACTTATTTTGTCTTAGTACAGGACCATCCTGAGGAATGTTCTCTGTTTACTTTAGAAGACTGTGTATTCCGCACTTGTTGGGTGGAGGGTTATGCAGGGCCTCGTCAGTTGTTAGTGTCATTCACCTTATCTCTCCACTGAGATTCTGTCCAGTGTCCTATTCATTATAAATGGGGTATTAAAATCTTCAACTATTACTGTGGAACTATTTCTTTCTCCTTTTAATTCTCCTGATATTTGCATCAAGATATTTTGGAGTTCTATGTTTATCAGGAATATGTTTGTGATTATGATATTTTCCGTACAGATTAATTTTCTTATCACTAATGTTCTCTGTCTCTTGTTTTTATTTAGAGTCTATTTTATTTTACATGAGTGTAAACATCCCAGCTCTCTTTTGGTTAGCATTTCCTTGAAATCCAGTGGTACTTTGATCCACAAACTTAATTCTTTCCATGATTTTGGTCGCTAACTGAATTGGGCAAGAACAAAATCAAGCTCAGTGGTCAGGTTCAGTGTTGACCTTATAGAGAAATTTAATTCAGTTTTCATCCAGAATAGTGAAAGAATTAAGTTTGTGAGTCACCATTGCATCTTTTTCCTTCCTCTGTCTTTGACTACATCTACATTGTTGTATCTAGAATAAGTCTTTGTAGAACAGTAAATAATTGACACTGGTTTCTTTACCATTAGGTAAATTGCTGACTTTTAATTGGAAAATTTGATACACATACACTGAATGAGAAAGGGCTTTCTGCTACTTAAAAGGGTTGTTTTAGATATTAGACATATTTTTACTCAGTTTCAACATTACTGCCTTCTTTTGTATTTATTTTTTCTGGTGTTCAATTTTGAGTCTGCTTTTTAGTCATTTTCTCAGTGGTTTCTGTGAGGTTCACAATGAAAATCTCAAGTTTTAAACATTCCTGTCTGAATTAATATCAACCCAGCCTAAAAAGTATATAAACATCCTGCTAATCTTCAAAATCAAGTTTTCTTTACATATTTTCATGATGGGCACTAAAGTAAGGTCTATTTTTTGCTTCCAAAACCCTCCATATCCTCAAAATAAATCTATTAGTTAGTTCATTTACCATGTCTTAAAAACCTAAACTTTCTTTCTTCTAGTAAATTTTAGGAGGTTTGTCCAAAATATTGTTTATAAACTGTAAGACAGAAACTAATGCTATTTTATCAAGTTCTATCTATCATGAAAGACCCAGGAACAATGGATAGAAACAAGAACTTGGATCTTCGTAGTTAGCAGATTATTTTTGAAACATTTGGTGACCTGTGCTTCAAAACCTTGCCCCCAATATGTGATTCTACAATTTAATTGCCATGTCTTATGTTAAAATAAAAGTAACTCTCGTGCAAAGCTCTGCTGCATTCACAAATGCTTTATAATTAACAAGTTTGAAAGAAGATGTTCAGCTACTTTATACAATGGATGAATTTCAGCATGTTTCTATCATGCCAAGATATAATGGCATAGTGAGTTCATTAATTTCAGATGATGTGACCTAAGTCAGTTTTTCTGTCTTGGTTACTTTTCTTGTTGCTGAGACAAAATATCTGACACCCAAAGTTAAAGAAGGAAAGGTTTATTTCAGCTCACAGTCTGCAGAGGTTTCAGCCCATAGTCTCCTGGCTCCAAGGCAGGCTGGCATGGGACAGGGACATGGCCAAGGGGAAACAGTCCATGGCAAGGTAGACAGGAAGCAGCAAGCAGCTGCAATCCTCCCCTTTTCTTTCTTTTTTAAATTTATATTTCTTTCTTTAATGTAGGAGAAATATACTACCATTCAACCTCTACTCTAAAGTTGGCAGCCCTGAGAACTTCTTCTTTTTAATGTAGCATGTTATGGATGTATTCCTGCTCCAAAAAGAATGAGGAGAAGGCATTTCCACATGCCACTCCCTTTTTCTTTTATCTCATGTAGACTACAAGCCTATTGGGAGGTGCCACACACGCAGGGCAATGTTTCCCATTACCCACACTTAGAACCATGGTAAACAAGTTAGGGGGCTAATCCAGTACCACACACCCTTAATCCCAGTATGACATTCTTGATCCACATTCACACATCCTAGATCCAGCCACCTCCAAAAGCCCAATCTGTGATCACAAGAGGCTTTAGGGGAACATCTAGATACAAACTATACATGTTCTAAAGTTCAAAGACTTATTTTGAGAGTTACCAATTATACATGACTAACATAAGTAAACAGGCTAAGAGCTTTCACTATTCAACAGCAGAAAATATACTGCAACAAAACAGAAGGCTCCACACTCCAACAAGCCACAAACAGGATTTTACACTCAAAGAAAGTGTTGCCTCTGCTTGGTTCTGCCCACACCCAATGGCAGCTATCCATCGTCTACACGCACACTTCCAGGGACATTGCTCAACTCCCCAGGGCAGTTTACTGCACTTGAGAACACATGTGATGGTTAGGAAACCCCTTCTCAGATGGCTGAAATCAGTCCTTCTTCACCCATGGCCCTAGTTGTTGGAGTGAGTTAGACTCTTCCTTTACTTGATAAGCTCCCAAGAAGCTGCTCTTCCCAGTCCTGTTCTGAAGCCAAGCCGCAGGTTTCATTCCTTCACACCTTCCTCAGACCACCCACACCAGTGCCTCTGGTCATGGCACCATTCTTGGGCTTTTGGTCAAGCTCTGGCTTGACAAGTTCACATTTCTTTGAAAACATTGAATAACATATCATAGTTGGATGTGGACCCATGGAAACGATATTGTGCTATCACTGCCCTGCTGCTGTTGGATTGGCTGTGTCTCCAAAGGCTTGGGTGTTTAAGCTGGGACCCTAGAGTGGGACCCTTGGGGGCTCTTTAGGTCATTGAGGGGATGTCTTGATGGGGATTGTAGGACCCATCTCTTCCTCTCTGTATGCCTTTCACTCTCTGGCCACGTGCTAGGTGATTCTGTTCCTCCATGCCCTCTTGCATCACAGTCCCAAAGCAACAGGCCTGCCGTTTGGACTGAAACTCCAAAAATATGAGTCCAAATAAACCTTTTCTCTTTATAAGTTGAACACCTCAGGTATTTGATACAGTAACAGAAATCTAACACATTTCCCTAACATGGATCAAATTCTAGCTGAATCCATTACAGTTTATAAATAAGACTTAACATTCGATTTAGAGATTGGTGTCCTTGAAGATTTAGAAGATAAAGTCGTTTCTTTTATGTTACCTGATGTATAATTGCAAGGATTTAACAGACCATTGATAAAAGACATTGAAAAGATGCCAAGTGCTTTGAGGAGAAATACTTTATATATATAGTTTTGTGTCTATTTAAAGACAGTGTCAGCTCTGCCTCCCTTGCTGCTGAAATTATGATATGCATCATAGATGACACACCAAATAGCAGGTACTGCATGAAGATGCTTGTTAAAATACTTCATCTTTGATAGACCCAGGACTTAGTAAAGCACAGAGAGAAGACCCAATTGCGACGGAAAACTCAATCAATCTGGAGAGCAAGAGGTGAAGGCAGGTCCAGAGAGCTGGGGAAGCAGCCCAGTGGGTTTTATTCCATGAGGGACCAAGGAGCTTTGAGGGTTGGGTATCTTTTCAGGGGAAGGTAAAGAAGGGAACATGGCTGAGAGCTGGTAGCAATTGGTTGTATTTAGACTATCAGGCAAGGCTGTAAATTTATCTTTTGCTTATCTTAGTGCTTTATTCTTTGTGCTTTTGAATGGATAACCTGTATTCTTGGTTTTCATCTTATTGCTTTAGTTTGGATTATATGGTTAAATTGTTTGAGTTCTTTAATTTGCAATAAGCATTTCTTTCTTTCTTTATTTATACCCTACTTTATTCCAAAAATGATTCAAGGCGGCCTGCGGAAATACCTACAACTCAACAAGACCAAACAGAATATAAAAATAGCCAAGGACATCTGGACAGCCAGAGCGTTAGCTGTGGAGGGAACAGCAATCCAGATGTGGCCTTGGTGCACTTGGGATGTGCTGTCAGACAGCAACCCCACTAGCGGTGAGCCTCCTTAGCACCAGGGCTTTTGGAAGCTAACGTAGAAACAGGACTTATAATTCCATGTGATTTGAACAAATTAATTGCTCAAGAAAAACAACAAATGTTTCTGACAGCAGAGAGGTCTATCTTTCCTCTGAGGAAGGTATTCAAAGAAGAAGGGCCCATTCGTTTGTTTCCAGTGTGGTCCCTCTGTTCTGTCCAAGAATGTAGGTGCAGGGTGATCCTTGTCTGCCCCCTCTGACCTGGAGGGCGTGGCAAGGGTGCCTGTGTTCCTCACCCCAGGTCTGCCCACATCCGGTCTAAGTGTGAATACTATCACATACATTTATAGCCTGGGGCCTATTTGAACTTGGCCTTCACTGGTCCGGGAGGCAATAGAAAACAGTTCTCTCCTCATGCACACCTTTGCTGTGTGTGGCTTTTAGGTCAAAGCCTGCATTCAGCACAAAGGTGTGCCTTTCCCAGGCTGTGTTAGCAAGTTTTGACTTTCATCCTTCTGTAAGATCTAATTAAAAAAATCAACCGAGGAGACTTCCCATAAAATAAAGTGAGATGTTGTTCCATGCTAATGGAAGGCAGACTGGGCCCTGGAGGGAGTTGAGACTCCTGGTGACACACGCCATAAATGCAAGAGGCCTCGTAAATGGGAGGTCTCCTTCTCATCAAAGGCCTTAATTATTTGTCTCCGGAGCCTGCCTGTGATTATGGTATGCTATTACCGGGCGTCAGCTAATGCTCAGAGGGTTTGGTCTGCACACAGAGTTCTGCTGGATGTTGGATGTGACAGCTTCATTCAGCCTGTCCACTTTTACAACCCGAAATTGCTCGCCCAGGCGGGAGTATCGTGTCTCGCAACCCTGTGTGGAGGTGGCCTTGCTTTGGAAACCATATGCAAGTATGCCCTTGGCTGGGCTGGTGTGGGGCCTGGGTGTGTGAGGGAGCAGCTCCCCTTCCTGTCCTTGCAGTGGCTCCTGGCGTGGTGGCCACGTCTCTCTTGGCTTCAGACCATGTGCGGGTGGCAGTGTCCCCATCTCCACACCAGCTCTCGCAGGAGACTATGAAGGGAGAAGCCTGTGTCCTGGGTCCCTCCTGCCCAGCTGTCCACCTCCATCTGCCCCTGGCACGTGCGTGTGTGCGCATGTGCATGTGCGTCTGCATGTGCGTGTGTGCGTGTGTGTGCATGCGTGTGATGTGGGGCGGGTGCTTCCTGGGATCTTCTCCTCTGTCTTACAAACCCACGCCCATCCCCCGGGACTTCAGCTGAGCCTGCTCCTGCCTGGTCACCCACCCCCACCTGTCCAGCAGGTGGCTGCAACTGAGAGGTACCTTGCACAATACCCACAGTTCTCCATGGGGTCCACGGTAGCCTGAGCCCAGCTCAGGAGCCTTTGGGTTGCACTACACCCAGGTGAGCTCTGTGTCTTTTCTCTTCTCAAAGACAGTTTTAGGAAGCGTTTGATCCTTCCCTGTCCGTGTTTGCCAGGCAAGAGTCAATCTAAAGCAGACTGCTTCTGTGGCTAACCGTGTCCCTTCCCCAATAAGACTTCCCTGTTTATCTCCAGATAATAACAGTCATGAATTATATATATATATATATTTTTATTTTATTTTATTTTATTTTATTTTTCAAATGGGATCATTCTCCACATATGAAAAATACCCAGGAGTGACTGGAACATGTCTTCCCTCCTTGAGGAGAGGACAGGGCTGCCCAGTCAGCCTGGGATCCTGCGCCAGCAGCTGGAGATTCACACCTGCAGCTCCTGCCCAGTGGCTGTGGCTCCTGGAGCTCAGTGTTGCTGGTTCAGTATCAACCTTAGATTCCCAACTCTTGGCCTTTCCCGAGGCTCTGGAACCCCTCCTTGCCCACCCTCCTGCAGCTCACTGTGCCTCTTCCCTGTGGAGGTCCATCTTGGGTGTCAGTTTTCTCATTTGCAATTCTAGAAACTGTGATTTATCATGGTCCCTGTTACAGAGCCAGCTCCCAGGGAAGGCCAGTGCATGCTGGTGGCTAAAGTACTCCGGATGAGTGAGGGGACCCCACATAGCCACCTGGTCCCTGCCAACCTGAAGGCCTGGCTCTGCTCATAACTGCAGACAGGACTTAAAGCCGCCAATCAGCCGGACATAGTGGCACACTCCTGTAATCCCAGCACTCGGGAGGCTGAGGTAGGAGGACCATTGCAAGTTCCAGACCAGCCTGGGCTACAAAGAGAGCTCAAGGCCAGCCTGAACTGTATAGCGAGACCCTGTCTCCAACAAAAAAAAAAAAAAAAAAAAAAAAAGCTGCCGAACATTACAAAATCTGACCAGGGAGCAAACATTTCATCAGAGCTGTGGCAGCCAAAGTAACAACTTTAGCTTCCAAAACTATACTGTGAGCCAACGCAAAGATACTTACTTGGGTGTAAAACACGTAGACTTTTTCCTAATGTGAACGTGAGTTGAATTCTTACTCTAAGATTTAAAACTACTGTCAGGAGCAAAGTTGATTGCAAATTCCCTCCTGTGCCAAAAGAATTATTTTCAATGCTTGTGTAAAGATCAGAAAGGGAATCCTTCACTCAGCAGGCAGGAAAGAGGAGCTCATCCACAGCAGTTAGGTCCAGATAGCCCCAGGACACACGCAGAGGTTCGTGTCCTCTCTGTCCAGTGCCCAAAGCCTCAGGAAGCTGGCAGACCTCTTCCTGACCCTGGCTGGCCCAGCCTGGCCCAAGGCACTGAGCCGCCACTGCGAGGGCTTCTAACATCAGCGGGCAGCTGGGGGGTGGCTGGCTGACCAGGGATACTCTGAAGTTGCTAAGCTCTGCCGCCTTCACCCAGCCGCACTTTAACACACAGGACACGGCAGAGGGTAACACAGAGGAGGGCTGGTTCGAATGTCAAAGATGGACCCTGTGGGCTGGAGCGGGGGCCTCTTGCTTAGTGCTCTCTTAAACTGCAGCCCAGTCCTGGACTCCAAAGTCACACTCTCCAGATTAAAGTTCTACTGTGGGAAATGCTACAGCCTGCAGAGAGACTTGGAAGGGGAAGTCAGAGGAGCAGGCTCACTGGGGCCGGGGCTGCTGACCATCTCACTGCCCGTGGGAGGGGGACGGCAGGACCAGCCCGGCTTAGCAGTGTAATAAGCACTGTGTCCATATGGCTGCCCGTGGGCCTCTGGGTGACACACGGCCAGCCCCCAAGGTGGGGGCTGCCAGTTCACTGTCCTCCTGTCCCTGATACTGTGCTGGTGGCCATGCAGGTGTGTCCTTTGAAGGTGGCAGGGCCCCAGAGAGAGCGGAGGAGAGCTGGGGCCCACAGAGCAGGCCTACAAGAGCAACATGGGCCAGGGCTCCGTGGGGACACTGGGAACAGTGCTGTGCGTCTGTGGGGAGTGGAAAGTGTGAGCTGGAGAGGAGGGCAGTGGGCAAGAGAGCTGGCCTCTGAGTGGGCGTGGAGGGGTCCTGGGACACTGCTGCCCTCCTTGGAGCCTGGCCTGCTGTCCCTGTGTGTCTTCCTCTCTTTCTCCTCTTAGGTTCTGCTTTCAGTGCTTCCTACCTTTTTCAAGCAGATCCCAAGGACCACAGGGAAGGCATCTCACATGCACCTACTTGTCCTGCTCCTGTTCGCCCTGGCTGGTCTCGAGACAGAAGCTACTAGAGTCCCTCAGCAGAATCCTTTGCTCTCTCAGCTGGCCATCCCTGCCCCAAGATGGCCCCTGGGCCAACAGCCAGAGCCTAAGAGCCATGCCTGGGGTGAGTCTGCATCCTCAGGAGCTGGTACATTTTCTTTGATCTGTGGAGGGCTGCCAAGCCTAGGTCATATGTGACAGGCTGGAACAACTGTGCCTTAAAGCATGTGCTGCAGAGGGGTGGTGGGTGACGCCATCTCTGGACTGTGGATTCCCTGCATCCAGAAGACCTGATTTCCTAAGGTTACCCGTGTTCAGAAAGCCCCAGAGGGTCACCAAGATAAGTGTCCCCAAAATACCTGCGAAGATCAGGTTACAGGGCCAGGGCAGTTCAGCCCTGAGAGGCTCTCAGCCAGGCTGGCAGCACAGCAGCTGCCTCTGATGCTCCCTCTGGCCCCTGTGCCAGCTGGGCCCCAAGGTGCCTGCCAAGTGGATGAGTAGGACAGATTTACAGGAGGAAAAAAAGAAAGAAAAGAGGCCAGGGCACTGCCCATAAGCACTGCCATGTCCCTGGCATGCAGGAGCAGCACGTCGCTCTAGGACAGTACATGTGCTTGGTGGCTATGCCAGCCAGGGTGGGCTTAGGGGCTGTCCTACACCTGGCTGCCTGTGGCTCCAGAGGATTTACAGCTCCCATGCCCATAGGCCCTCACACCTGCCAGCTTCGAGGGACACCGGGCCACCCCCAAGCACGGGGTGGACTCTGTGCCCTGTTTCTAACCCAGGGCTCCATGGGTAACCAAGCCAAGTGACAGAGCTGCCGAAGGCTGCTTGGGAGCATTTGCCACGCTGGGCACGCAGGGTGCTAAGTGCTGCCACAGCACCAACTGCCCCAGAGCCCAGGACTGCACTGCCATTGCAGCTCAGGGCGGCAGGGATCAGGAATTCGAGGAGCAGGTCAGGGGACTTCTTGGTAGGATGGTCTAGAGGTAGGGGCCAGAGAATGGGTGGCCTCAGCTTCCTCACTATGGCAGCCACAGGTGGCTGGAGTGTTTAGGGTTCCAGAGCCCTGTTTGGTATCCCATGGTGGGAGGTGGGGTTGTTGCACACAGAATCCACCCAGGTCCCAGGGCAGAGGACACTGACACCATCTTGCAGGGGGTGGAGCACCGAGGCATGGCTGCTGTGCCTGTAAGCTTTCATCTCTGTGGTGACAAAGCACCAGAGATGATCAGCTTACAGGAGAAGTTTGATTCTGACAGCTGGGTGGGTCTCAGTCCATGGCTCCCCAGCCCTGTTGCTTTGAAAGGCATCACCTTGTGTGTGAACCCAAGGGGAGAGGAAGCCCATCATGTCAGGGTAGCTGGGAAGCAAAAGGAGAGACCGAGGAAGGGGTAGGGTCCCACACCCCAATGACCTCACTTCCATGAGGCCCCACCTCCTAAAGGCTCCCTGATAGCCAGGGACCAAGACTTCAACACATGAAGCTCTGAAGGACACTTAGGGCCAGTCTATGACCGCTGACACTTCTGATGTGCCACGCCCTTATTATGAAGGGAATGGAAGCTCACAGAAGCCAAATAGTGTATGCATTATGGGAAACACAGCTGGGCTGTGCAAGTGCAACTGAGCCTTTTCTCTCTTTCTGGATGGAGCTCTGCTGTCTCAAAATTTGGCCATTTTGCCTCATGAGGTAAGAGTTGTTAAAGGGTAAACCACTTTCCCGATGGGATCTAGAACATCACAAAGCAAATCATCTTGTTACCCTTTTAAATAAACTATATCACCAGCCATGGAGCCCCAGCCCCATGAGCATATGACTGTAGAGTCTAAAACTTCTCTTTGATTTGAGAGGTTGTTCAAGGTAAAAGAAGGGGAACAAACAAAAGTGAATAAAACCACAAATTTACATGCAAAGTACCTGGCTCAGCATAGGTTTCACTCCCCAGGGGAGAGAAATATGTTTGCATTATGAAATAAGCTGGAGCCCAATGGGAACTCCTTGGTATTATTAGATTTCCTCTTGAGAAGGATTTATAAATGAAACCATAGCTTGCTATTTTAGTATTTTGTTTTTTAGGGAAGAAAAACCCTTTGCAAAAACAATTTAAAAGGAAGAACATCCATTTGAAGCACTTGTTTATTTTCTTATTTGCCAGGCTGAAGCTGTCTCCTTTCATGTCTGATTTTGTTGTGGGGCTGAAGATTGTTTTTCCTTTCTGCAAATCTGGAAGGTCTTTCATTTTGGGGCAGTAATAAATCCTTCCTTAACCATCAGGTAATTCTGGGTCCAGCACCTCCTCCTGCCATACCTGGACCATGAGTTCCACCAGTGGGCAGACAGGAAGGCACTGGGCGAGAGAGGCCATCTGCCGTTGTCACTCGGCCCTACTAACCACCACGTCACAGCCTCATCCATACTTGCAGGACATGGCCTGAGCTCCCACTGACCTTTCCTCTGTCTCGCAGACTTCCATCTCTGCTTCCACGGAGCTGGAGAAAAGTGCCTGCCGCTGCTCCTGAAAGGCTGGGACATTCTGTGGGCTTTCGCAACTTCCTGTGTGAATAAGCTTTATCTTATGTCATAGATCACGAGCACTTTTTGACTTCTTAACATTTATTAGCTTCTGATTACGCACATGGAGGGATGCTACAGATATCTTCTGCAGATTTTTCAAACAATTTCAGTTTTGCGCACCTGTGGTCAGTCCTGACCGCAGACGATCTATAGGTCAGCTCGCTGAGTTCCCTCAGGATCCTGCTGGCCTCCCAGCCACTGCCAGGGACAGGTCAGGCACACACTGCCGCCCGACAGTCTCGCGGCTGCTCCACAGGTAAACTTGACAGCTCAGGCTCAAGCGGCTACCTGCTGGGTCTCCATGCTACATCACCTGGCCCGCACACGGCCCACGTCCTGCTGTGTTCTCTCCCCGGGATTCCCTCCTGCGTTCCGGGCACAATCTCAGCCAGTTTCCTGTTCCTCGCCCACAAGGTGAGCCCATCCAGCTCACTCTGCCTGGTCACCGCCCCACACACCTCTGTCCAGCTCACCGCTCTGCACTCACTCAGGCAACAAAGCGAATGCCCAAGCGTTCACGGAGATTATAGTCTAAGGAGCAAAGTAAGCGGTCTAGCTTTTTTTTTTTTTTTAAAAATAATACACATCGAGACACGTGTGTTCCTCAGAGGTGAGTGAAGGACAGGGCTGTCTTTGAGCACTTAGGGCTCCCTACCAGCCCCTTGCTTGCCCTAGCGAGCATGGGCTATAGCAGAGGTCAGGTCCAAGCGGCCTTTACGGCGCCCCAGCGTGTCTGCGCGCGGAAGCGCAGGACGAGGCTGGCGTCCGGAGAGGCAGCCGGTGGGGCTCACTGTCCGGGAAGCTCCGGATTGCGGTGCCTTCCGTCCCCGCTCTGTGGCCGGCAACCTGCAGGCTTCTTGAGGTCCGTCCTGGCGGAGAAGCCGGGTCACCACAGCTTCTAGGACGGCACGCGGGGGTGGGTGGGTGGGTGGGCGGGGCTTGAGGGGCGGGCCCGGCCGGGGGCGGAGATCCAGCGGGGATGGGGTGGGGCCCGGTGACAGAGGCGGGGCTCAGGTGGGGATGGGGCGGGGCCCGTCCGCCGGTGCAGAGTTCCAGAGGGGCGATGGGGCGGAGCTCAGGTCCGCGCGGAGCTGAGTTGCCCTCTGGGCACCGCGCCCTGAAGCTTCGGGCTCAGCAGTGGATTCGGCAGTGCTCGGGTTCTGAGCTGCCCCAGAGCTCGGTACAGTGAGACTGTGATCGGGACCCGATCGTGTCACCTGCAGGGTCTGGGTCGCTCGCAGTTCCCAGGTCAAAAAGTGAAGGAGACGCCGCTTTGTCTTGTGCCCCATGCCACCCCGATGCCCACGTGCCTCAGTCCCAGGTTTGGCTCAGCACAGCAGCAAAGGTCCCGCTGGACACCAGGTCTCCTGGTGTCACACTCAGCCTGGAGAGAGGCAAAGGTCCTGGGGCAGTGCCTGGCTCCTGGGGACAGCAGAAAGCGAGTCCAGAACAGGGCAGTGTTGCGCGAAGGTGGAGGCTGCTCAGCCTGGGACTGCTCCCGGCCTTGGCTCTGACCCGGGAGGGCTCGCAGCCGTGAGGGAAGACGTGCATGTGAAAAGAGGATCCTCCGTGCCTTGCTGGGGCTTCCCTGCGAGGCCAGGACAGGCGGGGACTCGCAGTGACACTGGCTGCGAGGAGGATCTCCGGAGGGAGGAGCGGCGGACTGTGTCTCTTTAGGTCGGAAAGGTGACAGACTTCTCTACAGACGGAGCCAAATGACGTGTCTCACACGTGGGCAGTCCTCACCCAAGAGGCTAAGCCAGGAAGAAGGGAGGGGCGGAGGGGAGGTCCCACTGCTAGCCACTGGTGCCCGCAGCCACTGTCACCTGGTCTCGAGTGGATGCAGAGGAAGCGGAGAGCCCGTGCTTTCCAGGCCGGGAGAAGGAGGGAGGAGGCGGGCGCTGGCAGTTTGTGCAAGAGATACTGGGTGCTGTTAGTAAAGCGGGCTGTGTAGACTGACGCGAAGAGGCTGCCCTGGGAGGGATGGCTGTGTTCGCCACTGTTACTGTAACAAATAGTTGAGCCAATCAGTTTACAAAGTGGAAAGGTTTACTTGGCGCCTAGCTCAGAGGTTCGGTCTCGGTCGCTCGGCCGGTTGCTTTTGCGACTGTGGAGACGCGACGGATCAGGTGGGAGTTTTTGCGACTGTGGAGACGCGACGGATCAGGTGGGAGCTCGAGGGAGAGGAAGCTGCCCTGGTCCAAGAGCTTCAGTGACCCCCGCCCCCTCCTGCCAGGCCCCGCCTCCTGTGGACTCCGGGTCTCCAGTGGCACCCGACTGACGCCCTCGTCAGTGCTCTCTATTCCTGGGCGGGAACCCCGCGCGGGTGGCGTCCTCTGCTGGTGGAGCTTTTATGACTCCCTCCTCCGGCTTCGTTGCCGCAAGTTTGAGCCCTTCGGGCACCCGTAGGCGCTCACTGCCACCATCCCGGCGTCCTCTGGGCCGTCAGCACGCTGGTCCTTGCGTCCTCCGCGGCGTCTCTCCCCTGCTGCTGGGTGTTGCTGGCTCCGGGCAGGGCCGCTCTCGCCCCACCCCAGGGACTGCACCCGGAGATGGCGGCCCAGAAAATAAACGAGGGGCTAGAGCACCTGGCCAAGGCAGAGAAATAGTGAGTGAGCCCCGCCGCGGCCCCGAGTGCTTACGCCGGCCCCCTTCTAGTTAGGACTGCGGCAGCCTCGGCGGGCTGGGGGTCGCGGCGCGCGGACACCTGCGGCCGAGGGGAGGCCGACCCCGGCCCCGTCCTGGCCGTGGGCCCCGCGGGCGTCGCGGCGGCGGGCTGGCGGGGTCGCGTGTTTCCCCGACCTGGGTTTCACGCCCGGCCTGGGAGCCGAGAGTTCCCAGCCGCGGGCTCTGTTCGCTGGTGTTTCTGGGAATCACCCCCGATCTCCAGTCCCCGAATGCCGACTGCGTTTCTTTGCCTCTTTCCACTGTGACAACCAAAGCGTCCCCCAAAGGACGGCTCCCTGTGGAGAACCAGTCCTCGAAAAGCCCCTTCTGTCGTGGAGGGGCTGTCGATGAGCCCGCTTCCTCAGTGGCTCTCTGTCGTCCACCGGCCCACCGTTCCCGAGGGCAAGAGCTCAGTACACAGCCCTCGCGTGTGTTCCACGTCTCCTGGGCCAAGACCCAGCAGGCACCCAGCAGTATTTGTGGCGTGCAGCAAATTCTTAATCATTTGACCCCTTCGTCCTCCCCCGCTTACACTACTCCCAACGGTTTTTAAAAAGCAATTTGTCAGCAGTTACATACCGTAATGTAAAGGCCTCTGTGTTAGGTGCTGCGGCACATAATTCCATAATCCGAGGTCTGCATGACAACTTTGCAGATAGACTCGGAGAAGCGTCCCGCTGACTTGCCCAGGGCTGCACAGGTGGAAGAGGGCAGAGCCAGTCCGCAGACCGCGGCAGCTCTCAAGCCAATGATGACGCCTCCTACTTACGGGTGGGGTGCAGGTGCTGGGCTCTCGGTCTGGAGGTAGCCCCAGCAGTCTAGTGGGAGAAAAGTAAAAGTAAGAGGACAATGTGTGTACGGAAGATCACAGGAAAGTTGTGGTGAGTGCTTTGGTAACACACAAGTGCATTCTGTCAGAGGAAATTTAAGAAAGTATCAAGAGATGAATGATTTCTGAGCAAGGCTTGCAAAGTAAGGAATGTTTTAAGGGAAGAGCTTGTGAGAGTGGTGTGGCATACAAGGTGTGGTGGCCACAGGCCCGACAGTGAGCTCTGGACACTGCACAGAGAGCTAGAACAGAAAGGCGGTAGGGCTGGGCTATGGAGAGACCGCCCTGGACGTTCCTGGGCATTAGTTTTCTCAGGAGGGAGTAACCAGGGGACCTGGTTGGAGTTCTTTGGGGCAGCACTGTGGAGGATGTACAATGAGGGAGGAAGGGGAAAAAACTGGCGTTTTCATTAAGCAGACGTTTATGGAGTTGTGGCTTTGGACCTGAACCAACCGCTGGGGTACTGGGGCGTCCTAAAGTCTTTTTCTCAAGAGCTTAGAATTCGCAGGAGGGAAGGCGGGTATGCAGAGGAGTAGGAACAGGTAATCAGGGCTAGATTAGAAGCACTCGGTGGGTGTAGGGAAGGTGGAGGTTACTGTCCTGGGGTGCTGGGAGAGAAGCACGGAGGTGCCTCTGGGCAGGTTAGTCAGCTGTTGACTTTGGGGAGAGATGATGATGGCCTGAATTAAGTAACAGGACAGGATTGGGCAGCGTTTGTCTGATAGAGTTGACAAGCTTTAACATGCTCCTGCAGGCTGGAGCCACCAGAGGTATGTACACGACTGGCCTATTAGGTGGGTGGTACTGCCTGATGGGACAGTCATGCATGTACCGCTGGTGATTCAGAGCCACCCAACAGCAAGACGTACCAGTTACAGTCACACATTAGTGACTTCCTTGGCTGTGCAGGTGAAAGATTGACTTCTAGGTTTCTAACTTGGCAGATGGCGTGGAGGGAGTAGCCTTTAGCCCTGGCAGGACTGCAGGTGAATGAAAATGACTACAGGTAGAGTGGGGGCAGTGAGGTGTTGGATTCCAGCTTGAAAGTCCTCTAGGCAGAGTAGCTGAGCAGGTAGCAGGAAAAACAGGCCAGTAGCTTAGGAGAACAGATTTGATTTTTCTGTTTTCTCCCCTCAAGTACATGGTGGTTTTGCTGATTTCTTTTATCCTAGGAAGTTGGTCCATTTCCTCACTGACGTTGGACACAGTCAAAACAATTGACAGATTAGCTATGAAACTGAATTTAACTACAGTGCCTTTTTCCTAATTGGTGAAGCTCAGAAAGCTGGTTATGATCTTTGATATTTTTAAATCATTTCACGTTAGACAGTGAAATAATTACATCTTGCTCTCAGTGGGACTTAAATAATTCTGTATTACATGCAGAATGTAATGAGTGTTTTGGTATGAGATGGAGAGTCAGAAATTTCCTTTATTGCACATTTCCTCAATTTTGTGGATTAGCGTAGACATCCTGCAATTTTTAGGATCCAGTTTTCTGAGCAATAAAGTTCTTGGTAAGCTTAAAAACTTGCTTACAACTTTGAATATTGTAACACTATGTAAATACATGTTAGGTGTTAAATAGGTAGATTCTGTGGGCAGTTGGTTGAGCTGTCCTAAAATGTAGGGTGTACCTCCAAGGGTCCCCTCTCATCTAGGTTGCTCCCCTGATTCATAATAAGCTAGTAGCATCATTATATGTAAGCAGGCTTTCCTTATGTGAACTGAAAATTACAATTTAAGATGATGATCAACAATTCTTACACACACCCAAGTTTGACAGCCACTGAATTACACTGTAAACCTGATGATTACTTAAAAATAAAACCAAAATATTGCCAAAAGGGCAAATTGTCCTTTGATTTGACATCTAAAGGCAGTGTTGATGTGGACAGTAGTTTCTCTTGGTTACCACACTGCCCTCTTTCTGGTTATCCTTGTTCACTGCAGCTCATTCTCAGCTTTGGACCAAGTCCCTGTGTCATTCCTCTAAACCTCTGTCTTTCTGACCTCTTTGCAATCTCCCCAGGGGACCTGCTCTGTGGTTGCCTGTGGCATAACATATGCTGATGCCTCCTTCCTTTGTCTGTGCGCCGCCCCCCAGCCTTTCAGCTGCTGGGTGAAGAGGCTGTGCTTTGAGGCACCTCCAGGCCTGCTAAGCTGTGGGGTGCTGCACCCACCTTGAGACTCTAGTTCTGTAGTGCTGGGGTGGAGCAGCAGTGTGCATTTCCAGCAAGTGACCAGGTAACGTTGGGGCTGCCAGTGTGGGGCCTTGGATGTTTCGTAGGCACTTCAAAGGAAGAAAGTCCATCTGCGGTAGTAGGAGAAGCGGTAAGGTTGTATGTGCTGTCAGTAAGTCCCAACAGAGGTGGGTTAAATGGGGGAGGATTATGCCTGATACTTTGCTTTTTTAAAAATTCATTTTAGTGACCTGCCTGGACATTATGAGCAGGCTTTGATCTGCAGATGTAGTTGGTGACTTCTGTTAAATGTGTCTTTCTTTCGTTCTAGCCTAAAAACTGGTTTTTTGAAATGGAAGCCAGACTATGACAGCGCCGCTTCAGAATATGGAAAAGCAGGTATTTGTGACTGCTCCTCTTGTTGCAGTGTGTAACCCCGGAACGGTCTTGATAGTTTTGTCTCTTTAAGATGCTTCTGTTTAATGTTTCCTGCAAGGCTTTAATAGTTAAAAAAACAAAACAGAGCAACTACTTAAGCTTTTGCATTTTTTTCAGAGGTATGAGGAAGACAGCTCTTAGGAAGCTTCTCAGAACTGTTAAGATTGTTGGAACCACTGTGCATTGTTTTGCGCTATTGATTACACTTTCTAAGCTTCTGGCAATATACTTCAGTCTGTCAACAGTAAGATGCCTTTCTCATAGATAACCAAGCGGTGTAAGACCTTTGGTTTATTGTTTGTTTTTGGGTTTTTTGGCAGTACTAGGGATGGAACCCAGGGCCCACTCTCCCACTAAGCTATACCCCCAGATACCTGGCCCATAATTTCCACTTTTGTTGATTTGTTTTGTTTTTTGAGCCAAGGTCTTGCTGTGTAGTCCAGGCAGGCCTTGGACTTGCAGCAATCTTGCCCCAGTATCTCAAGCGCTAGGACTATAGGGATCACCACCATGCCCAGCAAAAGCTTTGTTTTTTAAGAGATGCATTGCTAGACATTTTTTGAACCTGCCAAGAGGGAAGGCTTATTATAAAATTAATTGTATATTGATCTTCAGTTCCCACATAATTTAATGTGCTACAACGAAAGCACAGTTCCTGTTGTGTAGTGAAGAGCTGCTGAAGTAAGCTGCTGTCTTTTGTGACCAAAGACCCTGCCTGACACTTGGGAGTGCTGGGAGTGCTGGCCTTAGAATTCTTGGTTTGAGTGGAAATAGCACTGCTACATTGCCAAAATAAAAAGCCATTGGAAATACTTCTGAAGTACTGATAATCAGAAAAGTTGTAAGGGAATTACTTTAGGAGAAAGAAGTATTTTATAAGGTACTTGAAATCACTAAAATACTTTGTGGTACTTCATGTAAAACGCAGATTTCAGTAATTGTTCATCTGAGATTTTTCCTAATGACAGAAATAGTCAGTGTAGATGAATGTATTTATTTTGTTGTTGTTTTGTTTCAGCTGTTGCTTTTAAAAATGCCAAACAGTTTGAACAAGCAAAAGATGCCTGCCTGAGGGAAGCTGTGGCCCATGAAAATAACAGGGCGTATCTTTTTCAGCCTCTAAAATAGAATTTGAGCAAACTTACTCAAACTTTGACAGAAACTTATTTTCTCTTTTTGTAAACGTGTTGCATGTGAAGTAAAACACTTTTAAATTAGAAAATGGTTAGAAAAATGTTATATTTTTAAGCTCTGAAGGAACATGTATTGTGCTTGATTGTGAGTCCACAGTGGCTTACAGAGCTGCATTTGAGAGTGTATTATTTCCATTATAGTTTCAGGTTTTGCTCGACAGTGGTTTTACTTGAGGTGAAAAGATACAAGCTGAAGAATGAAGTTATAGCAAATGTACTGAAAATGTGCGCACTTACGTACATTTTTAAAAAGTCTTCCTTAAAAAGAAGATCTCTAAGTAGTTTTGAAAAGATTTCCTAAGGTATCTTAAAACTTACCAATTAAAAGTGCTTATTTTGCCTTACTTACAAATTATAGTCATAATAATCTTGCATTTGAGTAAAACTGGTCAGATTAATACATGATACATCGAGTTTAAATTTTTGTGATATTTTGTCAGTGTTCTATGAATTTTATGGTCTTAGGAGACTTCAATTGGCATTGAATTATTATTACTATTTTTTACCTGTTTGTGGGATATGTCCTTTAGGACCAGTTGGACCAGTGATTTGGTTAATTGCCTTTTATATAGCAGCTCTCTAGAAACTATTGGTTTCCTTTTTTTTTCCTTAATTTTGACATTGTTGCATCCGTTCAGTCTTTTTCATGCTGCCAAGTAAGTAACACTCTCCGTTTTCATTTATTTGCAGATTATGTTTTTAAAGTTCGTTAATAGGCTGTTAAAGTTTTTCCAAGTTACAAATTTGTGCATAATGAATCAGTTCATATCAATGTAGGTGAAATAGTTTTTGTCCCAGCCACTTCGTCTGGTGGGACCGTAGACCTGACGCCCACCGTGTAAGAAGGGGAGGGGAGGGGAGGGTTATCATAGCTCCTTTGGTAGGGATTTCAGTCTGTAGTTGGCTGGCTCCCAGGCAGGGGGCATCACAGAGCGGCAGCACAGAGGAGGACCAGCCCATCGTGGGGCAGGCAGGAAGCGGCGGCAGGCAGCGTCCTTTCTCTTTTATTCCATTCAGCCTGTACACCTACTGGTTTGTGCTACCCACCTCCAAGGCGGGTCTTCCCATTAGTCATGTCCAGGACTATACTAAAGCAATCAGTGGACCAGTGTAGTTCCCACACAGATCCAGCCCCCTGGGGTGAGTGCCACCGTGAACAAGTGAGGCTTTGGGGACATCAAGATACAAGCTGTGACAGTTACTTGCTTTGGTCTTTAACTGAACCTTAAAGACTAAGTCACGCCTAATTGTAAGATACATGTTTAAATTAAACTCAGCATAGTATTTTCTGGACTATTTTATTCAGTAGCCTGAAGGAATTAGTGAGTTAGAGTCCCTTCTTCCCCTTTCATGTTACTTAATAGTGCCTGTGGGAGAATAGGAGGCTTCCTGCTTTGGTGGAAACTTTTGTTTTAAAACTTAATTTATGTTTGTCAAATTAAGCTTAGCGCTGTCATTTAGCTTTTCTGAGCCTGACTTAATTTTATGTCTGAAAATTAAAATGTCTTGAATGTAATGTTTGCTGTTCCTGAGGCATTATTGCCCAGGAAAATAAAAGCACACTTGTGGGGTGATGCAAGCCTGAAGTGATATGCTGTCTTCAACTGCTTTCACTGGAGTCACTTCCCCACCAGCCCTGCACTCCCTTAGGTCATTAAGACTCATCAAAGAAATTGTCTTATCTTTGCAGAGCCTATGAGCAAGCTGGCATGATGCTGAAGGTCAGTTACGTTCTCGTTATGTCAAAACTGTTGTGTAGATTAAGTGAAGTAGCTACAAGGTGTTGAAATAGAATTTATGTGGAGGTTGAAAAGTTCCCTGACAGTAAAGCCAGAGATGCTATGTTAAGATCTGCTGTCTAGGACAGTGCTGAGTGGACACATAGAGTATGTTTTTTGTGTCTTTAGATAGGGTGTGTTAAAAGGGAGATGCGGGAGAAACGGGTTGGAGGGAACTGGGAGCTGCACGGTTCCAAGCTCTATAGTCCAGAGAGATGTGCATTGCTAGGAAAAAAGAACTGTGTGTGAGCTTTCCCTGCGTTAGAGACCTTAAGGACGTCTTAACATAGTAAAAACTTTATATTTGTGTTTCTATTATTTGTGGGTTATAGAGGAGGTTTTTATGGATTTTGTAAATAGGATTGTGCTTATTTTATAAATATCAGTTGGCAGCAAAGAGAATCAGACTTCTGCTGCTGCTACTTTACCTGATTCTTCTTGAATGGAATATTTTGACGAAGGTATCATATTTCTGCTTAAAAGCAGGCTAGGAATTAATATCCTGGGTTGTGGTAACCTAGAACATACTCCTGTAAGACAGTGATTCTTAAGGTATGCCAGGTGGCAATTAAAATGGAGTATTTTCCTTTCCATTTTTATATGTGCTTTCTGTTGTGGTACAAGTTATTTGAATTATTTAAAGTTCCTAAGGCTTTATTTTAAAAGCTTATGCTGTAGTAAACTTTTTGTCTTCTGTAACTTTGGCGTTTTGAGACAGGGTCTCACTCTGTATAGCCCAGGCTGGGGTTGAACTCACCATTCTCAGCCTCCTGAGGGCTGGAGTTACAGGTGTGTGCCATCATGTCCAGCTTCCTGTGACTTGTATAGTGTTAACTCATTTTTTCTGTTAATGCGTGCTCATTGTAGAACATTTATAAACACTGGAGAGAATAAAGAATGTCAGCAACAGCTGTTAACATACTCAGTTTAAAATTTTCTTAGCCTTTAACACATAATTCAATTCTGTGAATCTATCGTAAAGAATAGAAAACACTTATACATAAGCATGTGTATTGAAAAAGCAGCAATTATTTAAAATTTTTAATGGAATTTTTATTTATTTATTTATTTATTTATTTTTAAGAACATAAAATGGAACTTTTATTTTCTAACAACCATGGATATTCTAATATTTAAATCCCTATGGGATGTTAACAGACAACAGTTACATATTTTTACACAGAAGTTTGGAAATCAAAACCATACATAACACTGCGGCATGACAATCATGATGACGTTCTGTAACATACTTAAATTTTCATTCTGACATAACACAACCCTTTTAACCAATCATCTCTATCTAATACATAAGAAACTTTTTCCTAACCAGTTGACCTTTAATGGGATGTACATCACATAAGATTTTTTGTTAAAGGTAGAGGACTGAATCCGAAAGAAAAGTCTCATCACTGTAAGCAATCCTTGCTTTACATTTTGGAAGACCTGAACATCTGGAGTCATGAATACGTTTAATGCACCATGAGACTAACCGTAATGAATTGCCCACACATATGAAAAGCCTTTGTTTCTTAAACTGATTTTGTACCAAGAGCATCATTTGGAGAAAACCTTATTGTACTTTTTTAAAGAATATTTTATCTTTTGAGCATGACCACATTACTGGGTGTGTCTCCCACAAGACTATGAGATTGTTGCGGGCTCCTTATTAATGAACAAGGTTGTCCACTTCTCTATTCACCAATTAGAGTCCTGTATAATAATTTCTCCCCACCATGAGGGATTTTTGTTTAATTATCTTAATTTTTTGATGACCTGTGAGAAAACCAATTTTGATATCATTTAGACCATGGGGTAACCAAGGTGGAAGAATGCTTTTAAGACTATAACCCAAATTGTATTATGAAAAAGTGATCCAAAAATGAAAAAGAAGAAAAGGAAAAGAGAAAAATTATTGAGCTCAAATAAAAAGGAACAGCTGTTCATAAAATGGACAAACAGACAAATAAACAAGTACATGGCATAATAGAGTGAACAAACATCTTATAAAATCAGAGTACACTGAAATATATTTTTGACCAAGTTGAATTATAGTAACTCTTTTACCATTTTAAAAATTTAAAAGTATAAATAGACTAGTCAGATTTTTGTTGTTCATCAATTAGCAGAGGTCTTTTAGAAGAAGAATTTGGAAGGAATAAAATATTTTGTCTATAATTAATATACTTTTTAATATTTTATTGTATTTTAAGAATGCTGGTAACTTTCAGTTCAGTTACCTCTGTATACTCTTATCACCCACTCAGACCTTTGATTCCCATTTTGGTCACCATGTCCTGATCATTCTGTGTTATTTCCTTTGGTTAACACCTCTGGCTGGATCTAGCCACATCTCTGTCCATTGGCTGTATAGCAATCTTTGAGGTGTCACTGTCACAGGACTGTAAATCACCTCCCCAGAAGACAGGGGAATTAGGGTAATTCTGAGGGCTGGAATTACAGGCGTGTGCCATCATGTCCAGCTTTCTGTGACTTTTATAGTGTTAACTGATTTTTTCAATGAATGCATGCTCATAGTAGAACATTTATAAACACTGGAGAGAATAAAGAATGTCAGTAATAGCTATTAACATACTCAGTTTAAAATTTTCTTAGCCTTTAACACATAATTCAATTCTGTGAATCTATCGTAAAGAATAGAAAATACTTACACATAAGCATGTGTGTTGAAAAAGCAGCAATTACCTAAAATTTTTAATGGAATTTTAAAAATGTAGTACTTGTGATAGTTGTTCTCTATACATCAAAATGAGGCTTTTCTGGCTGCACTTGCAGCTGGGTTGACATTAGGTGGCACAAGTTAGGGTACTGGCAGCAGAGAAGCCGGGCTGTGTTCTGATATCCTGTCTGTTTCCCCTGGGAACTAAGAATCCCCTGGGCAGCTTTTACAATCTCATTGCACCCTGGGTCTGTTTTTAGGGTATCCAGGGCGAAAGCATGATGGTTCCCACTGCCTCTATTTGTATTCCAGCAGCTGTGCTAGAGTGATCCAAGCATCACTCCTATTGCTCAAGTACCTGTTTCATTTGAGGGTTGGAAAGGCATTACTCTTGAGTGAAAGAAAACTTAATGGCTGGAGAAATAATCAAGAAAATACTTCCTGCACTTCTCGTATTGAAATTAAATGCCTTTGGACAGTTCAGGATGGTATCAGGAGTCCTGAGCTGTGATGTCCGCAGTTAATTCTGTGGGCTGATTTCCACCGTGTCCTGTGGAGCTTCTCATGCACTGTGCAGCAGGGCTGAGGGAGTGGCAACTTGGAGACCAGGCCCAAGGGCAGGTGCTGATGCTGTCACCTGTGACTTGGGATTTCCTGTCCTGTTTGTTCCATGGGAACAATATGGTACCATGGCACACAAGCCACGGAAGAGAAGTCACTTGATAGTGATTGGTACTGCCTTGAAGTAGGTAGCCTGGCATTTTTTCTGAGAAGCATCAATATTGTGGTTGGACCCTGGTCACTCACAGGCTTCCATGGTTTAAAGCAAAGTAGGGACGTGTACAGTTGTTAATCTTTAAACCTAGGTCTCAGCTGACACTTTTTCATCCCACCTCTGCTGCAGTCACCAGTCTGTATGCCCTGTGTTCTTGTTCTTTTATCCTCGATGCTTTTATGTTGGAGGTGGGGCTGGGGATATAGCTCAGTGGAATAAGCGCTTGCCTAGCAAGCACAAGATCCTGAGTTCGATCCCAGTACCGCAAAAAAAAAAAAAAGATTTTTATGTTGGAGGTGCACAGTATATATTTAATAAATGGATTGGTGAATTATGGGAAGGAATAATCTATAAAAGTGAAAATGACCAGCAGAACTAAAGTTTTCCCAAATAGCCTTCAATATGTGCCAATCCAAAGACTTGGATTCTCTTACTAAACTTTGGTTTCTAGAACAAAGCAAAAGCTTCTTATTGAAGCTTGGGAATACAGTGTATACCAGTTGAGTAATAATTGGTAGCAGCCTTATTTCATGTAGTGTCTCTCAGGATGTCCTAATGTTGGTCTCCGTAACTAAATAACAAGTTATATTTTAGAATTGGCAAGAATGAGACCAGCAGTTTTGCTAGAGACATCTGTGTGTTTGTCAGCTCAGTGACAGGCTAAACAGGCCAATTTGACAGTAGTCCTTGAGCTGTCAAAGTATACTTGCTTCACCACATGCACCCCTAATTGGATACCTTCTGCGAGCTTTATATGAACTTCTAAATGATTTCCACCTTCAGTGTTTTTTTTAAAAATTTAATTTGGAGACGTTAGGACCAGAAGATCTGAGGCTCACAGAGCAAGAATAAGAGAGAATTTATTCTGTTGATGATAGCTAGGCCGAGACTGCAGACTCTGCTGGACCTGGGGTGAAGGGGACACTGAAGTGAACAGGCAGTGGGCAGGAGGTGAGAAATGCCGCCAGGCCCAGAGGTGGCACCCGCTCCTAACGGGGACGGCTGCTGCTAAGCCCCATTTCCTTGCTGCCTTGTGAGGCCGTGAGCCACAGTTGCCGTAGCCTTTGAATTTTCTTAACGGAAGTTATAAAACAGACTTTTTGTGAAAGTATCTGATGTAAAAATGCTGATTCAACCGAAGTGTACGTAGAAGCACAGTGCAGCTATAGGGCTCCTAGTCCGTGACCCCTGGTACAGGCCCCGTGGGTGGCACACTCAGGCAATGCTGGAAAAGCTGTGGATACTTTAAAGAACAGTCTCTCTGAAAGCCTGCTGAAGGGATGGTGAATGGTAGAAAGTGTCTGGTGCCTTCCAGCTGGACTAAGTGAAGCTGGGGGGGCACCCACAGTAGTATGTTGGTTGTTGCAGAGTGACATGTAATATGAAACAGGAGTAAAGTAACTGAATGTCCAGCTAACGCTGCATTTCTGAAGGTGACGTGTGCTGTGTGCTGTATCCACAGGAAATGCAGAAGCTGCCGGAGGCTGTCCAGCTCATCGAGAAAGCCAGCATGATGTACCTGGAGAATGGCACGCCGGACACAGCCGCCATGGCCCTGGAGCGCGCAGGGAAGTGAGTGTGCACTGCCCGAGCAGCGCTGCTCTGTGCAGCCGCACTCTTCTGTTTGTAACATTCGCCAAACAAGTTTCCTATTTCTCACACAAGTCAAATTCTCTTGTCTAATTCAGGCTTATAGAAAATGTAGATCCTGAAAAGGCTGTACAGTTATACCAACAGACAGCTAATGTGTTTGAAGTAAGTTTGAATCTTACTATTTTTCTTTAATTACTTAGAGTATTTAGATTAATAACTGACAGGAAAATGCAGCTGCGGTTTGTGAAGCTTCATGCTCACAGCCAAACGCCCCCTGTTTTTCTGTTGGAGAGTAGTGACGTGGACTAGCAGCTCTGGCACTTCCCAATCCAGTGCGGTCACTTCCTTGTAGTTATCGTTGGAGGTGGGAAGACTGCACAGTGCAGCGACCCACACCCCTTTTCTCTGATTCCTTCAGAATGAGGAGCGCCTCCGGCAGGCAGTTGAATTGCTGGGAAAAGCCTCGCGGCTGCTGGTTCGGGGACGCAGGTGGGTCTTTCACAGCTCTGCCCCAGGGTCTGTGGACTGCGAGTCTGCACGTGGGAGGCTCGGTGCTTGAGGGCACAGACTGTTGGTCTTGTGGCATCAACCTTAGGCACGGCAGGCCACCCAGGAGAAGACCAGGCATCTCATCTAAGCAGTGGGCAGGTGTACTTGACCATCAGGAGGACTGTTTCTAAAGTGCCGGCCCATACATCGTATAGTGGCCCAGGCTCAGCAGATGAAAGCAATCAGTTTTCTTCCTGTGTTACTTTTAAGTGTTTCTGTCTTGAGAAAAAAACGTGTATTGGGGTAAAAGACAGAAATCTTTAAAATCCTTACCCATGAAAATTGAGTTTCTTGATAGTCAAATTGTGTCATTGAACAGGCGTGTACTTTTTTATCCTTGAAATATGTGACTTACAGCACAGACTGTTGGACCCTGGAGAGCTAGACTCCTTTTGGATCTCTTCTGCTTTATCTCAGTTTATGCTTAGTACATAATTTATATCATTGATAAAATTCTGCTTGCCATTTTCTCACTTAATAACACAGTATTTAAGATAAACACCCTTAGGAGTTTGTAAGTTTAGAGACAAATATCTTGTTTGTGTTTTGAGAGAAGGTCTTGCTATACCGTTCAGACTGGCCTTGAACTCACTATGTAGCCCAGGCTGGCCTTGAACTGAAATTAATCCTCCTGCCTCAGCTTTCTGTATGCTGAGATTATAGGCATGTGCCACCACACCCAGTTTGGAGATCAATATCTTAATGAGAACTTGCACATAGCTTCTTGGTGACAGAAAAGACCCCAGATTTATTTTGAGAAGAAAAATAGGAGTGACTACTAAATCTACCAGTCCCTTCAATGTAATTCAAACATGTTTAGAATAATGTGAGAGTAAACCTAGAATTAACCTTTGTCATGTTCTCATTTAGATACAGCATTCTGTTTATATAAAGGCTTTTCATTGATTAGGTTTTTGTTGGTCTAAATGGAATAGAAATTTTGTTGTGCTCTTACATGAAGCCTGTTGTGTTAAAGCAAACAATTCACTTCATAAGTCAGTCTCGTATCACTACCTTCACTCTTCTGGCGTTGGTTCCCAGAAATGCAAATGACCGAAACACAGGCTTTCCAGAAACACCCTGTGTGTGGTGGCCCCTAGGCTGTGCAGAGTGGCTGACCCGCAGGGCGTCACCTAGGTTCCACCTTGTGAGCTGGCCCCAGCTAGAAACAGGGAAGGTGCCCTCTACTCGTCCGTACCGGGCGGAGCACAGACACGTCTGGGCCTGCTGTTGCCTCCTCCTCTGTAGAGACCCCCAGACCTTCCTGTGGGAGCCCGCTGGAGGGGGCTGAGTTGCACACGGTGGGATGAAGGTAGAAGACAGGGACAGCCCGTGCGGCTGGTGGTGGAGAGCTGCCTTTCACACCTTCTGCTTTGCTTCCCGCGCTGGAGACAGCCTGCACCTCCTCTGCCTCTGCGGAAGGGAGGCTGGGTGAGGCCGAGTCCCCACTGCCCCCTGCGCCCCTCCGCCCTTCCCCTGGGGTGGCACTGCCCTCCTCCTGAAGCTCTCCCCAGTGGGCCCGGACAGCCCTGAAGGACGCAGTGCTGTGCTTCCCTCCTGTCACGGGGGCCTTGTGGGCCGCAAGCGCGGGGCCTGGCCTAGGCGCACTGGGGAGGGAGCCTGCGGTACCTGAGGGATCCTTTTACTAGCTTTTTTTCCTTCTTTTTAGTAAAACTGAATTTTAAAGTAAACTTTCTGTAGTGTTTGAACAAAAGTCAGCTTTATGGGATACATTTTTAAATTATTTAACATCATAAAAGTTAGTGTGAAGTCACTCAGGAATATGGTGGAATTTGATACTGTGGGAAATATCCCTGGATACGTGTGGTATGAAAGAATTAAAAGCCTGCTGTCGCGGTGCTTCTGCCAGGATGTTCAGTAGTGCAGTGCAATGGAAACACCCAGTTTATCCTGGTGGAGAGATGGCTGGCCCTGTGCTTGTGACCTGTGACTGTGCTGAGGTGGCCATCTGAGTGGAGGCCACTGGTGCCTAAAAGAACTAAAGCAAGTGGCAAATTCTGATGCTCCACAAGCAGCATCTAGTAGAGTGCGGCTTACTACACTCGGTCTGTATTAACTTGAGACTAGGTCAGCTTAACACTTCAGTACATAGTAGTAGAGCAGAATCAACCAGTGTGCTTCATGTCTCATGGTCTCAGGCTTTCCCTCCAGTTAAGAAGTATCTCGAATGTCACATAGGCAGAGTCTGGGGTGGCCCTTGTCCTTCCCCCCAAGCTGATAAGGACCATCCTCTGAGATTGATGCTTATCACCCCCCTGTAGGAGCAGGATGGTCCCTAGACCCTCAGTGCAGGGAGGGCAGGTGTCCCTGCACAGGAGATCACTGGTTTTCTGGTGCAGTAACTGTTCTGTTCACTCTGGGGCAAGGCCCTTCTGATCCATGGCAAGGAGAGGCTCCATTGGGATTGACAAGAGGACAGAACAGCCTTGTAGGTTGTTAAAAACAGACTTTGGAGCCTGAGAAACTGCTGAAGCAGGGAAAATGTCTGGGTCGCGGTGAGAGGTGGAAAGGATCAAAGTTCAGTCACAGTTTCCTGTCTTAAGCACTTAATTGCTGTGGGTGGGACTTCTGGTTCATTTTTCTTGGGTCTAATTTTTTTTTTGTACCGGAAATCGAACTCAGGACCTTGCACTTGCCAAGTAAGGCACTGTGCTTCTGAGCTGTCTCCCCAGCCCACTTGGGTCTAATTCTTTCAGTGACAGGAAAACAAAAATAATTTATTCTCTCCAGCAAAAGCAGATACATTTTGTTAGGAAAATTAAGAATGACTTGACAGGAAAGTCAGGCTCATCTGTGCTCATTGTACGTTTGAATACTTTCCTGGATTCCCTTGAAGGTGAGTGGCTTTCTCTGCTGGCTCCATGGATGTCAGCAAAATGGATCAGCTTTTTTGACTCCAGACTCAATTAAATGCAGTGTTTCTTTTGGTGCTTTTGCTCGGTATGAGCACGTGGAGGTGCTGTCTTTATGGCAGTGAAGTAAATAATTCATGTTGAAGAGCATAAGCTCTTAGTTGAATGTGTTAAAATTCTGCAGAACTGTATTTCTACTGGAATGGTAGAATCTGGATGTTATGGCCATAGAATGTCTGCAGTAATTTACTTTGTGAAACAGATCTGTGATAAGCTTGTGCTCACTGATGCAGTAACTGTTCTGTCCACGGTGAGATGAGGCCTGTGTGATTCCATGTGATACAAGTGGTACAGATACACGTGGGACCCCATGCCTTTTCTGTTTGTGTAACTACCAGAAATACAACATCTTGAAGCAACAGTCCCTGGTTATCTCATGGTTCTGTGGTCACAATCCTGGGCTCCTCTCACCCTTGCTAGGATGAGGTCAGAGTATGGGATGGACGGGCTGTGACGGCATCTGAAGCTTGGGTTCTCATCCAGGCTCACTGGGTGAGGGTAGAATCTATTTCCTTGCAGTTGTAGACAGAGGTCCCTGGTTTCTTGTGGCCTGTCGGTGGCTTGGAACCATGGTTGGCCCTAGTGGTCCCTCAGTTCCTTAGCCTGTGCCTTACAAGGTTGTTTGCTGTGGCACTAAAAGCAAGTAGGGCTCAAGCCCTATAGACGGACCTCACCAGCACTCCCCCTTGGGGACAGAATGGAGGAGGGAGCCCCACCCTGTCCAGAGGTCAAGCTCACCCTACCCCAGAGGAGGGTTTCCTGGAAGCAGTTTTGGAATATCACTGCCACACCCAGCCAGTAAGCTGACCTTCTCCCAAAAGTGCATCAAGGTGACCTTTGGAACTTGAGAAGGAGTTCTGGAAGGCGCTCTGGAGTACATCCCTGAGGCAGAGCTAGAGTGTCTTCCTGCATTCACAGGGCAGTTGTTAGGTCTGGTAGGTGCTCTTTGATGAGCGGACCTTGGTACCATGCATTCTTGTGCCGTATGCCAGTCTGATGCCCAGGGTTAGGGGCAGGCGCAGAGCAGAGCAGAGCAGAGGGAAGCATGCATTACCCGTGATTGGTGAGCAGCAACTCAGCAGCCTGTTGGTTGCTCTAAAAGTCTTCCCAAGCAACCTCTGGCAGATCTGCCTTATTTACATTTCTTTGTCATGTTCTTCTATCTTCAGGTTTGATGAAGCGGCACTCTCTATTCAGAAAGAAAAAAACATTTACAAGGAAATCGAGAATTACCCGACTTGTTATAAGGTATTCTTTGAAAGAGCTCATTTTTAGTTTTACATTAGGTAAACTTTCACATCGGTATAAATAAATACCTAAGTAAAGATTCTGTGGGTGTTTGTTCCTGTAAAATAATAGTATGGGCTTCTGTTTTGTTACGGCCTTGTCCGTCTTGCTGATTACAGTACAGTTAGAGCTGTGGAGTAAAACACAGAGAGCAACTGCCACACACTGGCAAAGTAAGTAAGAGCAGGCAGACCGGAGGGGCATCAGCACGCAGCCGAACGCCAGGGCGAGGTGTGCGTCTGGGCGTCTGCATCCTGCAGCACTCTCCTGAGAAGCCTGAGCACCGGAGGCCATGGCAGTGGCGCTCCTAGGAAGCCTGCCCTTGAAGCCAGACAGCCAGGACACAGCTGTTGTGTCCCCTGCCCCTCGGTGTGGCTCCAGGCTTGAGCCCTGGTGGGAGCTGCTCTCTGTGTGGGGCGTCCAGGGGAGCTGGGCAGAGGAGCCAGATGTGGGAGAAAGGAGAGGGGAAAGGGGCACCCCGGGCAGTGTGGGTGAACCTGATAGAGCTTCCAGAGGCACCATCAGCCAGCTGTGGCTCGCGTGCGGGACCTGCAGGGGTCACGGGTTTGAGTGAGCGGGAGCCCCGGGAAGGAGGTCAGTGTCTGAGGAGGAGGTCGGACTGGAGCCCTGTGTTGCCGGGAGGGTTTTATCAGTAAGTCCTTGCTGCCACCTTTGCTGTCAACTTATCCGGTATTATTTCTATTACTAAAGGATCATGGAGACCTTCCCTGTGTCTTTTTATGAGTTACAAGTACAGTTGTAGAATTATGTATGTCCTCTTTCTCTCTTTTCAAGACTGTCCAGATACGGAGCAGAATTCTCTGCAAGGGTGTAGGGTTCCCTGAGGGCTTGTGAGCCCTGGGGCTTGCGGAGCCAGGCCTGGGCTGTTGGAGGCATTCTCTTCCAGGAGGTTTTCTCGTGGGTGTCTTTGGAACTTACTGCCAATTTTATAAACCTCTCTACAAACCAAGGTGGAAGTTAGAATCTGGATATTTTGAATAAGCCGGGAGGTCTGCCTTATGAAAGAGCTGTCCCTTTGGAACATAATTCTCGGTTTTGTTTTAGAAAACCATTGCTCAAGTCCTGGTTCACCTGCATAGAAACGACTACGTGGCTGCGGAGAGGTGTGTCAGAGAGAGCTACAGGTGAGCACTGCTGGCCATCCGCGCTCGCAGTGTGGACGTTTGGTGCCTTAAACTCACGTTGCTGCTTAGACAAATCTCTGGTTATCAAACTTTTTAATAAATTTTCTAAGGATAGAGTACTTGACCTCCATTTCAGTTTAGTTGTTGTCTTCCTTGTGTTTTTCTCCTGGTTTCAGTGGGAATGAGTGACTTTAATTGTTTGTTTGGCCTTCTAAGAAATAAATTGCAGGAAAAGAAAAGAAGGTGCCTGACAGGTGCTGTGAGATCGCGTGAGGGAGCTCCTGTTTGCAGTGACTCCTTTCAGGGGCACCTCCGCACCGCAGGTGTGGAGCAGGTCCTTGCCTCTGCCCCTCGCCGTGGCTGTGTCCGCCTCTGCAGGGCCCAGGTGGGACGTGTCCTGGGCGAGGTGAGGAAGTGCATGCTCTGTCTCCTGTAGCATCCCTGGCTTCAGCGGCAGTGAGGACTGCGCCGCGCTGGAGCAGCTTCTCGAGGGCTACGACCAGCAGGACCAGGACCAGGTGTCAGAGGTCTGCAACTCGCCGCTCTTCAAGTACATGGACAATGACGTGAGTGCAGGGGCCGGCACTCAGCTCACTGCTCCGGAGTGGGGTTCTGTGGATCTGAGAGATTTTCACCTCGCACTGTACTTAGAACCAGCTGATTTCGTTGACTTCCTCCATGGTGCAAGACACCCAGATTTCAACCCCATGGTTCTGCAGCCCTTTACTGACTCCTTAGCTGTGTTTGCTACAGCATGTTTTCATATTTTTATTTGGTTTACTTATTTTGTAGTTCTGGCGATTAAACCCAGGGCTTTGACACTAAGCTGCATCCCAAGTCCTGTTATATTTTTTGAGACAGGGTTTCACTAAGTTGCCCAGGCTGGTCTTAAACATTGTGATCCTCCTGCCTCAGCTTCCCAGAATGCTGGGATTATAGCCATGCGCTATCACCCATGGCTGAGGGTGGCATATTTTTAAATTTATCCTCATCTCTTGGCCTGTTCTTTGATTGTTACCCTATGCCAGAGAGGATGCAGAGGCCTAGCTGCTCACCTTGGCTTGTAGTTAATAAGTTGCTGTTCTTCAGGCTTCTTGTCTGAAAGAGGCCAGGGTGTGGTCTCTGCAGGCCCTCAGACCCGTGCAGTGCCACTTGTGTGACAGTTGCTGGGTGGTAGAGGCTGCTGTTGATGGTGCCCAAGCCCCAGGTGAGTCATCTTCAGTGTAGAGCTCCTGGTATTAGTCACGATGGGGTGTCTCGAAGGATCCTCCAGCCAGTGTGAGAAAGGGGCTCCTGGGGTCCCCATGTACTCAAGAGCCTTGGCCACGGCTTCTCTCTGTCTCCTTTCTCATTAGATTTATGAGCAGCGGTTCAGAGTCCTGTCATAGTATCAGGGTGGCCTCAGACCATCCATTCGTTATAGTAATACATGGAGAGAAACTTCTTTCTACATAAATACTTACTCATGCTTTTGTAAATCTGTATAGATTTTTAAGTTTGCCCGACATTTCTCCTCTGGTTCACTCAGCTGAGTTTTACTTCCTGGGTCCCCGAAGTGTGACTTAGAATGTCCAAGTCATCTTCGCCCTGAGTGTGCCTTCACATTGCAGTTGCGAAGCAGCCGGTGGTAGTGTGCTGTTTTCCAGTAAATGACACTGGTGGTGTTCGTGAGGGTAGAGGGCAGGGCTCTGTAGTTAACCCTGCAGAGCTGAGCCTGAGGTCACTTGTAGTTCTCCAGCTCACAGCCTGTCCTGTCTGACAGGTGAGCAGCTGGCCCTGCTCTTGGTGGTGCTGCACACAGAAGTCGCGTGGCAGAGCTCTCCATGCCAAGCTCATGGCCTTTCTCATGTGTCGTTGACAGTATGCCAAACTGGGCCTGAGCTTGGTGGTCCCAGGGGGAGGAGTCAAGAAGAAGTCGCCAGCAGCACCCCAGGCCAAGCCAGACAATGGCACTGCAGCAGCCCCTGAGGAGGAGGAAGACGAATATTCAGGAGGACTGTGCTAGTATTTTGCTTGCAAAAGAAAAGGAAAAAGAAGCGGAAGACTTTGACATACCATGTTCATGGACCTGGAACTTGCTCAGAGTTGTACTTTCTTGAGGTCATGATTTTGAATACCAATAAAGAGGGTTCTTAGTTACCATTTCCCAAATAGCCATTGTATCCACTACTGGGGAGTGTTTTCTTTTCCTTTCCATTGTAAGAACAGGAATTAGCAGAAAATGTACTATCACATTTTAATACAGTTGATTTTTAAGTTTGCAAGCCAAATTCGAGAGAGCTCAGAGCCTAAACAGGACTGGCAGGCGTTGGTGCTCTTCTTTGCTTGTGTTCCTGTGATTTATTGTATGAGGATTTTCTTTGTGTTTTATTTAGTATGGCTGCTAAAAGTGAAGTTTCCCAGTAGAAAAATTATTATTTTAAGAATTTACCTTGTTTTGAAAAGGAAATTTATCTCCTGTAATACTAGATGAATTTAAATTTTAAATCTTTCTCAGAGACAAGATCCAGACTGAAGAAGTTTTGAGACTTACGGTGTTTAGCTCAATAAAAGATGCATACAAGCTTTTATATGTTGATACACAAATTTTTGAAGGCATTCTCTTAAAGACAGTTCTGCTGTTTCCAGTATCCTCTGTGGTGTGGGAGACTCTGGCATCTAAAAGGCTCAAGGACCACGGGAGCCAGTGTCCTGCACACACTGAGAAGGAGACTGCACCATCATCTAACGAGAATGTGCCTCCTTGACCAGAGTTACAGTGAGACCCTTCCTGAACATGGAAACAGTGTGCCACAGAGGTTTGCCTGGAAGGGGAGAATTGTTTTTGAGAGATGTATAAAACTCTGGGCTGCCAATATTCTCATACATAGTGGTTTCCTGACATGTTATTTTTGAAGCATTCCTTTGGCACGGTGGGGCTTAGACCTGCCTTATCATGTGTCACCTCGAAAGAGGCTGGGGTGGCAGCTGTGTGTGCCCTGCAGGCCCTGCCACCAAGGCAGTTTCCTCTCCACTCAGGCCTGTCCTTTTAGACACCTGCTGTGTTTTGCTGGGCATCCTGAGATACTCAGAAGGGTGCTCGGGACCCTAATACCCCTCTGCTCGGGAACACAGCATCCCTGCAGTGTGGGTGATGTTAGTGTACCTCCACCGAGGAGCACCTGCAATTGCTCACAGAGCTCTTGCTTCCCTCACACTGCCTGCGCAGGGCTGCCTCACAGCTCGCTTCTGTTCATGTACTGAGGTGGTGAACAGTCTGCACAGGACTCCCCGAGCGTTTCCTTTTAAGGAGAAAATAAGCTTCCAGGACCCCCTCACTGCTGCATGTACCCTCAGGTGCAGTCAGAGACTTCGGGGACCTCCCGCGAAGGCTCCTCTGAGCAAACTAGTAACCCACGCAAGCAGGTTGGCAGTGCTCACAGACGCCTGGGCCGTCCCGTCCCAGAGCGTGGGACTTGCCACAGCCCGTGGGGCAGGGGTGCTGGTTACACACTTAAGACCAAGGGGCATGATTGCAGGCCACAGGGCACACCCCTCACCCACCCTGTTCCTTCAGGCTGGGCGCTAACTTCCAGAGTGTGCTTCTGTGTCGGGGCTGTCCTGGTGTCTACAAACAGCTTTGCTCCACACCTACATGTGTTGTTTTCCATCTAGATAGATCTGTCTTCCTGAGGGCGTAGTCAGAAAATGATGTTTACAAGAGTAGTTTCTAGAACTCCAGTGCCCACACTTACCGGAATGAAAGTGCATGAGTATGTTCACCTCTAATGTCAATGTGCTGTAGCGTAAGTAGTATACAAAGCGCATTTAATGTATTGGGTTTACCTGTACATACGCAGAGTACGGTATTTGTCTATGGAATCTATGCTCTATTCCTGTTTTTTTCCAGCTCTTTGACATTAAATGTGTTGTTACGGAAATAGATTATTGCTTCTGTAAAGAAGATAATTACAAAAATAAAACCTAAAACTAAATACAGTATTTTGTTTGCTTGTTCATTTCCTTTTTTCAAGGACAGTGTCTTACTTACATGATCTTTTCTCTTCAGTTGTATTTTCTACTTTGACCTTGGGAGTCAGGTACCTGTGAGAGTTCAATGGTTTGAGCTCTTTAAAAGACCAGCATTGGCACTGTGGTGCTGCTGTGTACCCACCGCACGGTGAAGTGTGCTGGAACATGTTCTGAGAGAGCACCTCTTCACCATGCTGAGGAGGTAAACTTGTCTGAAACTGAGAAAACCAATGTGGACACGTTGCAGTTATTATGGACTTACCTGCAGGTGTTCCTGTACTTCATTAGACACTGATGCTTACTGTGCAGCAGTATCCACATAAAGTAGAATTTGTTGGTGTGAGCTGATGCGTAGATTTAGAAGAAGTTGTAATAACCAGAAATAGTCCAGGAAGAGTGCCTCTTAGATCCAGTGTGAGTGTGGCATGTGTTCATGACTTGAGATTGTTCTGGGAATGTGGTCCCCCCACAGTGCTCACAGCAGGACAGAGGGTTGGGGAGATCAGCCCAGCTCCTGCTCCCCACCCAGCTGTCTCATGGCAGCTGCTGTAGCCAAAGGCTCAACACTGACCCATTGAATGAGTTCAGGACATTAAAAAGGCTTGATGAAAAGTAGGCTGAGAGAAACATCAGTTTTGGAAAAGAACTGTGACCCTTCCATCCAAGCATGCATGTGTTAGCTGTCTAAGTGTGTGTGGAAAGAACTCACATCACTTCTAGTCAGCATGTAAAAAGTCAGTGTGGTTCCTTAAGTAATTAGGTGTGTGTACAAACTTGGTTAATTATTCTTTGTGGAACTTAAGGTGAGAACACTACATTTATACATTTTCTTTTAACTAATTCTCCCAAATCTTTTAAGAGGCCTAATTTGTGTTAAGAGGGCCTTAAATTTCAAAAACTTTATAAGCACTTAACTCTTACAAAGCTAACATATCCAACATGTACATATGGTAAATTGAGCTTTCAAATCTTCAAATACAGTTGGTGGGTTTAAATTCTCAATCACAAATATCTAAGATGAAAACCAGTAGGAGCATGTCAAATTTATAAATGTTTCAAGAACCTTAGGTATAAACAGGCACAGACTACCAAAATTACAAAGCTCATTCCTAAAACTAGGAATTGTTACCTCTGATATAGTTACTCCTGTACTGCCCATGGCAAGTCTTATAACAGCCAAGTAAGTGGACCAGGGGTGCTGCTGGTCATGGTTTGGAAAACCGCTGAACCCTGGGGAAGCATAGTGACTGCTGAGGACGATTCTCACTTCCCGTCCTATGCTGGAGAGGATGCAGAGGCCTCGCTGCTTACCTTGGCATTTTAAAATCTCTGGCAGGGTCTCCACATGTTTTTTGTGCTCCACTTGGATGGGTAAGTTCTACGCCAACAAGATAGAAGCTTGTGTCTTTCCCTATGTGAAATGTTTATTGCCCAACTGGTCTTTCCGTCTATGCAGATTCTGTGCATTTGGGCCATAATGTAGTCAAATTGATAAACATAATTCAGCCTTCAGACACTGGATTGAGCAACTAATGGAACAACTGCAGTCAGCGTGGGTTGGTTTCTGAGAGGCATCACCTCAAACATAGCTTCCCAGTCAGCCTCTGGCTGACTGGTTTGAAAGAACAAGCTTAAAAAAAACAAAAGCTGCTATTCCTCAGGGCCACATGCCCTCACACCCTGCAGGGCAGTGCTGGCTGGCTCCAAGGCAGGGGCATGTGGCAGAGGGGCATCATAGAGGAGAGACAGTCCATGGCAGGCAGAAGCCAGCAAGCACCACACTGCAAACAGCAGGCCCCTTTCAGCCCCTTCTGCTGCGCCCAGGCTGCCCACTCTTACACCCTTGGGCCTAGCATCACACCCTTGATCCACTTGCCTCCCAAAAGCCCATGTATAACTGCGTGAGGTAGTGGGGAGACATTTCGACACAGCCATGACACCTTCCAAGTTAGCTCTTAGGTACGAATGCACACCCTGAGTGGTTAGAACTTGGACGGGGACCTGATGAGGTGGGCTAACTTCCTAGCTCGGACGTGTGTGCCGCCCCTGCTGGGCCTGAGGCCCAGGATGTCCGATGCCAGGCCGAGAATGTGGAGGGGACAAGCAGCACCTGTCCTGACTGCCTCCCCTTCCTCTCTATGTCTTCTACTGAGTCTCTCTGGAAGCCCAACCCAGGTCAAAATGGCCACCATCGTCTGAGACATGAGGCAGTGTCCCGGGCCCAGAAAGTGGCCCTGTCATCATAGACTGAAGCTTTTGGTCCCAGGATCCAGACATAACCTTTATTCACTAGTTCAGAAACTTCATTTTCTTCTTTGGGCTTAAGAATATAAATGTAAACTAAGGCACACTTCGTGGTACATCTTTTGAAAATATTTTAGTTTTAACTGTGTGCTGAAACACAATACCACACTGTCCATACCCCAGGTCAGAGTCCCTGGTGGATCGCTTCCCAACAGCTACCACTGCTGTGTGTGGACAGTGGAAATCATCTCTGCCAGCTGGTTTGAAAGAGTCTATTAATTGCTTTCAGCAGTCACCTGTGTGCTAGACAACATCGGAAGTTCTTCCTGCTGTTGGCTGTGCCCTGAGCAAGTACCCATCCTCTCCTCCCCACGTTCATGCCCTGGAAAATATTTCAACTGCTCTGGAGAAATCATGTGACCCTGCCACGGCCACACAAAACAGCACTGAGACGCCAGGCTGTGGTCTTGCTTCACAGGGCGGGACTTCCACGGGGTCCAAGGAGAGGCCCTGGGGTCAGTGCTCCTGAGGCTCCCCTGGGTTCCCCTGCAGAAGGATGGAGTTTCTCAAAGCATCTGGACCCCTTGGGTGGCAGGGGTGTTGTAGGCAGGGGTGGCAGAGCCAGCCTGGCTCAGTCCCCTTGGTGGCTGGTGTGGCCTCCCCTGCCAGCTGCCTACGCCGTGCTCCTGACCGAGGGCACCCCTGCATTCTCCCGGACTGGACCTGCCCAGGTCCCACGCTGTGTCCCAGCCCTGCCCACTCCTGTGTGGGTCAACGGTTACAGGGGACTACCCTGCTTCCCAGCTCCCCAACGCTTCCTTCACAGTCACATTTCCAGGACTCAGAAGATTCTACTCTGAGACACCTCTGAAAGGGTGCTCTCGCTGCTTCCGGTCTTCAGAGTGGGCCTGGCCCCAGAACAGGGAGATGTCCCAGGCCCCACTGACTGCAGCATGCAGTCGCCCAGGTCCATGCAGGGGCCAGGGACCCCACTGCAAGGGCAAGAGTGTCCTGGCCGCTTTAGGTCTGTATTGGGTCTACTGTTCCCTGCTGACCAAGTCAAAGGAGGCTGCTCATTTTGGTAAAAATGGAAAGGAGTTATTCAGAGCCAGCTCTGAGAAGACAGAGGAGCCCACTGGCTCAAAAGGTCGTCTCCGTGCCCTGATGGGCAAGGGTCGTCTATGGGAAGGGCCGGGGCAAGCGCACTGAGATGGGCTCCTTGCTGGTGGAAAGCAAGGACTCCAGCCCTGGGGCCGGAAGCTGCATGTGCGTCCTTTTACCTGGACTGAGGGCAAGAGGAGGAAGGCATTTCACCATAGCTGTGAGGAAGCCACTTATCTCCAGGAAAAAAATCTGACTTCTGCAGCTTGTTTTGGGGGCTCTGGCGATGAAGCAGATTGTCAGTGCGAGGCGCAGAGCAAGGTCCACAGGAAGCTGCAGGGCCATCAGAGGAAGGAGGAGGTGTCCAGGCTCCTGGGCTGGCCTTCTCTGAGGCCCTGTGGGCAGCTGCCTCTGTTCAGGTTTCCCTGTCCAGGTGTGATGCCACACACCTGTAATCTCAGCACTCAAGAGGCTGAGGCAGGAAGGTCACTGACCTGGAGATTTGCCTGGGCAACCCAGTGAGCTTATAGTCAGCCTGAACTGCACAGTGAGACCCCCCTCTGTCTGTCTCAGATTTCCTTGCCTGTCCCCACGTCCTCAGGTACAGGGCACACTTGACTTGGTCCCTCTGGGAGGCCTCATGAAGTGTCCCCTGCCCACCTCACCCACGTCAGGTCTGACAGTCACCTGAGCAGGGCCCGCAGATGGGACAAGGACAGAACGGGGAGAAGGCGGCAGTGAGAAGCTAGGAGCAGAGGGAAGTAACGGGCAGGCACCCACATCCTGGGCCGTTCATGCTCCCTTTTTCCTTTGTTAAATTTTATTTTCTCGGGTGCCCGTGCGCAGTCATGATGCTGGCATTCACCGTGGGGAGGTGGCCCACGTGCACCATGTATCCTAATCCTCTCCAGGTCCCCTTCCCTTCGCTCTCTCCCTCCAGCTCCTGGCCTGACCCCTTTGCAGAATCTAAATCGCCCTCCCTGCTTGTCTGAGACAGGGATCTGGGTGAAGGATTCTCAGGGCTCCAGGCCAGGGTTCCTCAAACCACCAGGTGGCGCTGAGGGACAGGTGTGCTGTCTCGGTGTCCGGTGAGAGACCCAGGGACCCACAGCAGGGAGCTCGGGCTCGTGACTCCAGACATGGGGTTGTCCTGGCCCCAGACCCCAGACATGGCCGTGCAGGAGCCAGGCTGAGCTCCGCCAGCCCAGCCATGGGGGCAGTGACTGTGGCCTGACCGTCCCCACCTGTGGGTGGAGCTTGGGCTCCTGGTGCCCTGCGCTGGGCTCCACTGACTGAGCCTCAGCCAAGTTCGCTGGTCCAGGCACACCATCCGGGTCCCCAGATGCCTGTGCCATCTCTAGCAGATTTTCGTGCCCCTCTTTGTTGGCTGGTGTCTTTGCCCCTGGCTCTTTCCACGCCTTAACCCCTGGGTGCCCAGGTGTGCCCCAGAGGCAGGGCATGGTGGCAGCTCTGGAGGACAGGTGGCTGTGGACTGGCAGCCTGCGATCCTCTTGCTAATCACATTCCTTGGCTGCAAAGGGAAACACCTGGTGCCTCCTGGGCTATGGAGAAGGAGCAGCTGGCATCTGCTGGGTCAGCAGCAAGTGGGTGTGGGCTCAGCTGTGCCCGGCAGCCCGGCAGCCTTCTTTCTCTGAGGGCCCAGCTGGGTACAGCCTCCGCAGGCCTGTCCCTGAACCCACATGTGTGTGCCCTGAGTGTGCCTGGCCATTTCCACAGCTAGCAGGGAAGAGCTGCATGTGTTCCCAGGGAGGCAGAGGCTGGAGCAGGGCAGAGCCTTGTCTCTGCCAGGCCACCCCCTCCACCGGCCTCTCTGAGGCTGGGGCTCTTCCCTTCCCGCTCAGCTCTTCCTTTTCTTTTGGTGCTGGCCACCAGCGCCTTGCCCAGTGCACTCCCCTCTGAGTTGCTCCCGGCCCTCTTCCACTTCTGTTGCTTCCGGGTTTTGGTCTGCACCCCGGATTCCTCCGGAGTAAGCCCAGCTTTCACACCCATGACTACCTGACCCTTGCATCTCCAGGCCGTGCAAGCGCAGGACAGATGTGGGGCTGGCAGTGCTGTCCTCCCGTGGGTGTGGACCAGCTTATGCAGGACAGCCACATGACACAGGCTGTGCTTCACAGCTCTGCTCTTCTCTGCCTCTCTGCTAGGCATCCTAGCTCTAGTCTCTGCTTCCTCCTGCCCTCCAAGGACTCTATTCACTACACTCAGGGCCCCAAGCCCAGGCTGACCTGCTGCCAAGGTCGCGTTCTGGCACAGATGCTGGGAAATGCCTCTGAAGTGGAGTCTGTGTGTGGGCTTTGGGGGCTCCTGGAACAGCTCCTGCAAGGACATGAAGCAGCAGGGACAGCAGGAGCCTCCCTGGATGGGGTGCAGGACGGTGGCACATGGATGCCCTGGAAAGCAGCATGGATTTCTCAGCTCACCTATGGTCCAGATGATAGTGTCACAGTCGTGATGACCCCTGCAGTGGGAATATTCATGACAATCTGGATAGTTTTAAGTGTGTTTGTTACTAGCTACTATGTAAGAAAACTTGAATGTACTGGAATCTTGCAGTTCATGTAAAGAAGAAATATAATTGTCAGTTTTCTCAAATGTGGCAAAGTTTGATGTTACCATGGGTGAGCTGTAAGTCAAAATGGAAACTATTTCAAATTGTCAGTAATGAAAAATAAAGTTTGATCCATCATTGTTGTGGTTGATACACTGTGTCAACTTGAGGAGTCTAGAGGTTTGGGTGAGTGACTCAGGAGGAAGCTGGGTGCTTACTTTGTACACAGCCTGAGCCTGTGGAAGAGGAGGGCATGGAGATTGTGTGAGAGCTGCACGCCCCCTGGGTCGGGGCAGCCTGTCTACAATGTAGGGGAGGGAAAGAGGCTGCTTGCTGCCATTCCTCCCTTTTCACTCTTGTTTTTGCTGTGTTCTGCCGCCATGAACTGTTGCCCTCTGCCATGTGCCGCTCTGCTTCAGCACCAGACAAGTATGGACTGAAACCTCTGCAAACTGTAAGCTAAATAAACCTTTCCTTGTTTAACTTTGGTCACTGGGTATTTTGTCTCAGCAACAAGAGAAAAGTAACCAAGATACTCACGTTCCAAAAAAAAATGGAATTGTCTTCACAGAAAACTATTATAAAATCATTGCCACATAAGAAGATCAAAAAGCATAAAACTCTAGTGTGTAAGGAAAATTAATTCTTATACAATTACAACAGAGAGGAAGTTCATTTAAATAGTTTCCTGGGTTTTTGTAACTTTTTGTGGTATTTATTAACTCATAAATATGCCAAAATGTGATAATTTCTTTTCTCTCGCTAAATAAACATGAACTTCACACCTAATTTTGTTTTCCTAGTTTTGTATTTTTCTCAAGGAAGATGTGTGCACATTGCACAAACTTCAGGCCCTACAGGATTGGAAGCCGCCCTGGCCTCTGGGACTGAGCTCAGCGCAGCCTGGATGGAGGCCAGGGAAGACAGGCCTTCCTTGGGGAGGAAGTGGTGTTTCACTGGATCCTGGATGCTCAGGAACAGAGAAACAAGTAAACAGAGAAAAGAAGCACACGGCCACTGGCATCGCCCACAGCCTGCAAGCTGCCTCAAGCCCGCAGCCCTGAAGGGGAGCATGGGGAAGCCAAGTTCCCACAGCCCTCCAGTGCTCCTCATAGTGGGCCTTCTGTCCCTGCACAGAGTCCTGATGGATGGGACTTCATAGCCTATGGCAGGGCATATCCCACTCTGTGCCCACGGCCAAAGCCAGCCTGCCACCTATTTTGTTTGCTCGTAGCGCTGGGGATGGAAGCCAGGCCTTTACACTGAGCTAAACCCCAACCCTTTTTGTTTAATTTTTGTTTGGGGACAGGGTTTTGATAAGTCACTAAGTTTCCTAGTTGGGACTCCAGCTGTGACCCATAGGGTCCTTCTGCCTCACCTCTTGGGGTCATAGGTATGCACCACCATGCCCAGATGCATTGTTTGTGAGTAGGGCTGTGTGAGGTCTAGAGGGAGCTACAGTGATCCCGCACGCCTGTCAGCCCACATGCGTGGCCTCGTGCACTGCATGCCCCTCGGGGACAAGAGCCAGCCCATCTGGTCCACCACATTCTAACGCCTACGTGCATAGCCTGGTGCACTCTGTGCCCCTTGGGGACAAGGGCCAGCCCATCTGGTCCACCACAGTCTAACATCCACATGCATAGCCTGGTGCACTGAGTGCCCCTCAGGGACAAGGGCCAATCCATCTGGTCCACCACAGTCTAATGTTCACAGCAGCATCTCTCTTTCTGTTGTACATTCCACAGTTTGGACCAATTACACTGCGCACTGCTGTAGGGCCACATGGAGGATCTTTCTGTCCCAAACATCCTCCAAGCTCTCCTTCATCCCCACCCCGCCCCCACCACACCCACAAACCTCTGGCAACACTGGATCTTTTCAGTGTCTTCATGATCAGCCTTTTCCAGAATGTCGCGGTTGGGATTCTGAGGACAGGCTTCTTTCACTCAGCAATGTGCATTTAAACTTCCTGCATATCTCTTCATGGCTTCATAGATCATTTCTTTTAAGTGCTAAATAAATATTTGATTGCGCCATGGTTTATTTATCCATCTACCTCCTGAGATACATCTTGGCTGCTTTTGAATTTCAACAATTATAAATAAGCTGCTGTAAACACCCATGTGCAGGTCTTCGTGTGAAGATAGATTTTCAACTCCTTTGTGCAAGGCTGGAGGAGTGGGACGGTTGGTGTGTACAGTAAGAGGAGACATGGTTTATAAGAAGCCACCAAGCTGGCTTCCATCGTCCTTCAGTACCTGAGGGGGACATTTCTGGGACTCTTGAGGACACCAGGTCCAAGGCTGTGCGAATCAGCTCTATAATAGGGCATACATTTCCTTAGGATCAATACACATCCTTTAAATCATCTCGCTTAATTGTAACACGGCGCACAATGGAAATGCAATGGCTGCATTGTTTAGGGCATAATGACGAGAAGCAGAAGGTGCGCGCTCAGCACAGACACATTCTTTTCTGAATATTTTCAGTCCCCTGTTGGTTAAACCTGCAGATGTGGTACCTGTGGACACAGAGGTTGGCTGTGCAGCTGTGTGTCCCCACTAGCAGTGCACGAGAGCTCTCCTGCCCCACACCCCAGTCGGCATTTGGTGGATCAGTCTTCTGGATTTCAGCTATTGTAGTTGCATCTTGTTGTTTTAACTTGCACTTTCCTGATGGTGTGTGATGTAGAGTGTCTTTTCATTTGGTGTTTTGTCATCTGTATGTCTTTTTGTTGAAGATATATTTCATTTGCTAAATTTCATATTGCCAAATAAAGATGTGTTTCATTGGAAGATATATTTCTTAATTTGGTGAAAAAGTATTTATTGAAATGCTAATATAAACATTATTGCATTTTCTATTTCAAATTCTATTTCTGTTGCTGACAATGAGCTTTTGTCTGTAATTTTGTTTTGTGCCACCTCACTATTACGTTCAGAATTTTTGTCACTGCTGTTCATTTTTAGGATTTTTTTAATTTTAAAGACAAAAGAATAACCAGAATAACCCAAAATCAATACAGGAAATACAAAATTATAGAGAAGATAGTAGGGAATTAGCACTGGTTGCTATATTACATAAGGTTATCTTTGCATTTGTTAATACAAAAACAATAAAGGAAATATCAAATTATAGAGAAGATAGTAGGGAATTAGCACTGGATGCTGTATTACATAACGCTGTCTTCGCATTCGTTACTCAGTTATACAGATGATGGCTCATTTGATTAATCAGTGTTCTCCACCCTCATCTCCGTTGTTCTACCACCCAATCAGTCATCTTCCCTCTGATAATAACTGTACTTTTTGGTTTATTTACTCTCTCGGGCTCTCGCATTGGGAAGAGACATGGCTGCTTCAAATTGTGCTGTAACAAATATGGGTGTACACAAATTGCTATGGCAGGATGTGGAAAAGCACCCATCCTCAAAGATGGTAGATAGGCAGGGAACCAGGTTCACTATGGTCAAGCGTCTGTTGACAAGCCCTCAAAGCCATCGGGGGTCCGGTCGAATAGGCGGGGTCACCCAGCAAACTGCCAGGCTCCACCTCAATACAATGCATTTGGAGGCCTGGTTGAGTCCTTGGGGTCACCCCGGCAGACTGCCAGTCTTTGCCCTGGTGAGGCGCTCCCAGGGGCCTGGTCAAGTCCTCGGGGTCACCCTGCAGACTGCTGGGCTCTGCCCTGGCAAGGTGCTCCTGGGGGTCCCAGTCGAGTCCACAGGGTCACCCCCATGGGCCACCAGGCTCTGCACCGTCACCACGCTGCAGAGGCCTGGTCCAGGACTTCAGGGTTCTCATGTAGCCTTGAGGGAGCTCCCTCCCCTCTTCAGGCTGCTGAGCTCTCTGTCAAGGTCCCGGGGTCCCCTCACAGGCCACTAGTATCTCCCTGCAGGCAACCTGTGACTCTTTGGAGGCTATCCCCACCCAGCTAGAGAACGAGTCTGCACCCTACTTCCAGGTCTTTGCCTCCTCCCACCTCTCGATCTCCAGTGTTGCTGCTCCCCGCCCCTTACAGCTGGGCACTGGGTGCACTTATGATGCTGGGCACAAGGGCATGAGGTCTCCCCCACCCATGCTCACTGTGGTAGTCCAGGATGTATACTAAGTTTAGTTATCAGTTCTAGGAGAGAATTGGAGGATTTTCTCAGGTCTGCTGTGTAGAGAATGTTGTTGTCTCTTAGACTTCAGGACTGCTGCTTTTCATGTAATTTGTCACTATGGGTTCATAAAAGGTTCGTATATGCAAGCAGTATGAAGTCCCTCTTGATGTTCATATTAGTAGTTTAGGGTGAATCCTGATGCCCGTGGACTGATCCCGTTGCTGTCAGGAACACATGTTGAGCACTTGGGTTGCCAAGACTCAAGGTGCTCAGAGAGGGAGGTCAGGGTAGGAGCTGAAGCCCTGTAACTCAGCTTGTGCTCCCTACTTAGTGTTGGAGTGAGAAGGGCACGGGGCTGTGTGGTCCACCTCCCTCTGCAGCTCACTCTTACTGTTGTGATCCAGTTCCTGTTTATCCTTTGGCTGGATCCCTGGGAATTGTTGTGGCCCTGGGTTTGCTGCCGCTGCTCTCTGCTGGTAGTTGCTCACACAGTGGAGAGGTGGGAGGCCACAGCCTCTGGGCAGGCATAGAGCTGGGTGTGGTGGGCTGTGTCCTGGTTGCTTTGACTCTGCCTTGCCTCCATGTGCTGATTAGAAAAGTTGCTACAGAGTGAGGATCCTGTCTTAGTGGCTGTTGTAACTTCTCATCCTCACACTGGATTCAACAACAGCTCCCAACTGCCACTGGCTCTTTTCCAGGCTGCACTTTCTCTGCTCTGGTTTTGGCCCAGCTCTCAGAACTCCACTCTCTCTCCCCTGGCTGAGTCAGGAGGGTCCCTCGAGCACGGGCCTCCGAAGCTGAAGCTGCAAGTGCTGGAATGAGGGAGCGGGCTGAGGGTGTGTTTGGAGTGGTGACTCCCTCCTTCTCCCCCTCCTCTTCCTCTAACTGCACCATGGCGGCCCTCCGAGTTTTTCCTCCAGGAGAGGTCTTGATTGCTCTTTCTGAGAGCTTCAATTCTCATTTCAGATCCTTCCTGGGTCCAAGGGACCCACTTCTCTCCTTTTCTTTCTCGTGTTGCTATATTCCAGTGTCTGGGTGGTGATCCTCCAGGAGGATCTTTCTCTGCTGCTTACCTGGTCGCCATCTTCCTGGAAGCCCAGGGTTTTTTTTTTATGTAGACAATCAGGCCACCTGTGAAGAGAGTTTTATGTTTTTTTCCACAATTGTGTGCTTTTTATTTCCTTATCTTACTGTATTAATAAGGAATTTCAGTAAGATTCTGAGCACCCATGAAAGGGACATCTTTTCCCCATTCCTGATCTTAATAGGGCAGCATCTCATTTCTATTAATCATCCCATTAAGTACAAGTTTATTTGTAGATTTTGGTAGTTATTCTTTATGAAATTGAAAAAGTTCTATTATGTTAGTTCATTGCAGAGTTTTAAAACATTTTTAGGGCTAGATTTTGTCAAATCTTTTCTTCTGCATTTCTTGTTTTAGCCTATTGATGTAGTGGATTGCATTAATTACTTTTTAAGAATGAATTAGACTTGTTTATCTGGAGTGAATCCCATTTTTCATTACACGTATTATATATTATAAATATTGATTTGCTACTATTTTGTTGGGGACTTTTGCATCTATGCTCATGAGAGATACTGGTGGTGGGGGATATTCTTCACATGCTCTGTCTGACATTGGCGTTAGAGTGATTTCAACCTCATGGGATGAATCAGAATAACCCGCCTGCTCCCTCTTCCCTCCATCTCTTCCTCCAGGTTTTCTGGGCTCCTTGTCCCTGATGTAAGGCAGGCAGAAACCATGCTATTAACCTGCCTCGGGCTCTGGGCAGCGTGAGGAGCACTGTGAGATCTGGTCTGTGCTGAGCTCATCAGTATTTCACTGCTCTGAGTTGATCTGGGCCCAGGAAGCGGCATGATTCATAATTGAGTACCCGCTGTGCTTGAGCGAAGGCACCATGGGTGTTGAGGAAGCCTGGATATGGGTGGGAGACCCCTGAGTGTGAGCTGCTGGTCTACATCAAGCTGGGCAAGGCCCTGGCTCTGTGCCTGCTCAGCCCTCACCACAACTTTACTGGCCTTGGTTTCCTGTGACACCATCTCACATACAGATGGAACTAACATGAAAATTACACTTTCCCAGGAGAACCTTGCTGTGCTTGAGACCACATGAAAAATATCAAAAGATGTATGAATAATGAAAACTAGGTCATAGATGAAAATCTAAATTTTCTGATTTTTTTGAGGCATGGTCTTTCCATGTAGTTCAGGCTGGCCTTGAACTCACTGTGTACCCTAGACTGGCCTCCAACTCATGGTAATTCTGCTGCCTCAGCCTCTCAGCACTGGGGTTACATGTGTGTGCCACCACACCTGAGATAATCGATTTTATTTAATAAGATTTTAAGTATCTTTATCTTCACACTTCAAGTATAGAGATTTATGATTTGGTTTTTAAACTTCATGAACTCTAACTTTGGAGACTGCGACTGGCACTGCAACATGGAACTGTAAAAGTTAGATTTTTTTTTCTTTTAGGGATCAGCACCTTCTCTAGCCTTCCTCCTTCTAAGCATGTAACCAAGGAGCCTCCTCTCCTACCCCAAACAAGTGACAGAAGATGCAAGTGGTGCCTCTAGGAGGCTGAGTACCATTTCTTTTCCATGAGAAAGAGAAAGAGGAGCGCCAACCCTGGCCTGGGGAGGCAGGTGTGGAGCCCTCACTGTCTCTTCCCTCTCTTCTGTTTCCCACTATAAAAGACCCTGGCCCACCTGTGCATGGTGAGCTGGAGACCTGAGGGCAGTGGCCCCTCCAACTCCTCAGAGCCAACTGTGAATAAACTCTTTTGCCTTTTTACCAAAACAAATGTCTTACTTTGATTTGGCCAGTGGGGGGTCAAGGAGCCTGAGCATCAGTGACAGGACTGACCTGCTTGTCACCTGCCTGGGTTGGGCCCTGTAGTGTATGGAAACCCCCAGAGATGGCCCAGCCCTTAGCACAACCTGCAGCCCCCTCTCCTGGTGGTGCCTGCCTTTGGACCTTCTCTCGCCAAGGAGAGCATGTCTGGTTTTTCTCCTCAAACCCTTCCTGGTAGAAGGTAGAGGGAGGAGATGGTTTCTTGTGAGGCACAAGACACAGACTCCCATGGGTCACCCATGCTGCCTTGGCCTCTGCCTTGTCTTGCTGCAAGGCAGCTGAGCAGATACTGGCAGTGGCGGGCTGTCGGTGCAGCCGAGGCCTTGCCTTCCAGCCAAGGCTGTTTTTCTCCGTTAACTTCACCTGCTTTCCCCACGAGGCCTCTGACCTGGCCCAGAGCGGGGGAAATGACTGGGCAGTGAGTCGGGAAATGGGTGGGCATTGTCCATCTCTGCAGCCTCAGTCACTCAGCGTGTTTGTTTCCCTTGTGCAGGAGGTGAGGGGCACAGAACCCAAGTCTGCTGAGCACCTTCCCGCTACAAGGAAGACAACTGTCTGGAGAGCTCTACCAAGGTTGTGGGTCTGGCCAGCTGGGGGGGTCCCCCCTGAAGTCCTTAGCCCACGTGAATATGTATCAGCCGACACTGGCAGGCAGGGCCACGGTGCTCCCTGGGCATGGGGAATACAGCAGGGGTGCCGATGTGCTCAGTCTGGCACCATCTGAGTGGCCGGAAAAGGCAAGACTGTCATTGGGGAAAGGTGTCAGGTAGGGCTGCTTGCCTTCCAGGCCAGGGAGGACCTTCACGGGTGATGGAGACATGCATGGCCCATGGGGTGACAGCCTCTCAGGAGAAAAGTGGGCCTTAGGGACACTTCCTGTGCTGACTTCCTCTAGTGCTTCCAAAGCTGTCTTCATGTGGGAATGTATGGGGGCCAGGGAGCAGGAATGGCTTGACTGGGTATCTTCTGAGGATGTGCATGCCAGGACCCTTCACGGAGAGGCAGGGCCCATCTACCCTGCGACCTTGGGAACCAAGGGTGTCTCTGAGTCCCCTGTGCTGAGCCCTGCATTGGCTGCAGACTGGCTAGTGTCCCCTTTACCCAAGGGAGCAGCACTGTACTAAGCCCAGAGCCAGAGTCTTCTGAGCCAGGAACTAGACCTTTAACCCTGGAGCCACCAGGAAGCAGGCACGTTAACCTCCCCTCCTTTGTGTCACGGGTGTCGGGACTCCTGTCCTAGCCACAGGACATGGACTGATGTGCGCACCGCAGCCCACTCTGCCTGCTACCCTGGGCTCATCCCTGCCACCTCTCTGTCCATCATGTGCTCTGAGTGCATGCTGGGCAGGTACAGCTGTGGCCAGCCTCAAGGTGGCCAGCTTCTTCCCGGACATTTCCTGCTGACCTCTGGTCATATTGCCTGCAGGGCCAGGGAGCTCAGAAGATGGCACAAAGAGGCCCAGAGCGTCCATCCTCAGGGCCTGGCATGCTGCCCAGGCTGAGCTCAGCATGCTGCACCTTGGCCTGATTCTAGCAGTCGTGGAGAAGGTCGTTGTCTGAGATAAAGGCTCAGGCCCCTTGAGTATCTGCTTTATCAGGGAAGGGTGCCTTCTTTGTCCATGGCCATTAAGAGCCTCAATCTTTCTGATCATGAAAAAACACAATGGGCCCCACCTTCTGCTACTGGAAAGGGTTGGAAAACCTTGACCTGCACTTTTCAGGGGGTTCATCCTTTTGATTGACCAACTCCAGCACATATGACCTGTGGAGGCCTTGAGGGCCTGGCTGGCACAGGCATTGTGGGCTGTAACCCTAAAAGCTACATATAAGGGTTTTTGCATGGTGTAAAGAGAGCAGCTTAGAAATGAAAACACTGTGCGTGTGGTGGGGGCTTGGCAGGCCCAGAAAAGGTTGTGCCGCTGTCTTCAGCTCATGTGGCGACTATCACCACCATCTTGTCATGAGACCCCCCAGATGGACCTTCTCCCACTGGCTGTTCCCTGAGGGTGGGGGAATGGGCCCCTTGGGCACCACAAGGTTCCTCTAAGCCCCCACTACTTCTTCCCTGCCAGGCAGGAACGGCTGTAGCCCAGGGAGAAGCCTTTGCTCATCTCACCTATGTCCTGGCTATTAGGCAAAGACTAAGGTTCTGCATTCAGTCTCGCATTTCTCAAGTACAATCACCAGCCCCACCCTGACCGACACATGTGAGAGTGGGAATGAGATGAGCACATTATGGTACAGCACAGTTTGACACCAGCACTTCATGGCCACACTAACAGAGTTGCTTGGGGAGGCACTTCCTCCACACATGGGTGAGTCTTCGAGGACACACTTCGAATACATGCCAGTGCCCCAAGATGCCTCCCCTTGGGGAAAGTTGTGCCTCATCACCCTCAGGTCCCTGCCAGAAACTTGGCAGCCTGAAAAACAGACATGGTGGAAGCAGAGACAGGTTGCATAGCCCAGGCCTCCGTGTCCCTCACCCAACACCCTTTGGGAATCTGGCTGCTGGGTGTGGCCTCAGGTGACAAGGACCAATGCCTGGCCAGCGGTGGATGGAGGCTTGTTGGCAGCTGGTAGAGCTCATGGAGCCATTCTGTGAAGGCTGGAGTCCAGGGGCCACTGGCTTCCTGGGGAAGGATGGAGGCCTGGTTTCCCCTACACCCTGGGCAACCGTTCAACCTCTCTATGCTCCTTTCCTCATGCTTTTAGGCCTGGGTTTGGCACACGCTGAGAGCTTCTCCTGAGGGGCATTCATACATTATCCCGCCTCTCCCTTTACTTCCAGGTTGAGCACCCCTAATGGGAAAATGTACAGCTGGGAACTCTGACCTCAACCTATAAGCTCCCAGCTCCAGGGGACAGTTCACAGACAGATGGTTTACTCAGCATTCCCAAGGGGAAAGCCTCCTTGCAGCTCCATCAGCTGGGAATTACAAACTTTGTTTCATGCATATTATTTAAAATATCGTGCAAAGTTCCTGCGTGCTGAGTGTATAAGGTGTACACGAGAAGGAAGAGAATTCTGTCTTTAGACTCAGGTCCCATCCTCAAGATGTATCATTGGGTATGTGCAGATATTCTGCTGTGAGAAAGAGCCAGGACCCCACACACTCCTGGTTCTAGACCCTTCAGTGAAGGGTGGCTCCCGAGCTGCCTGGTGCCATGGCCAGGGTAAGGGGGCCAGAGAAGGACAGTGGCAGGCGGGAGCTACTCTCTCTGCATTTCCTGAACACCTGAGACACACAGCTAGGGCCAGCTCTGGAGTGCAGATGGTAGACCCTCAGGGCATGTCTCTCCCTGTCCTCAGCATCCATTGTCCCACCGCAGGGAGAGGTGCAGCCATACTCATGGACAGGTGTGACACTACCTGCCACAGACCCAGGACAGGACTGTCTTGGGTAGAAGACAGCAAAAGGACTGCATAGTCTCACTGCAGATTTACACTGCCATGCTGTCAGAAATACTACAGATATGAGAAAGGCAAAATTATAAAGGTTGAAAATGTAAAAGTTAAGTTCTAGTATTCTTTCTAGCACTCAAAGTAGCCACCACTCTGGAAAGAGGCCCCATACACTCCCGCGCACACCTCTCTCGAGCCCTGGAAATGGTTTTCTCAGGAATATTTTAGTTCTGGGACCCATGACCTGCACACTTTCTTTTCAACGTCTTCCTATGTCTGTTCTTTGCCAAGTGTGCTACAATTTGCTTTCTAGAAATTCCTTATAAACTTCTTTTTAGAAGAGAAATACAGGCTGTTTAGAAGAGAGATATATCCCATTGCCAGGGAATCAGGATTTCACCCCAAAGGGCCACCAGGAGGGGTGAGTTTATGGTTGTAGGGGTGGAAGCTACTGCCTTTCATGGCGTAAGGACAACATGCACCGACTGATTCTCTAGAAAGCTCTTCAAACTCTGCTTTTATTTATTTAGTTAGTTTTTTTGAGACAGGGTCTTGCTATGTAGCCCAGGCTGGCCTACAACTCATGGCAATCTTCCTGTCTCAGCCTTCCATGTGCTAGTATCATGACAACGTGTCATCATGCCTGACTCTATTCTGTTATGTTAGAGCTCCATGTCCACTATAAAGGTTCCTCTTTGGAAGTTTGTGTATCAGCAGTTTTTCCTGGCTTATCTTGTTCATATGGAGCCCACACATGGGACACAGATGAAACCAACAAGAAGTGGTTTCTTATCTGAATAAGCTACACAGTGTACTGAAAATAACTACTTTTCCTAGTTCATGCAAAAAGGCAGAATAAAGACCATCCCTTCAATGACTTTGCAAGGTGTGCTTTATTTTAAGTAGGCCCTGAACCCAAACTACATAGGGTCATGTTTTTGATATATTCTAGCCCATTCAATGATTCTTCTCAGAAACTGTAATTTTAATATGGAATGAAAACTACATTTCAGTCATAAATTTTCATGCTACATTGTTATTTCAGGAGGAGGTTGTATTACCAATGATAATAATTTAAGAAAAGGCCATTTTTATTTTCCCAAGCTCAATATACATATTTCTTTCATAATTATGAACTTAAAAAACCCGTCTCAGATGTAAAAATGTGAATTGGAATATGTAAACTCTTTAATATACCTGAAAAACAGGAAGGAAAATGTCACATACTGGAAAAACCATTGCCTTTCATCATCGACATGGGAAAAAGCGTGTGGCAGGTGGGGCGGGATGGGAGAGCACCCGAGACCGGTCACGGAGGGGGCACAGCGTAAAGGCCGGGCACTCCTGTCCCGGGACTGGCTGTCCCCACGTCCTGCCCTCTTTGCTTTCTGGGTGGGGTGGCAGCCGCCTGAAGCAGGGTGGCCCACATCACTGCGAGGTCGCCCTGGGACCTCTGCCACGCAGGTGGCGAAGGACTGGTTTTGCTGCTTGTTTTTTTTCCTGAGAAGTCACTGGTGTTTAATGGAAAGATTTCTTATTCATCTTGAGTTACGATAAGGCAGTAAGAGTATCACTAATGGTATCTTTTTGCTTAGAGTGAGGCTGGCCCTCTGCGGGCATCTTTGGGGACCCTGGATTCCTGCTCCCTTGCCCCAGAAACACTGTCAGGACTCTGGGATGCTATTGTTCTTGCATATTTGGGCTGCTGAAGGGTCCGAAGCTCATTCAGTGTGTCCTCAGCTGGACGTGAGCTGACAGGGACCTCATGGCATTGTCCCAGGAGACACGTAGTCCCCACAGAGTAAAACAAGACATTTGTCTTTTTTCCCAGTTCTGTCTTGCTGAAAGAAGGGACCCATACCTGGATCTTTGCCGCAGTCAATCAGAACACAAGACACCACTGACTAAAACATAAAGTGAGTAGCCCTAATTTCAGAGAAATGGAGTTACAAATAATGCCTTCAACAGCGTCTCTGCTTGCAAGGCAGCTTGGACTGCAAAATGAAGTCAGCTCTTCTGCTCACAGGTCAGAAGAGAAACAGATGCCACTGGACTAGAAATGCTTAGCTCTTAGGAGAATGTTGTGCTTTTGTAAAAAAATTCAAATGTTAATGTGACTTGCAGTCCAGGCCCTAAGGTATCAATTTGTCTTTTCTCTGGTCCATTTGATCATTGTCTCTGGTGAGCGGTAGAGGAATATTAACTTGGCATAGAGATCTTCTTCTAGTTCCAATTCCCCCGTTTCTCGAACTAAAAAAATATCTGTACACAACTTCAGAATCCGGTCTACATTCGGAAGCTCTTCGAACATGATGGAGTGTGAGATACCACTGAAGAACTCCCGGACAAACTTTCCAATCACCAGGACGACTGAAGCGTATAATCCCATGATGCTGGAAAACAGGAGACAGAGTTGCACCTGGCAGTTAGCTGTGGCTATGGAGACGTGTTAGCCATAGGGTACTGGTAGGACACGCAGTGTCGGTGGAAATGCAACAGCATACATATACTTTCCTGAAACCAGCTCTTCTCCCTTTGATAACCCTATTTTTCTCAGAAATTCACTCTTGCAATAAAATTTGGGTGGAAAGTTATTTCCTATGAGGCTAACTCTGGAAAATATAACATGTTGTTCTCATGTCTTGTGTGTGTCTCAGGGTTTAAGCACCAATCAGGCCACGATGAGCTGGTTTGATATGTTCACAGCTGTCATCTGCTTGATGCATTGGCTCAGGCTCAGAAGGAATGGAAGCAGAAGATTACGCCAATTCCCAGGTTTAAATACTGAATTTTCTCAAGCAAGGGCCTAACAGGAAGGCACAGAGTACAGAAGCCACCCATACTCTGGGGCTGTGTGTGACACGAGGTGCTTTGATGACTTTGAGCCTCTGGTTCCTTACTTTTTGAAATCAATGGGCAAGGCTATGTGAAATCAATGGGAAGCTATACGACCTGAGAATTCTAAGAAACAAAGCAGTCTCACCCATACTGTTGTACGACTGAGAGCAGGATGGGTAACTGCTGGGGTTTAAGTGAGTCCTTACCCGTAGCCGGCCAGGAACCCCAGGCTGGGGGGGCTGACCTTGTCATTGAAGACCACCAGCTCCAAAGCCTGAGACTCCCTGTCGTATATCCTATTGCCTGTCAGGTTGAGGACCCACCACTCACTGTTGGACTTAGTCATATTATCTCTGGACAAAATGATGGTGATATTCATGAAATCTTTATCTGGAAGGGAGAAAAGTGAAGTTAAGTCAGCATAAGAGTTCTAGCACTGGTGCAACCAGCAGCTCTCAGATGGCCAGGCCTGGCCACTCCCTGCAGCACACAGGTCCAGGATGAGCAGGACAAATGGACACACTGACCACACTATCAGAAGAAGAACTGTCCCCTGGGCTGGGGCAGTGTCTCTTTTTCAGCTAGGAAGCTTGATGGAGAAGCTTGGTCACCATCACACATGGCCCACCCTGCGCTGCTGTGCTGACCATTCCAAACAGCTGCTAGGACATTTGGCCCAACCACTGACTTCTGGTACAAACAACTGATTCATATGATCTGCACTTGTGGAGCACCTCTTGGAGGAAGGCACTGTATTATGCCAAAGGCTGCAAAACTGCACATACCATCGCTCCTTATCTTAATGGGAGAAGACCATGTGTGCAAGCAGTTTATGGTCACATGGCAACCACCCTAGGACCAGCAGTGTCCAGGTCTCTCCACTTAGACCGCTGCTGGTTGGTGTGACTCATGAGTGTGTCAAAGAGGAAATGACTTGGGGGCTCAGTGTTGCTGAGTGAGAACCTAGGTGGGAGCTGGCACTCACTGCGGGAGGGACTGGGGCATGAAGCTCTGCAAAGCTCTGATGTTGTAATGAATGGTCAGTAACTGCTTCTGCTCAACCATAAGGGTTGATGCAGCATAATAGTAAAAGATGGGGCAAACAAAAAACTTGGTGGTTCCACCATCCCCAGTGATGACAGTGCCTCCACTGAGAAGCACAGTGAGTGTGAACTCAGCAAGAGGACGAAGTATGCTTGCCTTATTCCATTGTAAAATCTTCAGTCTCAAGAATCTAGGATGGTACTCAGCAGGAAATGTCTGCTGGATGGATGAAGGGAGGAATGGGTAGATGGGTGGATGGAAGGATGGATGGGGTGAGTGAGTGGATGGATGAGTAGATGGACAGATGGATGAATGGACAGATGGGTGGATGGATCAGTGGATGGACAGATAAGGGCTGAATGAGTGGATGGATAGAGGGACAGGTGAATGAATAAAGAACAGTTCAGGATAGCGGGATATTATTAAAGCCAAATTCTTATCAAGAACTAAGCTCGAGACATTCAGGAACAGGAATAATTCTGGTTCTGAGGTCCAGAGACAGGTGCAAGGGGAAGCATCTGGTCCTGAGCCCAGACCCAAGTTTGGATCCAATTCTACCGTGTGCAGATCACATCACTTCAGCTGAGTGATACACACCCTAAGCCTTGGTCTCCTCATATGTGAATGTGAGGACCCATGGTGATATCACTGACAGGGACAGACAGCAGTGTGTCAGGAGTGGAATGGGCCAGGAGCTCAGGGAAGCTCCAGGTGTAGTTGAGGAGGGGCAGGGGCTGGGTGCAGCAGAAGGCTGACCTCAAAGAGCAGAGAGGATGCTCCCTTCTCTGAGCCCAGAGGGAGATGGGAGGAGAGGGAGCAAGCTCCAGGGACATCTCCTGGACCTCAGAGATCTGCTCTGGAAGCCAGCAAAGATCACTGGCCAAGAGCCTGCAGCAGGAAGGGTTCAAAGGCAGACCGCGTTGTTCTATGGCAGAGGACCACTGTTGGGCAGTTTGCACAGCTGCACGACAAACTTATTTCTGAGTGAAAGGGAAATATCCAGCATCCCTTGCAGCGACAGAGGTGTCTTGGGAGATTTGCTGCTAGGCAGCCACACCAGTGTGCAGTCATCACAGCGCATTGACAGAAACCTTGATGTACCCTGCCACACACCCCAGCTACACGGTGCATGCCACCACACGTGTGTGTTCTGCATCGTGTCTGCCATCACATATGTGCTCTGTATGGTGTATACCTGATGGAGATCACTGTAAAGTGGCTCTGAGCGGGATTTAATATTAACCATTTGGCTTTTTGTGTTTACTTTGTCTGAAGCTTAGGCACCTTGTCCTTTGATGGACAGTGGACGCATAGTAAGTAAACCTCTGTGAGTCACTGGTCACCCTGAGGCCTGTATTGGCCTGTGAAGCTGTGATGCCTCAAAGGACAAGATAAGACCACTGCTAAGGACTCTGGCTCCAACCCCAATTAACTACAAGGAGATTGCAGCTGCAGGCTCCATACTCCTACCATAAATACCAACGTAAAGATAAGGTAGTTCTCCTGATTGATATAATTCACTACTTGGGAAAATTCTCCCAAGGTCCTGCTAGATTCCTGCATTTTCTTGAGTATCCCCCTCCTTTGTTTGAAAACCAAATACATACAGGCCACCCAGAGAAGTCTTTGTCTAAACTCAGAGAAAATCGAAACTGTAAGAGAGTGAGACCCTCCTAGAGCCCTGAAATCGTTTCAATTGTCTCATTTATTTAAGCCTTTGCCATCCACTTGCTTGGGAGATTGCAGCCTGATCAGCCCACAGTACCTAAGGGTTATTTAACCTGATATACACCATCACGCTTGTGCTCTGTATGGTGTACACCATCATGTGTGTGCTCTGTATGGTGTACAACATCACGTGTGTGCTCTGTATGGTGTACATCATCATGTATGTGCTCTGTATGGTGTACACCATCACACCTATGCTCTGTATGGTGTACAACATCACATGTGTGCTCTGTATGGTGTACACCATCATGTGTGTGCTCTGTATGGTGTACACCATCATGGGTGTGCTCTGTATAGTGTACAACATCACACGTGTGCTCTGTATGGTGTACACCATCACAAGTGTGCTCTGTATGGTGCCTGCCATCACACGTGTGCTCTGTATGGTATACACATCACGTGTGTGCTCTGTATGGTGTACAAGATCACACGTGTGCTTTGTATGGTGTACACCATCATGTGTGTGCTCTGTATGGTGTACACCATCACACCTATGCTCAGTATGGTGTACACCATCACGTGTGCACTCTGTATAGTGTACAACATCACACGTGTGCTCTGTATGGTGTACACATCACGTGTGTGCTCTGTATGGTGTACAACATCACACGTGTGCTTTGTATGGTGTACACCATCAATCACACCTATGCTCTGTATGGTGTATACCATCACGTGTGCGCTCTGTATAGTGTACAACATCACATGTGTGCTCTGTGTGGTGCACAACATCACGTGTGTGCTCTGTATGGTGCCTGCCATCACGTGTGTGCTCTGTGGCTGGCTGGAATGTTATGAGGCATGTGACTGTCACCTGTAGACATCGGCAGCCTACCCTCACTGTGACACTGGGAAAGGGGGACTGCGGAAGGACTACAGTGGGCACTTCCAACCCTTGGGCTGAATCAAGTCCATGTCTTGTTGCCTTTTCCTGTTTTCCTGGGGAGGAGCAGCATTTAACAATGTGTGAGCTGTTTGCTGTCAATGATCTGCTGATAGAAACAAGAGATTGTTTAACAGCACTGTGGGTCACAGAATCTGCTTTTTCATTAAAGAGAAAAAGAAAATGAAGAACAGAGATCCGAGGCATGCACAGGCAGACACAGGTTTTGGTGCTTCTCACACAGGGAAAGCAGCTTGATAAAGGCTCAAAGTACGAACTGTTGATGTTGGATAAAAGTAAGGTTTTCAAAAATTATCAAATAACTTCTCGTCCCTACCTGATAGAAGCTGCTTTATAGGTTTGGAGTTAGAGTCGCTTGGCGCTTTCACATAATACGGGTATATCTTCTCTATTGTCCTGTGTGGTGAGGAAAAGTGCAGTTTTAGTTGTTTTACCCACATACAATTGAACTGCTGCTATTTTAGACTTCATATCAAGTGGATGATGAAAGTCTTTGTGCATCAGTGCAATGCACAGGCCTCAGAACTTATGTTTCTATGATAATCAGGATCCCTTCAAGCTGAACAGACTCTGGGTCCCATCCAGATTCACAAGTGAACTCAGCACGTTAATGGCTGTAACAGGGCTTGTGGGTGTCATAGCTCTGTAACTGGGTCTGAAACCAAGGGCTTCTCCTTCCTGCTGGAGCTTATCCACAGCACTGAACACTCCCTGCTGTAACTCCTAGGGTTTCAAGATTACCTATAATCCCTTGGGTGGCATGAATGGTCTAGTGGGAGTGAGGGTTGGGGAGGAAATGTGGCACTTGGGCTCTAAGCTGCATCTGCTTCTCAGGACCAAGGTGACCTGAAGCAGGTGCATCCTCACGTTCTCCTGGGGAAATCACAGGAAGGTTTGATGATCTTCAAGAACCCTAAGCTTTGTTGATTCTTGAAGGAGTGCTTTCCTCACTGGAGACTTCCAGAGCCTGCGTCCTGGTGGTCCTTATACACAACACATCAACACAGGGCCAGACAAAGTGCGGGACAAAACTGGGGGGCTGCTGATGGACATCTGGAATGTGCTGTTTAGCAGGTTTAGACCAATGTCATTTCTTTCATTTTGTGATGCTGGGGACTGAATCCCAGGCCTGCTGCAAGCTAGGTAAGTGCTCAGCCACTGAGCCGCACCAGGACACCAACATCATTATTTTCTTGCTAGTTGTCACACTGGATTCTAAATCTCACAGCTGGCATCTGCCTAAAATGGAGCACACACAAAACGTGACTAAAAAATATGGTGAATGCTTGAACTAAAAAAACCCAAACCTTCACTACAGTGAAAGTCACATTGTCACTTCCCTTCAGAGTCCTTCCCCTCACTGTGGACACACTCATCCCATTGTTCTTGTCACTTCCTGAAGCAGTTCTGGAATCCTTTTTCTGGAGCGTCTTGTGCTGTTGTGGCCTCACTGTTCTGAACTGATTCAAAACATGTCCCTTTCATGGTCATTTAGACTTTGGGGAAGAGCCAGGAGTTACACAGTACCATACACAGTGAGGTACTGTCCTGTCGCGTTTTTAGGAACTGTTTTGCCACTGATCACACCTGGTAAAGACACTTACAGAAGGACTTCCACAAGTGCTGTAGAAGGTGTCAAGAATGATGGGATCTGTGTGTTCAAAGCAGGGGGTGCTTTCAGGGGATTTATGGTAATATGTCTTTTACTGTAATCATTTTTAAATTTAAACATTTGCTGTGTTTTTCAAGGTATATGGTGAGGTAACATTTTGAAGCCAAGTTTTCTCTGACCCATATTCCTCCTGCCCACCTAACCCCAATTCATTCAGTCTGGTGTTTAGACCCCAGGGCGCAGGAGACATAGAGAGAAAGGGTCTCCTCTGACTTCCAGTGACAATGGCCAGACAGGAGCAAGGTCTCACTGCTCCCTGGACTGCTGGATGGAGACAATGGATGGGAAGGAATATGGGGGACAGCAGGCTCCTTGGAGGGAATCTGCATCTCCTCTGCAGTGTGGTGACATAGAGTCTGCACCACATGGTGTGTGGTCAGTGCACCGCAGATAGACCCTCTCCTCTGAGCCTGCCACACACTACTTGTGAAATACACAGATGTAGATTTTGTTCCAACCACACACACCAATTGTTACGGTTTAGATGCGGATGCTTCTCCAAAGTCTCAAGTGGTGAGAGGTGGAGTTTTTCAGAGGTGGCTGGATCTGGGGATGTGATGCTGAGATTAAGTGGATGATGCTGGGATTAAGGCTGCCCACCGAGGTGTGAGTGCCACCCACCCTTAGGGGTGTAAAATAAGGGGCAGAAAGAGAGCTGCTGTCATTGCTGCTGCTGCAGCTTCTGCTGCTGCTGCTTTGCTGCTTTGCTGCCTTCTGCCTGCCCTGCTTTGCCATGGGCTGTTTCTCCTCTGTGATGCCCCTCTGCATGCCACACTGCCGGGAGCCAGCCGGCTGTGGACTGACACCTCTACAAATTGTGAGCCAAAATAAAACTTCTCTCTTTTAATTTTTGGGGTCAGGTATTTTGTCTCAGTAACAAGAAAAGTAACTAAGATGCCAGTAGAAACTATGTTTACAGGGAAAAGGAACTCACACAGGCGTTTTTGAACTCTCTGTGTCGTTGCCAGCAATCATTTTAGCTATACTCTCCCGGGTGACATTTTCAAGAAGAAACGATAGCTTATCTGTTGCTATTTCTGCTTTTGCACCCAGACTCATGTTTCTACAAAAGAAAGAAAGAAAGAAAAAAGAAGCACAATGTCAGTGAATATTCATAAGTCTGGGAGAGGGTTTGAAAGTCACATGACTCCTGATTCTAGACCCTGCTCCAGGCCTTCACCAAGTCCATGACTGTCATCCCCAGCTTTCCTGTCCACCCCCACATGTCCATCTTAGACAACTGAGCTAATAAACCTCGGGTGGCACAAACACCTCTAACACAGAATAGAGGCTGTGCAGTCTGCTGGCTGAAAGCACAACTGAATCTGTTTTAAAAAGAAAGTTCAGTCAGAAATTGAATTTTAAAATTATTTTTTGGTAGCATTTTAAATAAAAAGCTCTAAGGTAAAGTTTTGGCAATTAGCACAGATGTGGATGTGAGGAATTTAGGACACTTTTAAGGAGAAAGTATGAGTAAAGAAGGAGTTCTTTAAATTCTGAAAATCCCCATCGAAGAGTCCTTCCTATTTCTTTGTGGATTCATTTTAGAGTCCAGAAGCTTTCTTCTGTCTTCACCATGACTCTTTCTGACTCTAAACTAAGCAGTCAGCACTGTGGAGGCCTACATGAACCTACTGCCTGCCAGCTTGGAGTCCTGAACATCAAGACCTCCATGACAGAAACTGTGGTGATCAGCCAGCAAGGGGTCCAGAGCTGTGCCACTAAGGCCCTGGACACCATAACTCCCCACAGGGGCTTTACTAACACTGTCTACGCAAGAGAAGACAGACAAGTGACAGCATGCTGGCCCTGGGCCAAGGTCATGGGGAACAAATCTCAGCTTGCTCTGCCCCTTCTGGGATGCCAAGGTGCCCTGTGACTCCAAGCTGAGGGGAGAGGTCTGCTAGGACTTCCCTAGTGTGCCAGCAAGGCAAAAGACAATTTCTTTTATTAGTGAGACCAAACTTCAGCATTTTATGGAAATGCTCTCACAATTCACTCAAACTGTTTCATTTTATAAATCTACTTTCTTTCTTAGCTATTTATTTTCCTGTCTTGTTCACAGAACTTACTGCCGGCCCCTCTTTAACAACTGAAGTTCATTATATATATGAAAAGTAAGATAGTCTGGTCATTGGTTCCTGGGAAAGTTGCTATTTACTAACAGAAAGTCAGCTTTGGCATTAGGAGAGGTTTCCCAAGGATGTAACGATTATTCCACATTCATCTAACGCTTCCATTCCCACCCCCCCGCCCCCAAGCTGTGCCAGGAAAGGGACAATGATGCATGGAAATACAGTAACTACCTCTGGATACTCCATGAAAAAACAACAGAGAAGCTACTATTGGGGTCCTTGAGTTCCTGTATCATTTTCTGCTTACTGGGAGGGCTGATGGTCCATAAAGAATTTGAGTTTCCTTCCAGTTCTGCTACTGTTATATCTTCTCTTTCATAATTTTCCAGAAATTGCATAGCACCCTGTATGCACACAAAAGCACAGGCATAAATCCCGGACAGGATATTAGACAGCAACGACTCTGTCTTCTCCTGACTGCACACAGGATTTCTTCCCCCAAGGGAGCATCTGCCTCATTCAGGCCTTGAGCCTCCACTGCCCTTTGTCTCCTGACCCCCAGGCACCTTTCCATTCCCTTCCAAAGGACCAAGGAAAGTCAGGTCCTTGTGGTCACTGCCCCTCTACTAAGGAGGACACTTACCCATTGAGGCAGCCCTTTCTTCTTATGGTACAGGCAGCATTCAAGCCACCCAGACAGCACCTTCTGCCCTCATAGCTGCTCACTGCTCATGATTCCTTTGGGCAGCGTGCATTTTTGATACAGGAATGTATCCATTTACCTAGTCACTTCCTTCATTGAAAACCATTATTTGAAAAATTACTTTTGATGATGAGAATTATAGTCTCATATTATCAAAAGCTTGGGCTGCAGAGAAAGGAATATATGACCTCAGCTATAACTCAGCCACCAAAGCACCGAAGTACCGGCATTGGTCTGTGCAGCCGGGAATGGATTCCTGCTTTTTATCATTGAGAAAGGAAGTCTACATCTTTCTCATTTACATTGCGGCTTGAGAAACAGTCATGACATTTACAGTTTTTGTAATAATTTTTTTATTACAAAAGAAGTTGCTGGGGAGAAGGTGGAAGCTCCCCCTTTCCTGTGACTGCTGGTAGGTGAGCAGTGTTGGTCAAACTCCTTTAACGTGTCTGTCCTGGTCTGCTTGACCTGCCTCTCTCTGCTCCCCAGCTCCATTAACACAGAGAATGAATTCTTCAGCAAGTACCTACATATCGCTTCCCCAAATTTTGAATTACTGACTTAGGATAGATTCTCAGAGTGGTCTTACTGATGCAAGGAACAATATACATCACAACTTTAAAAGTTAAAAAATGGACCCATATAGACCGATCTTACATTAAAATGTTACAAATTCAAATTATGTTTTTTACTACCTTTTATGGCCAAGAACATAGATATAACTTCTTAGATGATCACAGTGGCCTGTGGCCAGGCTTCTGCCATGTAACTGATAATCCCAGAAAGGCCTTCCTCCCACCACTGCAGGCTGAGATAGAGCAGGAAACAGCAGCCCAACAGCAGTGAATACTGCTAAACAGAAGGTCCTCAAAAAGATCCACAACATGTGTTTACTTACGGTGTTCCTAGAGAACATCCTCCAAAATTTGTTATACCTCTGCGGGTCCATGACCTTCAGCTGGCTCTGTTGGGCACTCATTGTGAAAATAGGCTGAAAAGCAAAGGTATACAGTGCTGTCAGTACCACCCAGCTCTTCTCTGAATCCTGGGTTAAACACGGACGTAGTCCATCAACCTGATTCTCTGGAAGGCAGCTGGACTCAGACCTCTTCTTCTAAACTGGTTAAACCTGTGCTAAAAACCAGACAGGATGATGCTTTCTGTGTTTTGTGACCTAATTGCACACATAACAGAAGTGAAGAACAGCCAACGGTTAAATAGGACTTTTGGACTGGCAAAGCCCCCTCCCCACTAAACAGCCTAGCAGTCATTCTACTGAAAAAAGTGCAGTTGGTTGTGGTGGCAGGTGCGGCCCAGGTTACCTGGTACCCTCCCAAGGTGATTGTGACGGAGACATCCAGGGGCTGGTTGATGACCCCAGCAACAGACTTGATCAAAGACATGAAGAGAAGAGGAAACCAGACGATACAGATGAGCAGGACGATGATCATGCCCCCCATGCCGTACTTCACCACCTTCTTCTTCTTCTGGCCCCGGGGCTGAGGGTACCTCTGCAACAGAAGAGTCCAGCAAGGCTCAGGCAAGGCCCACCAGTGGCAGGAGGGGAGAGTGGTGTCAGGGGATGTGGGTTCTGTCCTGAGCTCTGCTCAGTCCCACAGGGGCATTGCCACCTTGTCCAGCCTTGAACTATACTCAGTTCATTCTGTCCTCACCACCTGGGCCAACATCACCCCTCAAAGTGCCCCATGCCCTTCAGTGGTGATGAGCCTGCGGACCAATGCATCATGCATCCTGCTGGATAAACCTTCTGCTTTGAAGGGACTGTCAGAGAAAGGACCTTTCACTTCAAGTCTCTCAATATCCAAAACCTGTGCCTTTCAGCCAGTACCGTCTGCAAGTACACATGGAGGGCAAAAAGACATTACTTTTAGTTTAATCCCAGTGGGTGCCGTCCATGACCACGTGTTTCAGGGCACGAAGGGTGGGACCCCAGAGCTGGACCACAACCGAGAGCCCCTGCTGCTCAGGCTGGAATTGTGCCCCTTTGCTTTGTACCACGGTGCCAAGCTCGGAAGCTGTAGCTGACAGCCAGGCTCTGCACTGCACATGGGTGCGGGTGCTGAAACCTCGGTTCCCTGCAGAGTGACTTCTGAGGATGGGCAGTGCCCAGTCAGGATGTGGCCGGCCCCCTCCAAACTTCATGGTGACATTTCAGCCCTGTCACAAGACACCCAGAGGTAAACCAGGGAGAACCCACAGATGGTGACCAGAGCCCCTTTGTGAATGAACGCAGCCAGGAGAAGGTGGGTTATGGGTCATCTGCAGTGGGTCTGCTACCCCAGCCAGCTCAGTCTCCTGCATGCTCCTGCTTCTCACCATGTGACACCCTGGTCCACCTCAGGTCTCTGCCAGTGACAGGACTTGGCCAAAAGTTGCCTTCAACCTTGCACCAGAACCAGAAGTCCAACAAACCTCTTTTCTTTAAACTCTCCCATCCTGGGCTCTGCGCTATTGGAAATAGAAGAGGATGCAGAGCAACTACCCATGTAGCACGGCTGTCACCCCACTCTCTGACCTAGCAGAGCTGGGATCCGGAGCTTCCACCCTGGCCCCAGGAGGAATTTGCTTATCCAGCAGAACAGAAAAAGAAGAAACAGCCTTTGTTGGACCAACAGATGCTGGACTGCAGGCCACAGCCCGGGAGGAGGCCTGACCCTCCATGGCTGCTGCAGATGGTCTCAGAACTGAGAGAGTGAGGCTTGGCTGGATGCTCAGTGTATGAGCTCATCCTGCTGCTGACTCTACTCCGTGGGAGCCGTCGAAGTCACTGGGAGCAGTGGACGTGGAGTCCTTTGTACTGGAGTTTCATTCTGTTGACTACAATTTCCCATTCAAACTTACTACTGTATTGAAAGTAAAACTGAAATCGAATATTTGAAAATGTGAAATGTTCAAACAACATATATGTGCACGTGCACCTATGTGGGTGTGTACATGTGCATGCACACACACACACACACACACACACAAACACGCACATATAGATTTCATTCCTCCCTCCAGGAGGGATCTTCAGACACCAGCCATTCCTTGCAGCACCCCAGAAACCCAGCATCACGTCACAGCAGTTTCCCCACATTAAGGAGTTCACTTTGCCTCTGCCAAGGGCACCTTCCGCTCTTCTCCCCGAATTCTTGAGGGTAAGGGGTCATCTCAAAGGCCCCCAGGTCTCTCCCTTCTCCTCACACCTCTGCTCACCCCCCACATTCCCTGGGCTGACCAGGAGAAGACCCTGTGGGACGGCACCTTGCTGCCCTGGGTTCCTCCACAATCCCTTCCCTCGGTAACCCAGGTCCTTAGCACGTCTCTGGCTTGCTACCCCTGCTACGGACAGATTTCTGTCAGCTTCCTCAAGTGCTCAGGGCGATGGTTTGTGTTGCTCCTGCTTCTGTCTCTGGAACACAGCACATGAGATAATCAACTCAGAAGGAGGAAATGGCTTATTTCAGCTCCTGGTTTCCGGATATCAGGCCATGGGCACTCATCCTCACTGCCAGGGGCCTCTGGCGGCCCAGTACATCCTCAGAAGGTGTGATGGAGGGGTCTGTCAACCTCATGGTGGCACAGAGGACCAGTGTCTCAGTGACCCCTTCCAGGGCACACCCCCAATGACCTGCCTCCCTTCTGCCACCTTCCAAGGCAACCCAGCCTTTCCTATGGGGCCCTGGGGGCACTGGGCCATGGCTGCCCGGGAGCTCACTGGAAACGCAGCAGGAGTGGCTGGCATGGCCAACACATTGCCTCTCAGGAAATTGCTCTTGCTTCGCAAAGTGCATTACACTGATCTTATCACAGAGCTCATAATAGAAACAAATGAAGGCTCTGAATGTGGGAAGGTTCCATGGGAGGGTTGCTGAGCCCTTTGGGGAAAGGCATGCTTTGAACTCGGAGAGCTAGGAGAGGCCTCTGGGAAAGGGGTGTTAATGCTGCACAGTGGGGCTGAGACTTAGGGAGAGCGGGCAGGATGAGAAGTCAAACACGGGTCTCTGTTGAACCTGTCCCTGTAAAAAGCAGAGGAGAGAGGATAGGGCCAGAGCGACCAGGCACAGACGTGGAAGCGCAGACCCCACTCTGCACTCAGGAGCTCACACTCTTCCAGGAGCTCACGGGAACCTCTTCCTGCTGTCCCCGTCACAACACATGTTGCATGTATTTGGGTGAGCTGCTTCAAACAGCTGCTTCACTCCCCAGACCCAGGCCTGTGGTTTGTTCATTCTTAGCAGGGTTCTGGGCACACAGGAGGGGCTTAGTAAAAATTTGTGGTACATTGCAAAACAAAAAAAAGTCCCTAAATTCTTATTCCAGGGTGCACAGTCTTAAGGAACATGGCTTTGGCAACCCCACCAGATTCTCTTCCCCGACTCTAAGCTGTCTCTGAACTGCTCTGATCGCTGGGGAGGAGGAGGGTGTAGCCGTGAGCGGATTTGGAGCCTTGGGGCAGGATGCGGCTGAGAGAGGAGGCGGTGCTTTCTGAGGAGAGAACACCTGCCGCTGCTTCTGCAAGTTCCCTGTCTGCAGACTCTGCCTCCTCAATCAGAACTATTCAGGGCAGAGCGGAAACTGCATTTGTACTGAACACGTGCAGGCTTTTTCTTGTCGTCGCTGCCTGAAACAATGGCCAGGACCTACTGGCACGGTACCCACGGTGTTTGAGGTGCTGGGAAAACTCTAGAGATTATTCAGCATGTGGTAGGGTGGGTGCTACCACTAAGCAGTCTTACAGAAGGGGGTGAGCACTTACGGAGTCCGATCTGTGTTACGCCTTTGTCTAACTGCCCCCTAAAGCCTCACGTGCTCACAGCTGTGGAAGAGGGCTTGATTACAGGGTTTCTGGCTGACTTGCCGTTAGGAAGCGGGGCCTGGTCCGAGGCGGAATCGCTGCGGGTGTGACCCAGAGGCTGTATCCTTTCAGGTTCCTTCCTTGGCTCCACTTCCTTCCCCCCACACCATGAGCAGTTCTCCTCTGCCAGACCCCTTGGCCAGGCCACTCTGCCTTGGAGCCAGCTGCCTGTGGCCTGAAACATGAACCGGAATTAACCTCTCCTTCCTAAAGTTGCGGGTGCCAGGTATTTTGTCCCGGCAAAGAGGGAGTGAACAGAGTCTCCAGGGGGGATATGGAAGCAGTTTGTCACAGATGCTGAGGATGACTGCACACTTAACGAAGCAGAGCCAGACCCAAGCCCCGGCCTTTGAATGAGATGATGCAGCAGCGTCCTGCCCGGCTGGGCTCCAGACAACAGCAGGCACAGGAACCCAGCACGTCATCCCCAGGGCCCAGCTCAGGCCTAAGGAGGTGCTACGGACAGGTGAAGCAGGCGTCATCTCCGAGCTGTTGGAGGGCTTTGCTGGAGCGACACATACTGTTGTCTGTGAGCGAACAACTCCAGAGCAGGAGAGCTACAGCGTGGATCTGGGATGCTCCCACATGCAAGTGTTACAGACTTCCTCAAAGTGGAGCCGCTGCAAAGGGCCAGGGCCTTTAGGGAGCACGGCCTGGTGGGAGGTTGTAGTTCATCAGGAGCACACCCTAGAGAGAGACTGTGGGGCTTTGCTCTCCTGTTTGGCTCCTCGGTCATGAGATGATCACTCCCTCTGTCAAACCCTCCAACCACGATCTTCTGAGCTGCCACAGGGCCAAAGCCAGCTGGTCCCAGGCTGTGAGTCAGTTGAAACCTGTGGTCTTTTAAAGTTGATTTATCTCAGGTATTTTGTTACAGCAACAGAAACCTGATTAATACATGGAGGTAGAGCTGGTGTCTTCATGGTGTAAGCTTTTGTCTGTGTGACCCTGTGTATATACTTCCACATTTTATGGCAGCCAATTCTGTAACGGAGTAGCCTCAGTGGCTACAAATTTCTTTATACTCCACTGCAATTTACTAGAGCTTTTGCAAGAGCTTTTTTACTTTTTTTTCCAGTACTTTACGTTGTTGAAAACAGCTATTATTTCTGCCATTTCCGCCCCTCCTATTTTCCTGCTTGGTTCTTTTTCTTTTTCCACACAGATCACGGAGTCAGACCTGTGTCACTCTAGCTCCTCCTCTCAAGGCCTGTGGCGGGCGGCTCTCCATTCTGTGCCATGGACCAGATAGGACAGGACATGGTCCATCCTCACTTAACTTCATGAAGGCTTCGTCTTCAGCGTCAGTATGGAGAGGTGGGGAGGTGTTTGGTGGTGTGATGGTTTGTGACAGGAAGGGGGGTTTTCCTGTGGGACTTGGTGAATGATGGCGGGAGTTAGCTCCCTCCCCCTCTCCCGCACATGCCTGCTTATTTTCTATTTCACCACCATGCGTGAGCAGCAGGTGGCCCTCAACAGAAGCTGGGCAGCTGTAGCACCTTCCTGTCCTCCAGAACTATGAGCCACAATCGACTTTCTTCCTAAGTTACCTGGTCTTGGGTGTTCTAATGCAGCAACGAAGAATGGACTGAAACATGTTGTCATCACACCAATTTCTCTATGCCTTAAAAGTAGGGACATGCAAAGAGGGTTTCAGGTACACTGCCCAGCCTCATTTCCTTCAGTCCCACAAATTCCATGAACACCAGGCTCCAGCACAGTGGCCCCATGGCTATAAAGCTGAAATTCTTAGGAGCAGCTGCAGAATGCACTAGAAATTCTACAGACTACAGCACACCTCTCCAAGGGGATATGTGTGAGCTGAGATAAACAGATTTTCTTCCCACTCATTACTAGTAGCTGGGTATTTCAATGGCTATAATGCAAGAGGTCCTGCTTTCATATGCTAAACTTTTGAAAAATTCTACCAATCATAGTAATTTTACCTATAATTAGCTCTTAATATTCCATCTAGAAGAAAAACCAAATATTTGCACTTCAATTTCCTTTGCACACAAAGGTTCAACCACCCATTCTTGCACAGAGAATGTCTCCAGAGATGAGGTGAGCCCAGACCACCTGCCTGTCCCCCACACTATTCCTCTGCCCCAAAGGACACTGAGGACTTAGGGGCCATGCAGCAATGCATCATTTGTTCTTAAAACATAACTATAATATGCTGCTGCTGAAAGAAGAAAACATCTGGATGCCATTGCTAAGGAATGCAGAGCAAGTTAAAATTCCAACTTCAGTGGCTCAGAGGTCAATAATTTTTCAGGTCATGAAGATTTCTGTTCTCACCTCCACTTTAGGGCTCCAAAACTCGCAGACACCCACGTTTGTCACATAACTGAGCTGTATTTAAGAGAAACAGGTGGAAGAAGTACTTTCTTCAGCATCCTACCTTCTCTGACTCGCGCCAACACTTCAGGATGAAGATGTGCGCATAGATGTCCTCCACGCAAATCCAGCTGGACAGGCTCAAGGTCGTGTCCGTCCACACCCAGTCCATCACTGCCCTCAGCTCAGTCAGAAATGGGACGAGGCGGAACCTGCCAGGAGCCACAGCTTGTCAGAGAGACACTGGTGCTGTCACCATCCGTCCCAGGGGTTCCTGTGGTCCTTACTGTTCGAACCCTGAGACTCATGGGAAACTCTCAAGCGACCCCTACAGTAGAACCCTGCTTGGAAACAGCTGCTTTGCATGGAAAGCCCACAAAAGACTAGGGCTTTTCACACATTTACTGCCCCTGATGGCTGCTCTGCACTGTGGTTCCAGCTCAAGTAAATGTGAGGGTCATTCTACTTGTCTAAAGCTTCTTTGTTTGCATTATGAGAACTGCTGGGCTCAGAGGCACTGAGTGCTGTGGCTTCGTGGCAGAGGAGTTAGTGAAGACTGTTCACTTGGGAAGGAACAGGTGAGGTCAGAGGGCGTCCCAGGAGCAGAGAATGCCCCTGGAGGGGCAGGAGGACTCACACCTGTCACTGCATTTCAGAGTGGCTTGGCCCGGCCCCTCTAGGGACTGAGGAGCGTCCTGGACTTCCTGGGTGCCACAGATCCTCCCCAGCCTGGCACCATGGGCTCATCCTAGGGTCCTCACTCAGAAGTTCTCCCTGGGACCCCTCAGCTCCATGGCCTGGACACAAATCCAGTCCCCAGAAGAGATGAGGACCAGCTCACACTAAATCAAGCCCCGTGGCAGGCCCCACCCCAGAAGCACACACTGCCCATGCAGCATAAGTCATTGTTTCCAGCTCTAGGCAGCTGAGGGGCCAGCTTAGCCTGGAGTGGCCTCATCTTTATACAGAAGGACAACTTCCGGGAAACAGGAGAGGTTGCCAGGGAGGTCACCACCAGGAGGAGCAAATATGCTTTGTTTGAGGAGTTAATTCACCATCAGGACCAAGTGAGTATGGCACATCCAGGCTGGCTGGGGGCAGGTGAGCGCCTTCTTCCATGCATATGCTCGTGTCCATGAATGGAGCCACAGAGGTTCTGAAAAGTCCAGACTTGAAATATTCTGTGACATCATACCCAGAAACATATTAATATGTAAGGGTTAGGGAACCCTAACTTTCATCATTAAATATTATCCCAGTAATTAGGCAGGATAGTGAAATAAAAGATTAACCAGGATGGAAGACACCAGGACAACTTTCTAGCCAGCCATGTGGCCATCACACACAGCCATATCTGCTTCTGGCCAGGCTGGAAGAGTTCTAGGATGATGACCTCACTGTATTCTCCTTCCTGTTTCTTCCTGTGAGACACAACGTGGCCCCACTGGTGATTGCGACAAGCATCCTCACCCTTGGAACAAGAAGAGGTTGACATAGTTGTAGCTCTTGGTGAGGAAGTTCCCGAGGACGCGTGTTGGGTAGCCGCAGCGGATCTGGTAGGCAGACAGTCCAAAGTACACACACTTCACAAAGTACCAGAGCTGAGCCACCAGGTTCTGGCTGAATTTCCTACAAAATGCAAAAATGTAACAAGTGAAGGAATAGAATATGTTTCTGTTACCAAAAGATACCAGTTTAGAATGATATCAACATGAATTTAGGCAATTCTGCCATTTACTCAATTCTAAGAAATTCGCTGTACCTAGTGGGTCACTTCCAGGGCAAAAGGTGGGGCAAAAGAAAATCCAATTATTAAACAAATTCTGTGATCACGTACAGTATCCAGTTGCCATGGCCATGACTATATTAAATTGTTCTTAAGTGAATTTACTAATTTATTGATTTCTTGCCTCACTGTGATTCCTGCCTAGTCACTATGGAAACCAGCCAATATGATGCTGGTGGTCATGTGTTGTTCTCTGCCAGTATAGCGCCAAGCCAAAATGACGCTGGCCAGTAGAGGTCAAAGTCAATATGGCCCTGACTTCCAGAGGTCAAAGCCAATATAGCGTGGGCCTTTAAAGGTCATATGCTAAGCACCACCCTTCTTCCCCTAAGTCAAATTACAGCTTCCTACTTCCCTTTTTGTAATATCCTGTTTCCCTTTCCCACACTCCCACCCAATCCTGGTCCACCATGTCAGGCGGTCTGCCTCCTAATCCCCATCTCCCACTTGGGCCTATTTAGTCTGGGATCCCACGACAAACCCTCGGAAGTTCCACATTGCCTCTCTTTCTCCTACTGTGGTCTTCTCTGCTCCCACAATAAAGGCATTTTATATTTTGCTTTACTTCTCTCTCTGCGCTGGAAAAAACCTATCACTAATAAACATATTCTTACAATGTAAATGAGGCAGCAGCCATACTCCTAATCAAAGCTTATCCAAGAAAAAGTGTATTTTTACTTAAAAGGACTCATGACTTGGAATATGTAGAGGAAGCACTTTGGGAAGAGGACGCTCTGTTTCTTACTACACATCTTTAAGGACAGGTAATTGTAAGATTTGAGTCAGACCTGACTCCCCCAGCCTGCCTGACAGCAGAGACACCACTCTCTGCAGGGAAGTCAGCTCAGCACTGAAGCTGTCATCAGCAAGCACAGGATGTCCTAAAGGAGGTCAGATAAGACAAGGAATTTTATAGGTCCTAGGGACTTCCAGAGACCCCCAAAATGTACATCGGACACTTTAAGGAGTTTGCTCACTGAGATGCAAGACTGCCAGAGAACTATGACCACAGATGTTTATTAAAATGTTCCTGTCTAATGTCCCCTGCCTTCTTTCCATCCCTATAAAAAGGACATACTTTGTTCCCTGCAGGTGCCTCATCACTTTCTGCCTGCCACACACAATAAGTTCCACACCGTGCTGCCTTTACACAAGCCTGGTGGTCTGCTGGTTCCCCTCTCTGCCTCACCCTGTACGTTACAGTAACAAATTAACAAGCTTTCCAAACCCAGACTGTGGTCTGTTCCTAAGCTGTGGAACCTGTTCCTCAAAACACCAGTGTTTTCTCTGAAAATCCTGCCCTCCTCTGGAAAGCTGTCCTCTGTCACCTGACTGCCTTTCAGAAACGTCCTTGTCAGCAGACCTGGTCTTTGCGCACCAAGTAAAGAAAGCCAGGGTGCTGCGTGGCTCCGAGAGCTCATTCACCTGAGCAAGCAGCTCCCAGTGCAGCGCCGCACCCTAGAAATCCGTTTGCAAGGAAAGACAGGCTCTGGAAACATTCTCCGGCTTTGATAAATGCAGTGTTTTGCAAGAATCTTCAATATGGTCAGTGCGCATTTTCAAAACGAATGAAGACTTTTGACATGGTGATGCTTTAGTGTCCTCATCTTTGCCCTTGAAATTAGGAGTGCCACTTGAAGTTTCTACGTAGGCAGTGTGCTACTGTTTGCGTTCACTTTGGGTTTTTTCACCAACTTTTAATTTTGTTACTTTTTTAAAGCTGAAAATTGTGCCTTTCAGTAGGGAAGCAGAGGCACCCTGTTTCGAGGCTGGCTGGGGCCACTGCCCGGGTGCGGCGACTACAGACCACACAGCCTCGGCCAAACCCATGTGTGCTCTTTCTATGCATGGCAAATCTCCTCATTGTGTTTTAGGCACCTGAGTAAGATAGAAATATCAGAAATATTATAGGCGGTCAGACAGGCCAGGCCCGCGAAGGAGCCAGAGCAGAAGATGAGATAGCATGCAACTGTGAGGGAGACAGACACCTCCAGCCGTGGGCAAAAGATTAAACAGATGCACCCACTCACTTCCCTAGGGCTGGACCTCAGGGACTGATATTCTACATAGGTACCAATCACCTTGGAAAAGCCAGGAAAAGTCACTAACCCAACCCCCCCAGGAAAGGCCCTATCCTGTATTCACACCTTTGGCTACGGAACCGGTTTCCCTATTTGATCCTGATTTAATCAATTTTACCTCAACAATTACACCTGTAATCCTACTGGTTGGCCATAGCTTTGTTCCCCCCTCATGCCCACCTAGTGAGTTCCCATGTTTCTCACCTTGGACCCACCTCACCTTGTGGATTTGCTCTATAAAAGTACCTACAAAAGACGGGTTCCTGGGCAACCCACTTGGGTCCCCCTTGTCTCCCTCTCGGACAGAAGCCTGCTTTCCGTCGATAAATATTAACCTTAACCTCCGCTGTTCCTAAAATTCATTCTTCTACTTTAGAGAACACGAATTTGTCCCAGATTTTGTTCATGTTGGGAGTTTTTTTCCCCCTATATCAATTGGTTCAGTCCTTTTAATCTCAGTCAGAGCCCTGAAGGGGCTAAACTCACAGTCGCAGGGTGAGACCCAAAGGCCTTTGGGCTCAGTAGTAACCTGGCTGTCATTGCTATGAACTCTCATTGACTGTGTCTGCTTATTTCATTCAGTTCCTTCTGGAAGGAAGTCCACAAGAAGTTGTGCTTTTGCTTTCAAGACTGAAATGCTCCTCCTTCCTCCTCGATTCCACTTTGGGCCACTGGAGGTGACCAGAGTTCCTGCGCTTCTCGATGTCCTCAGTATTCCCAGCTTGACCAGGTCGGGTGGCTTCAGGGGTGGGGACAGGGGATGCGAAGAAACTGTTTCCCCAGATGCTGGCTGGACCCCTGCCTGGTGCTCACCCACTCTAACTGCGTTGGGGAGGGACTTTTACTGACAGGACGGAGCTGTCCTTGCCTGCCCCACACCACTGGGTAATCAGACTTAATAAAAGTGTGTGAGAGGCTGGGGAAGTAGAGCTTGTGCCTAGTGCGCAATAGGCTCTGTGTTCAAGCTTTGACTCAGTCAATATTATGGATTGATGATTATGGTAACAATGGCTACAAATATTATGGTAACATTACACTCTGCACTGCCTGGTGGGTGCCCATGGCCAACTTGCTTAGTCTTTTGAGTCCAGTTTTCCCAGGCTACAAAGAGAAGAAATATAACCAGTGTTCTTCTGCGACATGAAAGGCATTATGAACATTGGAGATTGGCTGCCTGTCACAGACCCTGACACAATGTAGATATTCATTATCCTTTATCACACGGTCCAAAGAAACACAGAAAAGTGTTCACAGAGAAACCCAGGCTTTCAGAATCAACTAAGTGCTTTCCTGTAACAGCTCTACTGAGGTATATTCAGTAGTGAGTAGAGGAACAGATTTGAGGTGACTAAGTGTTGACCTTTTCCCACGCTGTCAGACCCCTGAAAGCAGCAGCAGTCAAGACAGTGAACGTGTTCACCACCCAGAAATGTCTTCATGCCCAGCAGTTTTCAGGAGCCTCTGTAATCCTCCTCCCTTCCCGGCTTCTCACACGGCCAAGCGCTGACAGGCCTCCTGTAACTGCGGCTTCATCTGCATTTTCTAAGATTACGTGAGTGCAGCGTGCAGCTTGCACTCCTTTATAACTTCTCTGAGATTCACTCCCACTGTAGTGTGGCCAGCAACCCTTTTCTTTTTGCTGAGTCATATTCCAGGGTGGGCATACCCTAAAATGTGCTTAGCCCTTCGGCTCTCCATGGATACTGGCTTCCTTCTTGTTAGGGACTATTGCATAGAACGCTGTCTCGAACCTTGATGAGCACATCTGGGTGTGGACACAGGCTTGTATTTCCACACACACACATGGTCAGATCACATGGGAGGTAAACAGAAACTCTTAGGCCACCAGACTGTCCACCGAGGCCCCCCTCTGCACCCTCCACCAGTGTGTGAGCAGTCCAATTCGTACAGACACTCTCAGGACCATACTTGAGGGGGAAAAGTAAACTATAGTGCCAGTGTGTGGTGGTCATGGTTTGAAGTGACAAGAAATGACGCTTTTGGAGATGTGCTGGCAGGGATGACAGAAGGCTGATCAGCCCTGCACATCTTGCTAAACATCCCCCAATAAGGCCCAGCGAAGCTGATGTACTAGAAACAGCATCGGGGAACCCTGAAGATAACCTTCAAGGGCAGAGACAACCTCTGGTGCCGGAGTGTGGTGCTCACCACACTGTGCCTGGGGCCAACAGTTGCTGTCCCCAGGATGCTTGCTCACGTTGGTGGACACCTGCTTCACCTATTGTCCTGCCCTGGACAGTGAGGGGAAATGAACAAACCATGCATGAGTCTAAGCACCACTGGAAGGTTTCTTCATTCAGCCATCAACAAACATGTGTCCAGCATCCACGCTGGACTAGATGAGCATTTCTCATGCTATTGGGGAAAGGGCCAGTTATTTTTTTTCCCTTTAAATTTTTTTCCAGCTGTTGTAAACTAAAGCTTTTATAAAGTATGAAAAGCATGACCCTTAGAAAATAAAGACATAAAAAATACAGTCACATTTTAAGCTACTAGATTCAAAACAAAAATTGAGGGTCTCTGTCTCTGTTGAAACTGTCTCAAAGTGCCTAGAACAGTGGTGGCGAACCCATAGCAGGCGTGTGGCAGCTCACTGATTGTTATCACTAAAAGTTCTAAAAGGTTCGCCATCACTGTTCTAGCAGCTTCCTCTCAACTCCTGACTGTCTCTCATCACACACCTGCCACAAACATTTCACGAGCTGGCACTCATCGAGGCCGTGCCTAGACGAGCCCTGTGAAGACAATCCCTAGATGCTAGGAGGAGGCAAACAGCAGGTTGTTACAGCTTAGAACAGGAATGGGTCCCAACAGTTGACCCTCAAGAGGTGGGGCCCGAAGGCAGGAAGTGAGGTCACTGGAGGTGTGCCCTTGCGAGTGTTGGGGACCCAACCTTCCTTTCTGCTTCCTGACCACCGCGAAGTGAGCAGCTTTGTCTTACAACATGCCCTGGCCATAATGTTCTGCCAGATCCCAAGGATGGACACTTCTGAAGCCATCAGCTAAAAATACATTTTTCCTTTTTATGAGCTGGTTACCTGAGGTGTTTTGTCACCATATGTGAAGCTAACACACAATACCTTGGTGTCAGGTTGTCCAGAGTTTATTAGAAGAGAGAGATGAAGCTAGCAATCATAGTAAAGTAAGTTATGGGAAAGAGAGCACATCTAGAACATAGGAAGGAGCTCTTGCTTAGACTGCGATACCAAAGGAGGTTTCCTGTGAGAGGTGACCCAGAAGACTTCACAGTGCAGGCCACCAGAGTCAGCCACGTGGAGCAGGGAAGCAGAACACTGCTGGCAAGGCTCAGAGATGTGGAGGAAAACAGTTCAAGGGCATACTGCAAGTGTAAATGGCTTAATGCCAGCTTTGAAGAGGATAAAGGTCCCGTTTTCTACCATGCAATTTGGACTTAGCATAAGGTTAGTGTGGGTGCAGTTGTATGGGCCAGGCAGGGAAGGCACTGAAGAAAACCACCTGGCCGAGCATGTGGGGGGGGGGGCTGCTGTGGAGGGCTCTGCTCCACTGCAGCACGTGGTGCATTCTGCTTGTAGCAGAAGGTGTTGCTGCTCTGCTGTTACTCTCAAGAGCCTTGTAGAGACATGTGCTAGAAAGAATCGCAGCCCTCCAAAGATGAGCATGTCCCAATCCATAGGGCTGGCTCAAAGGACTCGAAGGATGTGATTAAGGTCAAGGACCTGAAGATGGAAAGTTTAGCCTGGGTTATCCACACGGACTCAAGTCAGTCACAGAATCCTGAAAGGGAGACACGAGGAAGGAGGAGTGGCCAGAGAGATGCCACCAGGGGAGGACAAGACCACCATCACTGGCTTCGGAGTTGAGGAAGGGGCCACAAGTCAGGGGATGTGGGCAGCCTCTAGGAGATGCAGAAGGCCAGGTCTGTTCCACCTTGACTTTAGCCCTCTGAGCCCCTGTCAGCATGTTGATACAGAACCCTAAAATGGTACCTTTGTGTTGGTTTAAGCCACTGGGTTTGCAGTAATTTGCTGAGACAGTAATAGGACACATATGCCAGTGGGTGGCCAAGCTGTTTGGCCATCATTTGCTCCTGCTGAAGTGACCTTAGTGGTGACACCACAGTGTGCATATGAAAGCACAGATCTCTGTGGCTTCTTGTGGGGATGTGGTAGATATCCGGGCTCTGTGGGATGGGACGGCCAGCCCTACCCATGCTGTGCGGTGAAGGACCAGGCTGGGCTACTTTAAACAATGTTGGAGGAAAGTGTAGGATACTCCCCACATGTGAGGGAGACCAGAAGCTCCAGAGTGGGGACTGGGATCTCATGACACCATGGCCAGCTGAGTGGTTTGGGGAGATCACTCTTCATCATGGGTTTCAGCTGTCCTAATCTGTAAAGCTAGATAGCAATTTTAGGAATTTTTTGAAGGTTACAGTTCCTGAAATTTGGAATTTCTGTGGAGACTGCTAGAGAAGGTCTACTGGATGCTTTATCAGAAAAAAATCTCTAAATTCATCATTTGACTACCTTGGGTGTTAAATTAGGTTTATTTCGCTGATTCAAGGGATAGCTAGAATTAAATATTTGTAGAGCATATTATAATTAAAGACTAAGAAGTAAGATTCACTACATTCTCATGAAGAAATTCAAATATTTGTACAAACAGCTGTCTTACTCTGAATTATTCTTATAATCTGAGCCATGAGGTATGATCAAAATATACAGTGAATATTCAAATTTTAAAAATTTATTACAGTAAAAGACATATTGTCATTAATTCCTTTCATAATTTTCCCCCTTGCTGAGAACCCACTGACCTCATCATTCTTGCCACTTTCTGAAGCAGTTCTGGAAGTCTTTCCTGAGACTGATCCAAATAGGGTGACTGTTGCTGCCGAGGGCATGCAGCAGCAGGTAACTCCTAAAAACACGCTGGTGCCCCACCTGCCTTACTCACCAGACCTGGCACCATGCACGTTCTGGTTCTTCCCCCAAACCAGAACAACCATGAAAGGGACATTTTGAATCCATTTGGGACCTTAAGGCAGCTACAACAGCACCACTCCAGGAAGAGACTTCTAGAACTGCCCCCAAAAGGGGCAAGAAGACAGGAGACATGTGTTCAAAGTGAAAGTGTGGCTCTGGGGTGGATTTGTGGCAATGTGTCTTTTACCGTAATAAATGTAAGGAAGAATATTGAACACTCACTGTATCTTCCAATCACAACTCATACACTCATTTCCCACTACATGATGCAGGGTGGAGATGCTCCTGGGCTCCTCTGGTAAGAATTCTTTATTTCCTTAGTTCTACCGCAGCTGCAGAAACATTTTCCTAGTTCCTCTTCCTGTTAAAATATTTGCATCACATCAGTTGTTCTCCAGAAGCAGTGATTCCTATGTTACTGAAACCCAGCAGTTAGAGTCCGGGCACCCACTGGTTCCCACATAAAGGATGAACTCAGGTACCAGGGCTGATGTGGGTGGAGATGAGCGTGGGGCAGCCCATTGGGAGCAGGGACACTGGGCTAAGGTCTAAGACTGAGGACAGGACAGTGTCCCAGAGGAGGGAGACAGCAGGGGAGGCCGCACCTGGGAGAACGGAGGTCAGTGCTCTGGACCTGGGGACCATGGCGGCCACTAGCTTCCCTGCTTAGCCTCAGGATCTGCTGTCATCCCCCAAACTCCACCCTCAAGTCACTTTGGCCAGCAGCAACCTCTATGCAGACAGGGAGCGGTGGTGCGGGTGAGGGTCCCTGCTCTTTCCTGATGGTGTGGAAATGACAACCCCCAGCCCCTGCCCCTCGGTCTCTTCTTCCCCCAGTTAATAGTCTTAATTTCTCACCACACCTGGATGACACCATTTTGGGCCCTCCCTGCCCGACAGTGTGCTCAGGACCTCACTCCAGTTCCTCTCCAAGCCAACTGTGCCCCAGTCACGAAGGCTGTGGCTTCTCTGACTCTGAAAATCATTTCTATGAACTCAGGTAAAAGTCAGCTAAGATACTCTGGAGGTATCCATTTCTACTTTGAATTTGCTCTGATTTAGCATAGTCTCCAGCCTCTGCCAACAGCCAGCCACCCACCCATGGACAGGCCACCCATGGATGCACTTGCAGCAAGGACCTTGGAAACTGACCTGCAGCAGAGGCCATGCCCCTAGCCCCAGACACTCACCTCTCTGTGACACCAGGCAGGATGAAGAACATCCAGAAGTGAATTCCAAACACAAGGATGACTTGGAAAATGACCTTGCCCAGCACAGTCTTCCTGAGGTAGAGCGCACGGTCCACCACCATGGTGCCAAACTGGATGAGAACCATAACCAGGAATGGCCCGGGGACCTGGTCCTCCGACAGCGAGGAGGTGATGTCTGCTGCTGCTGAGTGTTTCTGCAGAGGAGAGTGTGGGTTGGCACCGAGCAGCCTCTCCCAGAATGGAGGCTGTGGTCAGAGACTGGCCCAACGTACCCCAAAGGCCCAAAAGCCAAAGACAATGATGATGAAGTCCACGGTGTCGGCCAGGAACATGAGCACGTACACATCAGTCACAGCGCTGTAGTCGGGGTGGATGAGGTTGTAGAAGAACTGCCGGATGGGCACGTAGATCTGCAGAGTCCTGCAAGACAGAGACCCATGTGCCTGCATCAAGGGGCCAGGCTGGGAGAGTACCGGGCGCTGCCATCAACCTGCTCTGTGTGCCTCTCCCAGCCTCCACGCCCCTCTCCCGGCCACGCTCCGCCTCCCCTGCTGGGGATGGGGCTGTTCCGTGGCTGACGCCCCCGTACTGTCCCTGGGACCTAGGGCTGATGCAGACTCTGCAGAGCTGGTGCCAAAGGGACCCTGGCACAGGGCGCGGGTGGGATGGCCCTTGGGAACACAGGGTACACTGGGGGTGCCAAGGTGCCCTGCTCTCGTCTCCTTCCTACCCCACCCTTCCCCACGCAGACTTCTGGCCCTGGCCTGTCTCTCCGGCCCATCTGCTTTCCCTGTGTGCCGCGCTCTGGACACCGCCAGCTCAGATGGCAGTTTGCAGGCCCAAGCCCATAGACCTGCCATCTGGTTGGCCCAATGGGTGGGCGGGACCTGGGCAGTGCTGGGGAACAGCTCTGGGACACCAGTGACCAGAGATTTGAGCACATTTGAGGCCTGTCTGGCTTTGCCCTCATGGCCCTCTCCACTCACCAGGCGGGGTGGTAGCCAGGCCTGGGATTGTGCCCCTCGAACCCCGGAGTCATTCATCTGCTTTGTTCAGGGAGGAAGAATGCAGATATGAAAGCCACTGCACTTGCTGGAAAAGGACTTTTAAGAGCAACGCAACCATGGGTGGTTTTAACCCACCATTAAACAGATGTTGGCTCTGGCCTGGCCTCTGCATGGAGGAGAGGGCACATGCCGGTGGGCAGCAGGGTACTCACTTCCGGATGGTGAAGTCCTTGGCTTGGACCAAGCGCTCCTGCAGCTTCCTCACATATAGCTCCCTCCTGCTCTTCTGCTTCTCGCTCAGGACGCTGCCGCCCTTCTGGCTGCTGTTCCGGGTGCTCGTGCTGCCTGGGGAGCCACGGCGGGAAGACACTCAGGGCAGGTGCAGGGTTTGCCCCCCCGCGGTCACCCAACCTGGGAGCCCCTGGGGAGGCCTGGCCGGGCTGCTGGGGCGTGGGCTCAGCTGTGCTCAGGATTTAGGGGATCTGTCCTCTCAACTCCACCTCCTTGCAAGTGGACCCTTGGGCTTTGCCCTGGCAGGGCTCTGCCCTCCCTGCCCCCTAACCCTGTCCCAGGGAGAAGCACTTCAAAGAATGGCTTTTATTGCACCAAGTCACAGCTCCTCCGGATTGATAAAGGTGGCCCACCTTTTATCATATCCTGATTTCTCCAACTGCATAAGGAGTGTGACCTGGCCTACAGGCCTGCCCCGAAACTGGCCCTGAACATGGACACACTGGTGTCTGGAGAGCTCCTGACCTCGAACCCAGAAACACAAAGCAGGGTGTGTCACTTCTTGTCTGGGCGGGGTCTGTGTAAGCGAAGGATCAATAACCAGCTTCAGAAGTGACTGGATGGTTGGGCTGAAAGTTCCCACCGACTATGCTGAGCTCCATGTCCAAAGTGAGCAGTGACTGAGGTAACCCGGGACACACTTAGGAGATTCTGTGACCAGGTGGAGACTTTCCTGTGCCTAACGCTCACTTGGCCCCTGGGGTGTGTGGGGACCCCCTCACTGTGACTTCAAATCCTTGTCCTGGAAGGAATCAGATGTTTCGAGAAGAGGCAGGATCTGAACTTGCTCAGCACTCTTCTCCCGGTGCCGTATCTGTCTCCTGCTGGCTCCCAGGGGCTCAGCACCCCAGACCCCCAGCACCACCAGGGTTGTTCCAGTGTAGATGCCGTGGAACGCACACCTCTTTTGGACCTGTTAGAGAAGCTGGATCCCGGGGAGTCCGGGGAGCTACAGCTTGAGTGCTTCCTGCGCATGGCTGTGGGCGGCTCGGGGAAGGTCACGTGCACAGACTCCACCGAGGCGGCCAGATTGATGGACTTGAGCGAGTCGGTGGAGTCCCTCCTGCTATGACTGAGGGACAGCTCAGCATCCGAGTCCTCCTTGTCTGTGCTGCTGTCCACAATGTCGTCCTCGTCCCACAAGCCGTGGCACTGGGTAAGAGGAAGGGGACAGTGAGACCACCACTGTGGTAGGGCTGGCTGGCTTTGTGTCCCTCCAGACTGGGAAACCAGGAGGGGTGCAAAGGAGCAGGGACCCAACTACGTAAGGAGCTGGGCTGCACTCGAGCCCTGGAGGGGCTGGTGCTGGTGCCAGGCTGTGGCTGAGGAGCTGAGCGAGGACAGGCGACATTTGGCTGACACAGGGAGAGACCTGGCAGCTCCCCGTGAACACCCTTTCCAGACCTGAGTGAATGCACCTGGCCAGTGTCTGCAGCTACTGCAGAGGGGAAATGCCATCAGCTTGGTACAAAGCTGTGAGGCTTCCACTCAGGAAGCACTGGCCATGTGCGTGACAAGGCTGCTACCCTTCTGCAGAGCCTGGGATTTGCTCCAGGAAATGGGGCAGAGGGACCGGCAAGAAGCGGAGGGTGTGTGTCCACGGGGACTGAGACCCCAGGGTCAGGTCGGTGTGAGAGGTTGATGGCCCCCAGGTGAACTGCAGATGACTGCAGAAGGGCCGGCTCCTGCTGACCGAGCTCCATGGAGCTCTCTGTCCTGAACACACAGGGTCAGGCTGTGGACCAACGCCCCAGGCCTCCCAGGACTCGTTATTAGGAGGCCAGAGCTCCAGGTGATTTGGAATGATCAGTTTACCAGAGAGGAAGTCACAGCTGTGTGTATGTGTATGTGCTGACTAATGCCATGGCTGTGTTCAAAAAGAACCTGGAGACTGGTAAAAACACTACTTGATAAGATAAATTTAAAATATTTTAGAAAAGGACACAAAGTTAGGACAAGAAGAGGACAGAGTGGCTGTGAAAAGATGCACATAACTACAGAAAGATCTGCCACACAGGCCTTTGTACTGCTGCCCCTGGCGCTCCCTCACTCAGAAGACAGTGTGACTGGGCCTATGTCCTGCCCTCCTGGGGGAACGTGACCATGGTGCCCGTGAGCTCACCAAGGCACAGCTCTGGTCCTCGGCCACCCAGCCCTGGGCCCTCACCACGTGCTCGGGCTTCTTGCGACTGGAAGAGGGCGGCAGCAGTGGCCCAGGATGAGAGGCCATGTGCTCCAGCAGAGCCACAGCCTGATCCTAGATGGGGGACAGGAAGATGCTGCATGGCCTTAAGAAATGTCAGAGATGAACATGAGGATTGGGGCCCCCACGCACCACCCCCAGTGCCCGGGCCCTCCAGCGGCATCCGCGTTGCCTTCTCCGAGGAAGCCACCCGATGCCCGCGGCCATGCAGTACCTTCAGGATAGAGCGGTGGAAGAACAGTGCCAGGAGCTGGATGAGGTCATAGAGCACATAGCCCTCCTTCTTCTCCACCCCGATGATATTTGGGGGGTGGTAGGGCTTGTCCTTGTGGATCTCCACATTCTTGTTCCAGGGGAAGAATCCAAACTGGAAGAAGTACTTCACCACGATTGCCACCTGCAGGGGTGACAGAAATCAGAAACATGTCTTTCTCCTTTAGAGTTCTATGAGAAACAATGCTATAAAAATTCAGGGAAAACCCATCTCCCAGCTTTGCGTGCAGGAACGCACGCAGCTCCATGGAGTGAGTCAGCGACCCTGGGATCACGGCCCCTGCGGCCAGGGCAGTATCTCAGCGCTGCGAGTGTCTTACAGACAGAGCAGGGAACCAGAGGGCTTGGCACCACCTAACCAACGTTGCTTCCTCCCTGTTAGATGAATTAGGGTTTGTACTTTTTAACTAGATATTTCCACAATTATTCCGCTATTAAAGCACAGCAGGTAGGACCAGCTGAGCCAAAGCCTGTCTGTCTCTGTCACACCTGGCTTTGTCCAGGGCTCCTCCTGGGGCAGGTTCAGGGCGTAGGTTTCCACCTCCCTTCCTCATGTCTGTCACCCATGGCTCCTGGCCACCGAGCAGCAGAGACAACTGTTCTTTCCCTGTTTACCTTTATAGTCTCATGCCTGGCACAGCTGTTGGTGTTGGGCAATAATAGTTCAAACTAGAGTGAATTAGCTTCAACCTAATTTCCTGCTTGCTTCATTCCTCCATGTTTCGGGAAATGGAGTGCCCCAATGTAACGAGTCACCTAGCCTGGGCTTGAGCATGGGATCCTCTTGCCTCAGCCTCCCAGAGTGCTAGGATTACAGGGGTGAACCACTGGGCCTGGCTCACAAAGAACATTTTTATTTTTAAGATGAAAGCTATGTAAGTAGCTCTTGTTCCCTTTCCCTTCTTGGTGCCTCCTCCTCCTCACCCAGGTGAGGATGGCGTTTGATAGAAGCCCTGCCCTGAGGGCCTGGGAGTGCTGTCCATTCCCCAGCCCTGAATAAGCTGATGAGGAATGCTGAGCAGGGCCCAGGACAGTGATGAGTGGGTTGGTTGGCCTAACAGTGCTGACCTGGACCCTTCCTCACCTTACTCTGACTGCACACTCCAGGGGTTCACTCTCACTTGACTGCCCAGTTACTTGAAAGCCCAAGGCTCTGACTCTGCTGGTCTCAAGGACCCAGCTGCCAGAAGTAAGGATGCTTCCCGTGACTGCAGAAATTGCAGGCTCGAGGCAGGGAGGAACCTCTTAGCCTGAGCGTACCAGAGCCTCCCTCTCTCACAGGTCTTGAGGATGGCTCTAAATGAAGAGGTTGGGATGGGAACCGAGGCCTCTTTCCCACCTGGGATGGGAGAGGTGTTGCCTTTTCTGTTGCTCAGACTTTCTGTGTCCTGGTAGGACCCTGCCTGTGGGTCTATGGACTATGCCCCAGGCCCACAGCTCTCAGCTCTGAAGAGATTGATTCTGCAGGGCTGGCAGGGGCTTCAGATGTCTGTCTCGTGCTGCTGGCCAGGCGGTGTCCTCTGGCCAATCAGTGAGTCTCCTGAGCTGTCTCCTCCCCCGTCCCATGACCCTGACCCCCTTATGTGGTGCTGGCAGGCTCTACTTCAGTGCTGCGGACCATCTGCCCACACCCACCTCAGTGTAGACGATGGCCATCATCCAGAAGCGCCGGCTGGGCCTGGGCACGGACAGCATGGCCCACAGGAAGATGAGGATGGGCAGCAGGAGGGTGATCATGGAGGCCGAGACCATGTGGTTGAGTATGATCACAAAGTAACACACCATCTCGGAGCGGGCCACAAGCGTGTTGTACATGGCGTAGAACAGCAGCAGGAAGCGTGGCTGGCCCACGTAGAACCGCTCGGACTCCTCCAGCTCATCGTCGTGGAACATCCTGCCCACAGAGGACCAAGAGGGCACCTGTCCCACAGCCCCTGGTGCGGCCCCTTCCACAGTGCCCCGGCCCTGCCTCCCAGGCTGTCTTCTGTGGCTCCTCACCCAGCCGGGAGTCCCTGTCCAAAGTGCTTGGGACAGGGCATGCTCCGGATCTGGGATGTTACAGTGTGGAACCTGTGTGTGCGTAATAAGGCACCTCAAGTTTGGAACCCAAGTCTACACACAAAACTCACTTGTGTTTCACATGCGTTTTACCCCAGTTGATGTCAAACAACTGTAAATATTGGACTTGGGCTTTGGGGACTAAGGGGTGTGGCTACAAGAGACACGGTTATGGGGGTGGTCAGCACAGGGCCTCTGACAGCCTTGATGGTTCTGTAACTCAGTCATGCAGGTGTCCACATGTGGCTCAGTTACCCAGCATAGCATCTACCACCTGTTTGTGAGAGGGCCTGGCTCTTACTTGTTGAGCAGCAGCTCGCTGGCTGTCAGTTCATGGGTCAGGGGCGGCAGCAGGCTGGATTCAAGTTTGTCAGTGCGACTGTCGTCCGGGCTGACCACCATGTGGTTCTTGGCCCTGGTGCCGTCCTGTGAGCCGAAGGACAAGTGCTCAAAGCTGACCGCCTTGCTGTAGGAGGGTGGCACCTCCACATCTCCATCATCTGTGGAAACTTGCGGCAGCTCGTCCTCATCCTCGTCCTCAGGGGCAAGGCCGACCTCCTCGGCCTCTGCTCTGTGCCCTGTCCCGTCTTCCTCCGCCTCCTCCTCCTGGGCGCCCACTGCCTCCTCCTCCACCTCGGCCTCCACCTCCTCGATGGTCTCCGTGGTCCCCTGGCGGGAGTACAGCGTGGTGCACTGTGTGGGCTCACTGCAAGGACAGAGGAGGACCAGGCCCTGGCTCAGCTTCCGCAAGGCCCGGACGCTCCAGGTCACAAGACACTGCCCCAGAGCCCCACCTACAAACTTCAGGGACTGGGGGATGCAACACAGATCCCCCCTCCCCATGGCTGCATCTGCATTTGCCTGAGCCTTCAGGACTTTCAACCCTGAGCTGCAGAAACCACATCTGAGGCGTTGAATACAATGTCACCGCCCTACCCATCTGCAGACTCCAGGCAGAGACCCAGCATGCACCTACATGGCACACGGGTGACAGATGCCCACGTCACCAAGGAGAGCCTGTGGACAGGGCCAGCTCAGTCCTCAGAGTCTCGGGGATGCGGTCTGCTCGCAATCCTGCCTCACGGGGACCAGACACTCGAGGAACTAAGCAGTGCAAGCTTAGGAATCACCCTCAGAATTTTTCCTCCTCATTTCCCCACGCTTTGCCTTCTTCTTCTTGGCGCGCAGCACATTTGACTGAATTTCCTCCATCCCTCAGCAGGCAGCCCTTGCTCTGAGTGCGTCACCCTTCTCAGGGCTGCCGGCCTTCCGGACGCCGCCTTTCCCTCCCAGCGCCATATCCTCGTTCTGCGGGCCGCACCCTGGGGCTCCTGTCCCGCACCTCCGCTGGCTTCAGCCTCTCTTCTACCAGTTTCCCCACCTTTGCCATCACTCTCGTGCTGTTTTTCTGCCCCCCCCCATCTCTCCCTTACTCTTCTCAGGCACAAGCAGCAGAGGTTGAGTGGGAGTAGAGCGCCACACCCCGTGAACTCAGCCTGGCAGGAGGAGCGGGCAGCAATTTCCAGGGCCTGGAGTCTACGGGTGTGGAATACGGGGCTAGGCCTGAACACGCACTGCTAGCTGGATGCTGTGTGTGGGCGGCGGGTTCCGTGAGCTCTGGGTTCTCAATGCCCAGATCGGATCCTTTTCTCTTGCCGCTGCCCACAGTGTGGACCGCCGGTGAGTGAGGAGGGAAGGAGCCGCTGCAGAGCCCTCAGGGCGTCCTGGGCTTGAAGAGCCGGGTTTGCAGGAGCCCTGGAGGCATGCTGCTGGCTGAACCCCCAGGCTCGGTCCTCTGTGTGCAGGAAGCCAGCCCTGACCAGTTTTGCTGAGACTCACCTCAAGGAACAGCCTCCTAGGAAGCTGCGGAATTGACTCCCAGCTGGGGGGAATTCCCGACCTTTGGCACTAACTCTGGGCCAGGCGCAGCTTCCTGGATAACTGGAAACCGTTTGGAGCTCCGTCCCTGTCCCTGTGGCTACGTGCCAAGCTCGTGCCTACCAGAGGACAACCCAGGCAGCACGTGCCTGTTCAACGAGCCGACCGAAGCGCTCATGCACAGGAGGGTAGGGACCCTGCTGGTGGCCAGTGCTGGCGCTGAGGGGTTCTGCCCAGGCAGCCCTTCACATAACCGAGGCCCTGCCTGCCATTCTTGGGCAACCCACAAGGGAGTTTGGGCTCAAATGCAGATAATTTCATTTCTAAGTGATTATGGTAGGATTTAATGGGTAGATTTAAGCCCAGAATAATTTCTTTTTTTACAAGTAAGACAAGTGATAGTCTACCAAGGCGACATAGTTGACTATACAATACTAATTCTTTTCAAAAGCCAGCAGCAAAATATACACCAACTTTTATGTCAGTTATGTACATGAAGTGTGTTCTCTACAGAGTTGTCAAATAGTAACATAAGGCAGATTTTCACTTTTTACCACTGTAGCTATTTTTTGGTAGAATCATGAATAAGTGTTTTTCCTCCCAGGGCTGCCTTCAAAAGCTCTAGGTTAGGGCTGGGGGTATAGTTCAGTGGCATAAGCACTTGCCTGGCAAGCGCAAGGTCCTGAGTTCGATCCCCGGTACCGGAAAAAAAAAAAAAAAGCTCTAGGTTAAATGTGGGAAACAGAGTTTATGTCTTTGAAAATGGAAAGCATGAAATACTTAAAAGGACCAAGTTTCTGATAAGGATTTTAAGATGCTCCTAACAGACAAAAACTAAGGTAGTGAGGGCTGGGGATTTAGCACAGTGGTGCAGTGCCTGCCTGGCAAGCATGAGGTCATGAGTTTGATTCCTGGTACCAAAAAAATATATAAATAAATAAAAACTAAGGAAAAGTTAGGTTCCCAGACAGCTGTCCTGGGGACAACCATGTCTTCGAAAGGCCAGCAGTGATGCTGTCTTAGTCATGCAACACTAAAACAAAGAAGAAAAACAGAACGACACACATCACAGGACTGAGATGGGCAGTGACATCCAGGAGGAGAAGGGGATGAGACACAGAACAAAGCATGCATGAGTTAAGCACCTGGACACTAAGCTGCCACTGTCAGCAGATGAGGAGGACATGTCCATGCTGAGCATTTTACGGAGCCGAGGCCGCGAGCGCTCGCTCGTTTTGGGCACAGGGTCTGGTCCGTCTAAGTCATCAAGGGTGGACTGCCTTGAAAACAGCGTGGTGGCTTCAGTGTAGCAGCTAGCAGTGCAAACAGTCACAGAGACACAGAGTTAGCGGCGGTGGTACAAAGTCACACACAGATCACGGATCGACGCACGGCCATGCAGCAATCACACACAACACCACCAACAGCACCAGCCCCGTGGCCACTTGGGGACAGGGAGGACCTGTTCAGCTGGACAGTAAAATGCAGGAAGACTGTAGCTTAAATAATGCATCAGCTGTAATAACAAATTGTCATATGGCCCCTTCTGATGGGACAGGGACACAGGCCAACAATGAGGCCCATGAGCTCTCTTGAGAAGCACAGCATGTTCAACTTTGCAATGGAGATTTTATAATTGAAGAAATATGCTTCTTTAGTTTGCAATCCTGAGCCCATCAAGATCATTTGAAAATCCAAATGCATAATGAGAAATAACTGCTCATAGAATTTGTGTGATTTTTTTTGTTTTGTTTTTCGTTTTTTAACCACTGTCTTAAAAATGCAAGAGGAGAATCTCAGGAGTGACCCAACCAACAGATCTTCCATCCTCTGAGTGTTGTTCAGTTGCGTCAAACCAGAGGCCTTGGACAAGGAGAGATGCTGGTTCGATACACAGCTAGATATTAACCAACATCAAAAGTAAATGAAATGCTACAAAGAAAATAAATGACATCTAATGTTTGTTCCAGATTGTGGATTAAGTCTTGGTGGGTGCCACCGGGGAGAGAACCGTGGACCCCAATCTCATCTCCGGGTAGGTACACAGTGGAGGGGGGAAGTGAGAGGCACACGGGGGTCCCATAGCGCACACAAGGACCTCTTTGGTGGCATATTTCAAACAGTGATCGCCCCTTTCAGATCTGGGACAGTGTCTCAAAAATGTAACTGCAGCAATTTGAGCTGATAGGGCAGCTTCAGGAAGGTGGATGCTGTCTGATTTCATAAGTCAACCACTAAAGATCAAGTTTGCCATTTACATCTGGATTGGAAGGAAATTGGGACTATTCCATCCCAGGAAATATAGATACACTTGTCACCTCCTGACTGAAGCTTCAGGATTGGCTGCTAGACAGTCAGGATGCATGAAGCAGGAGCTAGACCTCAGCTGTGTCCTTGTCCCTGCTGGGGGAGGGCACTTTCAGTTTTCCAGGCCCAGGCTCCCTAGCCAGACCCACTCTTGGGAGAACCGCTGCCTCTCTAGCCGTCACCCTGTGTCCCCAAGGCCCCAGGAAGGAGCTATTATTCTCTGGAGACTGGAGCAATTCCAAAGTAGAGAAGCTGGGATGGGGCTCGGCTGTTCCGTGAAGTGTGAGATCTGTAACTCTCCGAGCTCAGCAAACCACACTTAGCTGGGTCTTCCCTTCTTTTAGGTTAAAAATCAAAGTCAAAAGACATTAAAAACAAATCTGAGTAGGTCTGGTTTTCAAGTAAATTTACTTATTGACTGGACATTTTATAATTTGAGGAATATTTTGACAGTGTTTGCTAAAAAAGCAACTAATGAATTTAAATACTGAATTTAAGTATCTCCTAACTCATAATTCTTGATGGTGGGTATTGTTTTATATTTATGAGCCTGGGTGAGATTTTATTATAATTAGTCTTTCTTTTTCTTTTCCTCCTAAGCTTTGACTCACTGTATTTAGTTAATTCTTACTTGGACACATTATACATTGTTATGCAGGTAACAATCACTATGATAAGAATCATGTATGTGATCTTATGGATGATTTATTTTTAATGTTCTTTCTAATATTCTTTTCTATTCCTTCAGTTCAGCTTCATTCAGAAACAGCTGCTTTCAAGCCAGGCTCATGATGATGTTCAGTAGATTTGGAAACACTTCAAATCTTATGGAAAATTTTTGCACTTAAGTGCATTTTACCCCTTTAGGAGTTAGCACATAGCTTCACAAAATTCCAAAAGGTTCATGTTACCAACCATTGTCAATGTCATAACAAATGAAGAAGGGCTATTTCATTTATTCTCCTTTTCACTTTTCACTTGTTGAAATCCAGGATCCAGGCAACAAAAAACTCTCTTTATTATGATACAAGGCAAGAAGGAAAGTTTTTATAAAGGCATTTGAGAAAAGATTATACATTACATTATGGGGCAGGCAGTACGCTTTCTTGAAGAAAACCTGCAAAGGTGTAATAGTGGAGAGGTAGACTACACATCTATGGAATTATATTCCTCACTGTGTGGGAGGAAGTCATTCCAGATGACTATAAACAGGACTTGCAGTTAAGTTCAACAGAGCTGTCTGGAACTTTGTGTTTTGGATTTAAAAAGCATACCTTGGATTAGACTCAGTCCAATTCCATACACATGGAGCAGCCCTGGGCAGGGCTAGGAGAAGCTGGACAATGGTAAAAGTTAAACAAAAAATGAATGAATGGATGAATGAGTGGATGGATGGATGGATGCATGGATGGATGGATGGATGGATGGATGGATGGGTGGGTGGGTGGATGGATGGGTGGATGGATGGATGGGTGGGTGGGTGGATGGATGGGTGGGTGGATGGATGGGTGGGTGGGTGGATGGATGGGTGGGTGGATGGATGGATGGATGGGTGGATGGATGGGTGGGTGGATGGATGGATGGATGGGTGGGTGGGTGGATGGATGGGTGGATGGATGGATGGGTGGGTGGGTGGATGGATGGGTGGGTGGATGGATGAGTGGCTGGATGGGTGGATGGGTGGATGGATGGGTGGCTGGGTGGGTGGATGGATGGGTAGATGGATGGATGGATGGATTGATGGATGGATGGAACCTTATCTGGAAACTATGTCTGGAAAAACTCAGCATTTTTCTTACTCTGCCATTTTCATTTTTTGAAAAATAGTTGTTGGTCAAATAGGGATGGAACCCAGGACTCCATGAGCAGTTCTACAGTGGGTAGATTTGGAAAGTTTCCCCACTCTCCCTTCATTCTCCCTGGAACTGGGAAGCAGCATGGGTCAGCATGCATGTGCCCAGTACACAGAGATGCACCTGTCCTCACCTTGTCACGCACATCTATGTCCTGGGCACACCTACTCAGTGTCTTCACAGTTATATTATCACTGTCATTTTGGCACTAGGGATCTGGCCCAGTACTACCAGTCTCACCCACAGCCTGTCTGAGGGCAGAGCTGGGCACAATTCTGGGAACGCTCAGGCTCGGAAGAATCAGGGCTGGTGGACTTCAAGTTTTGGCACTAACACAAAGGGAGAATAATTTCACTTAAATCCTGGTGCACAGACAGAGCTAGATTTACTGTAATAAGAACAAAGTTAGGAAGACTGGCAGCTTTCACATCTGATAGACAATAAGATCGCAGGAAATAAAAATCAGACACAGAATTAGCAATGGTGGTCCCTACGAAGCTTGTTTAAAGAAAATTAAACTCCACTTTGAAAACGTTAAATTACAGGCTGCTTTCTGGAGGACACAGTGAGGTGCCACAAGCTTTCACCAAATGAATGATGGGAGATAAAAACTCTTAAACAGAAAGTCCTCATCCATGAGGAAATCAATGGTTTGACCTTGAAACGCTGAAAAACTCCTGTCCTAAGTGTTTTTCCTTCTCACAAAAATACACAGTTGCTGATATATTGACGTGTGACTTTTGGATCTATAAATAAGCAATGATTATTCAACAATTAAATGAAAAATGTAATAGCTTTTATTTTCCCTGAAAGATTTCAAAAACCTCAATACTTATTGTGGGAGGACAAGGAGAAGACCTATGCAATTCTACTCGCACAAAAATATATTCACATCTGCATATGCATGAGCATGTATGTTTTTAAAATATAAAACTAATTTAACATGTATAATATTTAAAAGCTTAAGTATTTATATATTTTGAATATCTTTTCATACCAATAAATATGTATCTGCACCAATAGGTAATTACTGAGTAGTAAAAGACTGGGTCAAATCCAAGATGCTCCTTAGGGTAATTCAGCAAGATTAAAAACTACTTCCACTCTGGTTTCTAGGTCCCATGTCAGGGTGTGGATGAAGCTGGTAGCCTCAGTGCCTTCTGGGGCCTAGACACATAGTGAGTTTAGGGGAGCACTGTCCAGGGCTGCAGGGACCCTCGAGCAGCTGGGAGTCCCCCCACTGTGGACTTAAGTGGCACCTCTGTGCAGTAGCTGGCATCAGGGAGGCCACGGCCTTGTCTCTAAGTGTCCCAGGCCCTGACACTCAGGGGACAACCTTGTCCTCACGTGTCTGTGTGGGCATAGAGCCCTAGGTCTGGCATTAGAGGTGTTCTTAGCATGTTTAAAGAAAAAATAAAAACACAGGATGTCCTGGTGATGCAGTTTTGAACAGATCAGATGGCTGCCCGACCTGACTTTGGAGCCCAGCTGATCGCCCTGGGCAGTGCAGGTTCCCTCTTAAGGCCAAGACTTCATCTCCAACTCCCGAGCGAACTCTCAGCAGCTGCCACACTGCAAGGAACTGGCCGCACTGCAGCTTCTCAGGCACTGGGACCCAGAGGCCTAGAAGCTATGCAGGAGGAGGACGCCGGGCACAGTGCCCCCTGGGCCGTGAGCTCATGTCCCAGCGGCACCACACGCCTGTCAGGTACAGGCTGCTTTCAGGGACACTTAGCCATGTGGCTTTCAGGATGCACCTTAACCTCTCTGTCACCAGCTCTGTGGCTGGAAAGTAGACACGAGAAGTGCTGGAACCTGGAAGGGTCTCCAAGGCAGAGGAGTCAGCCCCTGGCTGTGCTCCGCACTGGCCTGGCTGGGCCACTTTCTCCAGATCACAGGGCAAGTAGCTGACAGCATCAGCTCCAGCATGTTTATCCTAAAATTCTGAAAGCAATGACTTGGTACAGAGAAGAGGAAACTGAGGCAGAAGACCCTTCTAACAGGGGCCCTCGAGGAGCAGCCACTTGGAAGGCAGGGAAGGTGTAGACCTGGGGGTGGGCAGGAACCCCGTCATTTGCCTTGAGCTTGGGAATCTCTCCTTGGCCTGGGACGCATGCAGGTTTCCATCGCTCACTAGCGATTTCTGCTTTCATCTGTTCTGCTAGAGGGGGAGCCCCTGCAAGTGCCTGATTAGCGTTCACCCCATCCATTCACTTCTCATGGATGGCATCCACCTCATTCACCTTCTGCAAGAGCTAACTCACATGGAGAGGGAAGTACCTGGAGATACTGTCGTGGGAATCTAAGCTGTCCATTCTGTGGGCCGGTGGGGCCCCGGGGCGGGTTCCGGGCCCATCCTCGATGGTGTCCAGGCCTGACTCCCGGGAAAGGTTCATGATGTGGTTCTGGTAGTACATGTGGATGCTCTCACGAGTCGGGACATTGCCCTGCGGAGAAGGGGCCGGCATGCCTCAGTTCTCATGGAGCACCTGCTGAGTCCCAGGCCCCCACCTCTCCGAAAGAGGATGATGCCAGGCTGGCCAGGCTGGGACCAAAATCTGCTCATGCATGACCATTCACGTCACACAGTGTTACCAGGCAGTTCTAAGAAGCCAGTTCTCAAATGCAGGTACTCTTTCCACATCACAGTAAGCATTCCAGAAATGGACTGTTATTTTCAAATGCAATCTATAAATCATGTGCAACTTTTGTGCATTTTGCTGCTCTACATGTAGCTTAACTCCCTGTGAGATGTTCCAGATCAAACCACAACCCTTCCAGGGTGCACCCAGGGCACACCCGGGGCACACCCAACTTGTACAACTGTAGACTCTGGTGAGGTGGGGAGAGAAGGGATAAAGTAACCATTTTACCAGGAGCCTGCATGTGTGTGTGTGTGTGTGTGTGTGTGTGTGTGTGTGTGTGCTCATGCGTGCATGCACACGCATGCAAACATGTGTGGTTAGTGTTTGATTACTTCATTCTGAGGCTGGAGTAGACATAAGTATCCAGAAAAGGCAAATGGCTTATGCAACAACTGCCTGAAAAAGAAAGTACTGTGTCTTATTTTCCTAGGGGTTTTATATTAAGGTTGGGCGTTGCTGATTTGAAAACCCAAACTGCTCCAGAATTAGAAACCCCTTTCGTGCCAACAGGACATGGTGGTGAAGACTTCTGTATCCTACTTCCTGCGCAAGCCCAGACACAGCATGCACGCACTGAATCTATTATATGGAAGCTGCTCAGGCTCTGTGTACAAAGTGTGTATGACTTCTTAGACTCAGGTCCCCTCCCAGGGATCTCACTGTGTATATGAATATTCTAAAATCAAAAATATGTTCAGATAGGAAACATTTCTGGACCCAAGCATTTGGGATGAGGTATATAAAACCTGTATACTAGTTTTAAAATTCCTCTGTTGTAGTACTGAGGATGGAACCCAGGGTCTTCCCACTAAGCCACTTTTCTCCCTTTCTTTTGAGACAGAGTCTCACTAAGTTGGTAAGTTGCCCTGGTTGGGCTTCAACTTGAGATTCTTCTGCCTCCACCTCCCAGAGTGTGTACCACAGACATGTACCCTCTTTTCTGTGTGACAATCATCTGAATGTGGGAGGCAGCGAGAAGCATCACGCTGTGGTGCTACCTTCTTGATCTCACGGGTCAGCATGCACCTCTCGATCCGTAGCACCGTGGAGATGTCGATGTGCTCCCGGGAGATGGAGTTGAGCCACGTGGTGAAGCTGTCCACGGTGGCCAGGAACAGGACCCAAGTGAACTTCACGATGTTAAAGATCCGCTTGATGATGTTGTCTAGGAGGAAAGGACACAGCGCCATCTCAGAGGAGGGGACACCGTCCCGATGCGGCCATCTGGACCCGTGGCGAGGTTTCACCAAAGCCGTGATCTGGCCAGGGACTGCGGGACAGGAAGCTACCCACGGCGGTGGTAGAACTAAAACGAAACCAATATCAACTTTGTAACATTTGACCCAAGGGGTCCAAAGGCAGCGTCTCTCATACCCTTGGGAAACTGGGTCTCACATCACAGAGCGCTCACATGCCCAGGGCCCTCACTCAAAATGGCCTAGGTTTCCTGTGCACCTGACACTGCTACACCATCAGTCATGTCCAGGGGACCCAGCCTGCCTCCCACAAGGCCAGTGTGTGTGCAGAGTGGTTGGTCATACTGATCACTGAGCACAGTGACAGAGAAGTCTGTGCCAGTTTGGCCCACATGCAATGCTTTCCCTGAATACTTCTGACCTTGCCTCAGCGAACCCATGGGCCACACAGCCCGCACTGTGGTGGGCTGGCCATGGTCAGTTAATTGAAAGCAGAGGCTGCGTCCAAAATCATAGACTGTGCCTGTCCTTGCTGCAAGGGCAGAAACAGTTTCTGTCTAGCTTCTTGGGTCCTATAATTTATCATATTTTCTACTCTTAAGAATTGCTGTGGGAAAATATTTTCTTTTGTTCATTCATTCAGACTTGGATACTTCTTGCTACCTTTGCATTTTCAAACATCTTACAGCTATTTCTTGAAGACCCCAACACACCGAGGAAGCATCTAGCTACCTGTGCCACCAAGCTGTTTCCATCATACTTATTGGACTGAGCTGTATCACCCCCACCGCCTCTGGGGCTGAGATCCCCTCCTTGGTGGCCTGGCTGAAGCTCCAGGCCCCAGACAGCTGTCACACTGCAGCTCAACCCAGGACCCCATTGCACGCACAGGGTCAACAGCATAGTATGTGTCTCTCCAGGGCCCCCTGAGGTTTCAGTGTGAGCCCCTGGATTGCTGAGAAAGGCCTGAGGAGCTCACATGGAGGTGACCTCAGTTTTGTGAATATCACACAGCTGTAAAAATTGAGACCCTGTCATTTGTAACACACTGGGTGAACGTGGACAACACTGTGTTAAATGAAACAAGCTGAACCCTCGCTGAGTGTGGAGGCTGAACTGCCAAACCCTTACTCCTACCGGAAACAGAATTTGTGCCTGGCCTAGGTGGCCAGCAGAGCTTCCTCAAGCTCAGCCTTGCTCTCTTCTGAGGGCAAAACAGGGTGGATGCTTAGTTGTGAATGTCACAGCCTCCACATGGTTCTGCTGGGCCAGGTGTAACCCTCCTGCCTATAAGGTGAGGGTGAGCTGGTGGGGAGAGGGCTAGTACTTGCCCTCACCATGTAGCTTCTGCGGGTCCTCAGGATAGGGTCCCTGCCTGGAAGGGTGGCAGCTGGGGGTCCCCAGAGACATGGGGGTGAGAAGGAAGGAAGTGGGTGTTGCAGACGGGGCGAGGAACGAGGAGAACCAGGCAGGGGAGCCCAGGGCTGGCTCCAGAGACTCCTTGGAAGAGTGCCTGGGCCAGAGTCGCACACTGGGCCTTCTGCCCCCAGTCACTGTGGACACACTGCCCACACGGCCAGGTTACAGCCTTCGGCTGCTTGGCGTAGACAAGGAAGGGAACTCTGCCCTCAGGGCTTGGGTTACACCTTAAATACAGGCGGCAGTGCCTTGTTTTTGATGACTTTTTCCTCTGATTGACAATTATTTCCGTAAAAGTAGTGAAGATGAACCTTGCTATTTCTCGGTTTGCTCACGGTGAATCTGACACTGACGTTAAGATTGCTGCCTTTCAGACATGACCTGAATGCACTTTAATACCCCAGGGAGTCCAAACTCACAGGGGAATTGGATTTTAATTTTTACTGTATTAACCACAGGGGCAGTGGGGCAGAGTGACAACGAACACAGGCCAGGGGTTCAGATGCCTTGGATTGAAATCCTAAACCATCACATAGTGGAATACACAGTTGGAAAAATCAGTAAATCTCTCTGCCTCAGTTTCCTTTTCTGTTAAATGGGGAGGACAGCTGGGGGTATTAAATGAGTTATTGTGGCTACAGCTGGTGGGAAAGTGCCTGGCAACGAGATGTGCTATGTACAGTGTGGATCACAGCAAGTGGACAGGGCTTTGCAGTGGGCACAGGACACACGGGTCCAGAGGGAGGACAGCGTCACAGCTCTGCACAGGGCAGAGACAGCACAGCGGCTGCCCAGTCTCTTCCTGGGCAGCAGCTGTGCTTGGGGGCACAGCATCGCCTCCAGCCCAGGGCTCCTGGCAGCGGCTTGTGGCTATGGAGAGGCCTCAGTGTGAGGTTTGCTTCTGTCTTGGTTTCCAAGGTGCTCGAAAAAACCTTCCTGGAAGTCAGTGTCTGAAAGCCCTGCTGGCACCGGTACTGCCCACAGCTAGAGACCCAGGGACGTGCCTGTCAGTCTGGAGCCCGAGCACGGTGGCTGTTTCTCCTCATGGTCCCCCTGGGCTTGGCCTCCTCTCTGGGAGGCTGGTCTTGGGCTCTGGAGCACTTTTCAGGTCCCACCTCTGTTCTCCTCTCCTCAGCCCTTTCTGCATTCTTTCAGCAACAGCTGACTGCATCTTTCAAAAGGGGAATTTGAGTATTCTCCAAACAAAGAAAAACCACTGGTGGAGGTGTCTGGTATAGGGATTTCCCCATCACATTGTATGCACGGATGGAGATGGCACATCACAACCACAAGTAGGTACAGTAAGTATAAGCCACTTAGAAGAAAATTTTAAAAGATTATACAAAAGAGAAAAATGAAAACTTAATTCTCAAATTAATTGTGTTTGTGCTTCCACCCTGACAGCTTCTCATGAACATTAGAATTTGTCCCTAAAGCTGCCCTCCCAAGGTTATTGCCCATGGGACTTTGCAGACAAACTCGAAGCCTACATTTCATCAGCTGTGTAAAGCCAGTGACGCTTTGCCCTTTGCAATTTCAGTGCAGATGAGATTTCATGTGACCCGGAGTATAAATCCCAGCCCAGAGACAGTGTTGGAGTCATCACTGCCCATCCAACTTCCCATTTTGCACCAACTGGCCAAGGGTCACTTAGGTTTCCCACACCGCGCATGTCTACGGTTACCTGGCCCGTCGGACTTCTTTTTGACTGGTTCCTCCTCCTGGTCTTCCCATTCCACAGGACCTGCCAGGTGTGTTTGATAAAAATGAGTTATGTCCCATGTAGGGTAATGAAATGCCAATACAACTCTTCTGGGTGGGAAGGAATTTATAATCCTTCTTAATAGGAATTCTGCATATTACAAGTGTTCCTGAGGGAAAGCGGTAATAATTCAGTGACCATTTCTGTGCATTGCAGAATAAAGATTATGTTTACAAGAAGCCGACTGCAACCCATACCAGATCCAGCAGGCTGGCTGCTGCTGGATGGCCTGAGTCCTGCATGGCTTTCACCTGCTTAATAGTTGAAGACATATAAAGGAGAAAAGTTTGCGCATGGAAAAACTGTGTGAAGGTTGAATTTTAATGGAACACAGCCATGCCCGTTTTCTTCTGGGTCGCGCTCCATGACAGCAGAGCTTAAAACATTCCCTTGTTCACCCTTTCACAGAGAAAGTGCCACCTTCTGAGACGAGCTATGAAATTTTAATTCTGAACCCATTGGGACGATGCGACAAATTTCAGTTTGCCATGTCTTCAGATGATGTCAGAGAACTCCACTGGGCTCTTTACCCCTCACTTGAAGTTAAGACAGAAAGAGCCAGTAACTGAAACTGCAGACGGCCCGCCACGCTTCAGTTCAGATAAGGAAGGGACGTGTTTATGTGCCGTAGATTACATTCAGGTTGCATGTAAGCGAAATATTACCCGCTTTTTAGAAGACTCAAATTCACTGGGCTTCTTGTGTTTTCGCTGGTGACCCTGATGAAGACTGCACCGTCCACCACCGCTCTGCAGCTCCTCTTTGCAAGCTCACTTTCAGGAAAATCTTTTCTGCCACCGTTTCACATGCTGTTTTTACCAGCTAAACTGACCTGCTCGTTTGTGTTTGTGGGTAGCTGTGCTTGTGTCTCTGGAATGTCCGTCTATGGAGAGACTATTATTTTGAGGAAATTTCTCCTCTGAAATTCTTATGTATAAGAAATCCCTCCTCCCTCTGGTCACACACTATTTTACTACTTGTTTTCTTAGAAGAACTTTGCAGTTCGCATGTCAGTAGGATTTTCCCTACACTTGTCCTCTGTGCTGGTGAGGCTATGGGGCTTTGGAGCCTGCCCGGAGTGGAGAACAATGACTTCCTGCCCGGCTTTGTGACCCCGGCAAGTCTCTTCCCTCTTTGGGCTGAGGTTCCTGCATCTGCACCAGAGGTGCTCTGGGAAGGATGCTGGACATGACTGTGCCTGAGGCACTGACTACGGCTCCTGCCACCCAAGGACAGACTTCAAGGCTCAGAGGAGAGCTAGAAGTGGCGCTTTCCACTGAGATGGTACTGAGTGAGCACTTACTAAAGGAAGGCAGGCAAGTTCCTGTCAGTGCAGATATCATCACAATACCGTGCCTGTGATTGGCAGCAAGTGGTGGTACCCCTTCATGCTATAGAGCTAACTTCAACGTGACTCAAAGACACATGCCTGGAACTGATCAAAGGTTTAGAGAGGACAAACACCTAAGAACAAATGCAATTTTTAAAAAAGGGTGGCCGCCTTCCTGAACGTCACAGCTTACTGCATGGCTTTGGGGCTCAGGAGTGTGTGATGCTGGCCCAGAGCTCAGGAACGGGGAGAGGATTAGAACAGAGTCGGGAGTTGGACCCAGGCGAAGAAGCTAATCCTGGCGGAAGAGGCAGTCAAATCTTATCAAACAGAAAGCACCATCTAATAAGTAAGGACAGTGTAGTTGCCTATCCATTTAGCAGTCTGCAAATTACATCTGAATTCATATAATAAAAAATTCAAGATGTCAATACAGTTAGCAGGACACACAGAAAAAGGGTTTGCTTAGTGTTTGGGGGAGAGGCTTTGTAAACCAGATGATGATGATGAGACTGCACGAGAAATGTGCATCTGACACAGACACTAAAAATCCATTTAGATAACACACCTTAAACTAACGCAAACATAAACAGCACCTAACACATAAAGGACCTCAATGAAGAGGAAAAGAATAAATAATAGAACAATATGAACAAAAGGTAAAAGTGCTTAAATCTTCGAACTGGAAAGACAAGCTAGCTAGAAAATGTGAAATCAGATGTTTAGTCTCACTAGTTCAGAAGTCAGTGGCATTCAAACGCGAATAAAGGCCACCTGTCATCCCTCAGACAGACAAGCAGAAGAAAGAGCAGTAATATCCTAGGTGCAGGAAAAGGAAGCCTCTTGTACCTGACATGAAGTAGTGTAAATTACTAAAAGCTTTAGGAAAACAGATATTAAAATTAAGAGTCACAACCTTTAATCCAGTAAATCCACTTTAGAGAATCCAGTCTTTGGAAAGCATGTGTTCTTCCTGACCTTTGCTATACTTTTAAGTACACAAACAGACACACACCTGACTACCTAGGAAAGTTTTGCTGGAGTGTCTCATAACATTGCTTACTGTGGCAGAAATCCGGAAGCAGCCTTTCTGTCCATTAAGGATGAAATGAATGAATAAATTATGCATATCTGTATTGTGGAATCTTTTGCAGCTATTAAAAATGATACAGTTTCATACATTTTTAATTGGAGAAATGTTCATGATATTATTGTTAATGAAAGGACAAGAGTAATTTGTAAGCATGAATTCATTTTTGAAAAGCAAACAAATAAACTGCATGCGCACCGAAAAGGGTGAAATAAACATGCATGGTTAGCCTGTTCTCTTCACAACTGGGTGCTGAGGCCCCAGTGGGGCAGGCTTCTCTCTCCTTCCCTTCTCCAAGGCTTCATGGGGGGGGATGAACACATTTTGTTTCTTTACACAAATAGAAATCTAATTAAAGTCACCAAGAGGTATCAGGGGGAAGGGAGGTAAAAAAAGATTGTTTTTTCCATTAAAATTATAATAGAAATTTAAATTTTCCTTTTTGACTGCCTTTTGAATTTCACAAGGAATCTATGATGCGTTTTCTTCGTAAAAAATAAAAAACTATGGCAGATAGAACTCGTTTCCTTTAATCAGACTACTTAATTTCCATCCTCCCAAGAAGTAACTACTGCAGTTAATATGCTAAGTACCCTTCCAGATCTCTCTTTTGCATTTAATCACTCTCATATTCACCCATTAAAAATGCAGAGTATCTCAAGGGAACTTGGTCTCTTTTGCTTCATGAATGACTTCATCCTCTGCAGCCATTTTAGATAGTGTTTTTCACTTAATAATCTGCTGGGGATTGTTCTCCATGCCAACTCAGAGTCATCCATACCACTTTAAAGCTACTGAATGGCATTCCATAATACACTGGTAATGTAATTCATTCATTACCCTCCTTTATACGGACATTTAGGATGGTTCCAAAGTTTTGTTATTAACAAATGATGTCTGATGGGTATTCTTAGACTTGTGGGTGTGTATGAGGATGAGGATTGCTTTGGTTGAGCTGCATACCTAGGAGTGGGTTGGTCTGTCACGTGACCGGTACACATGAGCAGGTGTGGACACACAGCCTTCTGCTTTACACACATCTCATGGTGGGTGCAAGCACCCTGCTTTTTAACAACTCTTAAGCAGCATCAGGACATGTTTTAAGGATCTTGCCAACCAAACAGGTAAAATTTTTTAAAAACTAAAATATCAAAATACTTAGTTTGTGCTTCTTGGATTACTAGTGAGACTGAACATTTTTGTTTTCTGATCTGTGAATTATTTTTCATATCCTTTCCTTTATTGGATTGAGCATTTCTCTTGATTGTTAGGAATTCTTAACATACTCAGAATACTAAGCTTTAGTATAATATAGAGTGAAAATGTACCATGTGCACTTCCACTCTGCTTTTGGTGATCTCTGCTGTCCTCTGGAACACCTCTTCCCTAGGAGATGTGTGCGGAGCCCACCGTGGGCATAGTGTTGAATTTGGTGTTGGTTTAAGACCAGGAGACAGGGATAGTCGGCAGAGTAGGGCAGGGGCCTGAGTCTACCAAAGGCCAGGGCCTGGGTAAACTGAGGTAAGCTTCAGGAAACTGGAGCCCAGGGACAAAGGACTGATAAACTGCTGCGGGCAAGAACGGTAGCAAGGGTGTAAGCTCATTTTTGCACACCGACCACACTTGAAAATGGCAGCAGATGACGCCCCACAATAAACTGCCTGTTTTTGCACATCCAAAAATGAACATATGCCCCCAGGTTAGGTTTCCTGAGGGGAAGCCTGGTCCAGTCCCGGTGGGGATGCCGGCCCTTCCGGCATCTTGGGTGCACTTTCTCTCTTATATCCCTTTCCCATTACTTAACATTACCTAAAAGTTACTTTTCTCCCTTCTGTTTTCTTTGGGTTAATGTTGTTCCTCCCTTTTTTTTTTTGCCACTTTATAATGTTTATTTTAACTTAAATTTCTGCATTAATATATCTCAAGTGCCAGCTGTGAGCAATGAGGGACCAACAGAACTCTATGCACTCTGGACTCTAAAACTTCATCCCTGGAAATCTCTGTCCACCCAACCCGCACGGCAGCTGGCGAAGCGGAAACTCACCCTCCCCAGACCCTCTCCTCCTGCGTTTCTGCTCTTCTCTTGCAGACTTTTTCTTCTCCTTGCGCCTCTGTCTGAGTGCTGTCTTGGGATCAGTAATCCAGGCTTGATACACAAACTGAAGGAAAAGGTCCAGTTACTTTCTGGCTTTTTAATAATTTGCAGTGAAAAGGAGGGGGACCAATCAGAGCTCTCTGAATTTAGGGAATCTTTTTTTCCTCTCAATACCCCCAAACCCACCCACTCTTCTTTGGCTCTAAATGCTGGGCTGACCCATGCTGCTTTCATTACCCTAAGATTTAACATGAAAACAGATGCTGTGAGAACCTGCTATCACGGCAGCTTCTGCCAGCATTTGGTATCACAGACAATCACACTAGGAACTTTGGCGATATGCAGCCCCTCCCACCCTGAATTCCTACATTCCACCACCTGTGCCACGCTTGATGGCCGAGTCTTTTGTTCTGCATCCACTGGGAACAGCTGGAAGCCTCACTAAGGTGGTCAGAGTGGTTTCTCCCACCACAGACTGAGCCCCAAAGAAGACAACAGCGTCAATGTTCACTTTGGGAAGTAGTTTTGCACGTGTGACACTCTCCTTTGTGAATACCAGCTATTAGCAGCTATTTGAGAAAGGCCTTTGCAAGTGATTAGTGTTTTGAGAGTAAAAATGGTGCCGCGTCAAGGGTGAGTCCTTCATTACTCCAGGGTGGTGTGGGGAGCTTTGGTTGCCTTTCGTCATTTGAGTTCAAGAGCTGTAAGTGGTTGCATCAGCATACTGTAACCAGTAACCATCAGGCATGAGTCCCGATCAGCCCGCCCATGAGTCTCCAGAGTCATGCGGAAGGAAGAGGACCCCCGAAGCCAGGCAGGCATGCCCCCATGCACCCCCGCACACCTGGGTCTCAGGGAAGCTGGCTTTCCACGACAAAGGTAAAGTTAAACGAATGGTTTCTGGGAACTCCTGTGACCCTAGATATTTTCCTTTTATCCTATGTTATTTTCAGATTGTGAAATCTTTGTAGAACACAGCATGAACAAACCATTGACCTATGCATGGCACCAGTAGGAAATAGAGGGCTCAGTTTTTCCAGATGTGAAATGTGAGGACCAGAGGACACCAAAAACACTGGTTTTCCTCACTGGTGGAAATCTGAATTGTGAAGAAAAACACAAAAGTGAAGTGAAGAAAAACAAAAAAGTGAAGAAAAACACAAAATTTGTATTATTTTTGGATAATACATCCAGTAGGCAATAAATGTCAAATATGTCAAAACATATTTAACAAACTGAGAGAATGGACTGGATCTGAGGGAGGCCCATGTAGGTGCTTGGAGCACGTTAATTGGGAATTTTACCATCTCTAAGGTTTAGCACCTTACAAAGCAAACTTTCTTTAGCACAGTGTGATTGCTTTAAGAGTTTGCAGTACTAAATGTGAGAAATTTCAGGTTTTAAGAGGAACATATGACAACATTTCCTTTAAAAAATTGTTACTCTGATGTTTCAGACAGTGAAAGTATCCTCACAATAAAAAATGAAAAGGCCGTTAGGATTTATGAGCGTCACCAGCGTAGAACTGGAGGAATTCTTTTGCTCTGAAGAAAAAGGACACTGAGGGGGAGGCAGGTAGTGGGGAAGCTGCCCAGGGCAGAAGCACAGAGCCCTGCAGACAGGCAGAGCCGCTGACACTGGGAGGGGTGGACAGACGCTGGTCCGTCAGTGAGGACGCTTCCTGCCCCTCACTGGCTTCGGAGTTTAGTTTATGCAGACGGCAGAGGGAGGAAGAGGAGGGAGGAACCGGAGCCTATGGCCATCTGTATTTGTAGGTAAATCATCTTAACAACGTGTCTTGCAGACAGTAACATTTGAAGACTCAAGACAGGGAAGATCCCCCTGAACACCCTGTTGTCCTGTGGTAGCTCTCACTGTCACCCAAGTGGACATGCTCACTGGAGGACTCAGGCACTAATGCCACTTGCCGGAGTGGAAAAATACTCAGAAACATGTAGAAGACTTTGGGGGTTTTCAGGTGAACCCCACTGTAATGTGCTCCTGAATTTATCTTAACTTTTACTCAAATGAATTTATCTTCAATTTTATCATGTTATTAGAGAAAATAAGATTTATTTTCATTGAGCTCTTACTATGCAAAAATGCATGTGTTTTTTGAAGCAGGGAGAGCTCTGCTCAAGTGGAAATCTTTCCCTGAAGTGAGGGAAGGTTTGTAATCTGTGCTTTATTTCAAGCATGATCCACCACCTTCTTCATGCTGTGTGTGTTAGATTAACTAGTTGTTTAGAAGTTAAGTGGGGGATTGTAATCTTTCACTTAAACAAAATTTTAAATAGGAACTGGTCCTGTAGTCCTGTGGTCACAACATGAGAGAAAAAGATTTCCTGGGAATCAGTACAGTGACTATTAGCTAAGAGTCACCTTGTGGTATTTTATAAACAGAAGGGGGCTGGAGTCTGGACTCGGAGGCTCGGGGTGGAGCTGGACACGTGTGAAACTTCGGTCCACATGCTGCTAGGTCAGAGCCTGCACGGTAGTAATGAGATGCCCTGGTCTCTGCTGATGTCCTCACCATTTGCTGAAGGCTAGAGGGTCATAAAGACTCAAGAGTTTTAATGCCTGCCCTGGCAAAGTTTGAGAGAAAGAGCTTCTACAAGACACAAGGGCTTTCATTTGCTGTCTGTGGTGTTCAGTGATGTCGGTGACTATGGGGGTCAGCTGACATGTGCTGAGTGTGCATGAGACGAATCGACCATAACCGAGCAACAGTTTATCCAACAGTGCCGGCACAGAGCCCATGGAGCAGGAGCTGCGGGGGCCACACTGAACCCAGAAATGGGACACCAGGTGCCATTTATAAAGAGGGAGAGGGAAGGGGAAGCAAGAAGGGACAGAGCCAAAGGAGTCTTTCATGAGTGCGTCCGAATTTCACCAGCTTTCTGAGAAGAATAAGCACGTGTTTTCCTCATCATAACTGAGCATGCAGCCAGATGTGACCCTTTTGAAATGAGATGTGGCTTAAACGCAGCTATGAGGAGGACAGGAAGTACATACGTATCTGCATGTTCCCGTTCTATGCTCCCTGGCCTTTGGTGTCAGCTTAAAAGCAAGAATCCAATCACAGCACTCTGGCTTCTAAAATCTGGTTTTAGAAACTTTTCTTTAGATTCTTCACCTTTTTAGCTCCTCCATGGCAGGATGTATAGAACAGAGAAAATGCAGATGTGAGGATGTGTTCGTCTAAGGTTCTACGGAGCAGAGTCACACACTACACATCAGGAAAACATGAAATACCTTGGCAGCTCTGATTAAATACTGGAGAATAGTTTTGGGAAGTTTAATGACAGACTTTGGCAAGGCTAAAATGGCTGATGCAAACTTCCCAATAGCTCTCTACAAAGAAGGACAAAGCAAGAGTAATTAGTAGAAAAAATAAACACCAATCACTTCATATACGATGTCACATGAGTTTGTACGATTAATATCAACTCAGTTAAAATGTGCCAAGCATGGAAGCTAGAAGAAGATGTGCTCCACCTGTGAGGGATAAAGATGTCAGTCACTGCATGAGAGAAGGTGCCGCACAGGGAGCGGTGGTTAGAACCAAACTCATGAGAAGAAAATCAAGTCATTAGTATTTGGCAAGACAGCTGCACACGTGCACAGAGACGTGGTCACCAAGACGCACACAGGAGCAAGTGAGACAGCAGCAGATCAAGGTGTCTTCATGGGAATTTAACTCTTCAATGTCAGCAGGAAGACGCTGGTGGCTGGAACCTGCCAGCTGAAGCAGACTTGGCCAGCAACCTGATGGTGACCTTACCACGGACACACTATGGGACAAACCAGAAGTAATATCCTGAGTGTGGTTGCTGGGAAAGGAAGCAGACACCAAGCTGTTATCCACGCACCATCAGTGGCAAAGCCTCATCTGTGAGGAGCAAGACACCCCTTGCCCAAGCCCCGCATGGAAGTACAGGCTCTGCAAAAGGAAGGCAGCAAGGCTGAACAGGGGAGAGCTGGGCTAGACGTCATCACTGTTGTTCCAAAACCTTCTCCAGTCTTGAGCAGTACAACCCAAACCGATTTCTAAAACCTTAAGCAATAGTTAAACAATCTTTTGTGTCAAAGCAGAGCAAGTATTATATTTTCATAGTCAGTGGTTCCACATACCGACCTCTAGGTTCAGCCCAAAGCAATGCCAAAGAAGTCTTCATCTCCTACTTGCAACAAAAATAAAGTTCACTCAAGGAAGCTTTATTTTTTAAAAAGCATCAGCAAATATTTCGATGCAAGGGAAAGAAGATCTGACCTGGACATAGTCCCGGATGGCAGCAGCGGTGGCACCATGGGCCCAGGGCCCTGTGGTTTCACAAGAAACCCTGAGGGCTGTGATACACCAGGGAGCCATAATCCAGGCCTGTCAATGGGAAAACTCAGCTTGTGCATAGGCAGAACTCCCCGCCCCTACCTACCTGGAATGCTGACTTTTTGGGGGGCTCCTCGTCCTTCTTCAGCTCCTCCTCTTCCTCTTCTTCACTATCCGTTTCAAACAAATAATAATCTCCACTCCTGACCACTAAGCAAAACAAAATATTTACTTATTTTTTGAAAGGGAGGTGAAATAATTGGGGAATCTTCACGAAATCCCCCTTACAGATACATATACGGACCGTAAAAGGATCACAGCAAGAAATGTTACCAGGGAGAAAAAGAGGAGATGAAGAGAACCCATTCTGGGCCCGCACTACGTGGTGCGGGTGTGGCTGGGTCCACAGAGTATGAGGCCCGTCTTTGCAGGACGGCACGGCCGCTGCAGGGCTGACCTGAGGAGCTCTCCCTTCTTGGCTGTAAATCCGCTTGGCTGAGTCAGATCACCCTGCAGCGGCCAATTTCCTGGCCAACACGGCCCACAGGCTGGAGTGCGGCTGTTTCCCAGTCAGCCACGGGTGCCTGCGTAGACAAGGCCAGAGTGAAGCAGAGGAGCCAACTGGGATGACTGGCGCTGCCAGCCGTCCACTTCACTCGACTCTACGCAGACCTGGCTTCTCCACGTGGGACACAAGACAACACACAGGGGCAGCACACTTGAAAGAGTGAAAAGAGAAGAGAAGAGAAGAGAAGAAAAGAAAAGAAAAGACAAGACACACACATTGCTATGGGGAGGAAACGGAGGTAACACTGAAGACAAAACATAACATTGCTAGGACCACCGCTCTGTCTGCTTCTGCACGTGGCCATGATAGAGAGGAACGCATGGGCGGTCTGTGCAGCTCAGCACTGCCGGCTTCCGGGCAGCTTGCGCCTCCTGGAGCTCAACAGGGCACAGGGGGGACTCTGCTGGTCCAGGTGCAAAGCACACAGAGCACGGGTGCCTCTGCCTGGCCTGACCTTTTCCCTGCAGGGGACACATGGCTGCATTGAGAGAGGCAACAGAAACGTCCAGTGGTAGAAAGAAACTTAAAGAGATTCAGTCTTGGTCAGCTTGGTGAGCACTTTAGGTTTATGAGAAAAGAGACCCAGAGCATACAGTTCTGACACTGCATGAATTGCATCATCATTTGGGAAAACATGTTTGTATTTCCCAGTTCCACCTGGGTTTGCAGATGCCGAGGCATCTTTGGGGTGACAGCATGGGACATCTCACAAGGTCTTTTGGGCTCGGACTTCATAAGGTAATGGAAAACCCTGGCTTGTTAAAATTAGTTGTTTGCATATCCCTAAACACGGTCAGAAGTCAAGTAATTTTGCCCACGATTTCGCACGAGTCTGAAGCCTCCTTCCTTGAGGTTGAGAGTGAATGAACTGGGCCTTATATCCTTGAACAGAGAAGCACTGTATTTTGACATTTTTACTTTGGAGAAAAAAACAGGCCCAGAGTACTGGGTCCAGGCTGGAGGAAATAAATGCAATACAACATAAGGTGAGAATAAGCAAGAACAAACTGAAGTTACAGCATCACGCTGGACAGTGAGGCGGGCAACGCCCTCCCAGAAGCCAACAGACGGCAAGGAGTCTGGGGGTTGTACTTCATGGGGTCATTTGGAAAACACAGGGCTTTGTAAGTGGAGCATTTGACCCTCATTATAGGCACTAAATTCAACACCAGCTAATGTTGTGTTCAATCATACCTTCTGTAACGTTTATTCATGTGGATGAGCCGAGGAGCTTGTCACTGCAAGCATTTACAGCGTGGGTTTGATCATAAGAAACAACTCTAATTTGTTATGTACAAATTGGCACATTAATAAAAGAAGGGAACGTTTAAATATAACCTCTTATTCTTTATAAAGTGTTATTGAAATACAGAAATGACAGTGCTGTCTAATAGTAACAAGGAGAAAAGCTCTCCTAGGTATGTATGTTGCCTACAGCCCATGTGCACACACACAGCATGGTGCTGATGGTGTAGCTGAGCTCCTTGGTGTGGAACCACGACACCAGCGATGTCCTCAGAGGCCCGTTATTTCAGACATTTGTCAGTGGAAGGAGGCTCAGCACTGATGCAGGCAGTGCTGAGCCAGCATGAGGTGTCCACTCTGTGAGGAAGGCATCATTGAACAGCAATAATGCAAGCCCATGTGTGCACACAGGTCTGGAAGGAGGAGGCGTGGACCCCATGGCCGCCTCTGGGTCTCTGCTGCGCACCAAGGACATCAGTAACTCGGCAGCTTCAGCAGGTCGTCAGTACACTTACACATGGGTATTCTAATCATGCTTATACTCGCATCTCTAAGAAATCTCTCTTTGAAAGCCCAATTACTCAACGGAAGAAGGGCTTTGAATAAAATTCTCCCGGATCTAAAGATAAGTTCTGGAACTCATCAAAGACTAAAAGATAAACTACACATTCTTTTCCTTTAGTTCCTCTCAAGCTTGTAAAGGAAAATATGCTTTGTAGAAAACTTTAACATTACAGTCAAAATAGGATTCCAAACCATGAAATCACACATATCCCTGCATTATTGCCCCACAAGGTATTGTAACAAGGCACATTTAGTTTAATACCAGTCATCAAGAAATTGATATAATGAGGGTGAAATGAATGTGAACAATCTAACACCAATAACCTTCACAGGAAGTTCTCTAAATCATTACCACTAGTAAGATGATTATGACAGACCATATCCAGTTCCTTCGAAAATGCAATGCTTGGACAAGAAAGGAGAGACAACTGCAGTGATCACAGTGGGACTTCACCCCAGCGGAAGGGACAGAACATTCAATATGACAAGGTTCTGAAGTGGATAGGTCTCTCTAAATTAGCAGAGGCCCTTTAAAAAAAGAAAGGTAGGCACAGTTTACTTGTGACTTGATAGAAATAGCACCCAGCACTCTCTTGTTGAAGGACTAACCCACCCACCACAGATAACCGAGCTGAACCTACTGGGCTCCCACTTTGGCTTGGGGAGAATTAAATAGGACTCTTCATGCCTCACTGTAATTTTCCATACTTCTGAAATTCAACCCTGAGGGTCAAATGTAAGTATTTCTAGAAATAGTGAGCAAATGGCACCCTCTTTGGAGCTGCTCTGCACCTGATTAGGTATGTGGGCCATGCAGTACAGGACAGAAAAGACTAAAGACCAGGCGGATCATCATAAAGTCGTGATTCTTTAGTCTTCCAACACACTGAAGGAGGGCCAGGTTGCAACTGGTAGTTCACTGTAAGCTCACTGGTCAAGAGGGATAATGTCTTTTAGTACAACAAAAACAGTTGTAACTCCTTACTTGAGTCTTTAGGATCTGGGCAGAAAAGCAATAGTCTATGTGGCTCTAATGCCATGCTTTTCTGATTTTTAGATTGGTCACTGTTCAGCACATGCTGGGCATGGGTGTTCAGAGTGTGGCTTTGGAGCCATTTGAGATGGGACAGGAGGCTAACTGAGAAGGTAAATGAACTTTATACTTAAGATATTGCCCAAAGCCCCACAAATGCGAATAGAATCAAAGCCCTTGGAATGCGGGTTAATGTCTTCCAGGGGTCACAGAGGCTTGAACGTAAACAGTCACCCCTGAATTGTAGCTCGAGAAGAGCCCAGAGTCATTTTTAAAATGGGGCGTTAGCCATATGACAAACACAAGCAGAGCTCTGGACCTCAGAGTTGGATCATGTCAGAATCAATTCTTTGCCTTGTGAACTCAAGAGTCTGTCAGCCACACGGTTGGCTTCTCTGCAGGAGCTGACCCCAAGGCCAGGCACCCACTGGCTAGCAATTTTCCTACACATCAACCCCCTATCAAGTCACAAGGGTCAAACCATGCATGGGACACACAGGTCATGGGCGCCTGAATTCTGGTCAAGGATATAAGGGTTAGTTGGTGAGATTGGAGAGGATCGAAAGAACCTACTGGAAGCATGATCGACCCAAGGCCGCCACCACTGCTTTTTTTTGCCCTTGGCTTTCTGTTTGTCTGCTTCTCCTAAAATGAAATACGTCCAAATATTAATTCTCATAAAGTGAGCAAACATGTTCTGAAAACCACGCTTTAACAACTCAATTGTCAAATCTAGGTAAATTGCAAAAATCTATCAGAGGTCAGGAAAAGGAATTCTACGAAATCTGAAAGCATACATGTATTAACAGCTGGCTCATGAGATAAACATGGACTGTTCTTTAACAGTGTGCTACACTTTTACTTCCTTCCTAGGAACTGAGGGCATATAAAGAAATATAAGAAAAGGGATGTCAAAATGCACCTCACATTGAAGTTTCCGTTAAATTAACAGAAAAGCCTACTTAAATGTATTAAAACCATTTAGCGGCAAAGAATTTGTAAAAATATATAAATTACAATAATCAGAAATTTTTCTTGTGATTACGTTAACGAATGGTTGAAAAACATAACTTTACTGGTGGCGAACAGCTACCATGTACTGGAAAATCATCATGTGTTGTTTCTCTACTCCCTCCAAACAGGAAGGCATGCACACCTCTATAACAGGCTTTTATAATTTCAACTGTATATAATAAATCTATAATTAGATATATATTTAACACTGGAACAGGTAGTCACTGATTTTTTAACTATTAATATTCAGGTGTCACATGAAATAATCATGCATATTTAGTTTTCATATAAAATTTATAGAACAGGCAATAACATATTTTAACTGTTAATATTCAGGTGCCACATAGAAATCAAAGGTGGCATATTGGAAATATCTTCCTTAAAAGAACTAAGTAAGCAAAATCATGCCTATTTTCTCGTAAGCAGATGTCTGTGAGACAAAGGTAGACTGTGTATTCCTCACAGGCATCTTGCCACAGAGTAGATACTTATAAATCTGTTCATTCATCACATATATACTTTATGAAATAAATTCACCTCTTTCAAAATGGAAATGTACAGCTGCCTGTGTTAAAAAATATACACTGATGATACTGGCAGGATAAGTACCGTTATCCCCCAGCCCTACTGAGCATCATGCTATCATTCAATGTCAAGCTGCGTGAATGGGAAGAAAATGTCTGGACATACTCTCGTCGTCTTCTTCGGAGAGTTTCTGGGCATCTTGGCCTTCCCCTGACTCCTGGGTCAGGCTCAGCATCCTCTCCTTGCCCTTCTTGTACTTCTGCTGCCTTGCCTTGATGCGGTCCATCCTGTAACGCAAAGCAGCAAGAGTAACACCAGGAACACAGGCACAGCCTTCTCATGTTGGTACTTGGGCCTCATACCTTTATGTATGTCCCCCAAATCCTGGACAAAACTGTCAATTTACTTCAAAGTGAGACAACTGCTTACTAGCGACAGTATCTCCTCACATCACACATACTACTCTGCATTCATTCACAGATGCTAGGGTGGTAGCAGGGCCTGCAGCCAAGGTGCTGAGGGTTGTGCACAATCCCCGACGCACTCTCAGTTGGACATCATGGGTGGTCTGAACACAGCATGCTCCAAAACACAAGTTGTTACTCTCCCAAGTTTTGTGTTTTTAAATAAATGGAAAATTAGCAAGGTGAGTAACAATACAGGCCTCACAAGAGAAATGTGAAACTCCTCATTCTTAATATAGGTCCAGATTTATTAGTGCTGTAGCCCTGCTTTAGACAGCGGTCGAGAGATAACCACAGCTGTGTCACCCCGCTTTTGCGTTACATTTTTTTACACATAACTTATGTGTTGGTGAAGCCAACTATGCCATGGAAGAATCTAATGTATAACAGGCAGTGTTTCTGCTTGGGAGGGAGAAAGCTGGAGGTCGAGATAGAGGGAAGCTTTCTTCCAAACTCAGGGAAGCTTCCTGGGGGGTTCATGGAGCACCAGCATTTTCACAAGGAAATCTTCCAGGTTTCCAGGTCTATGGCTTTTAAACTCGATCTTCAGACACAGAAATGCTACAAGTCTCTAGAAATTCCTTTCTCTCTAAGAGGACTTTCCTCAGTGCCAGGCATGGCTCTCTCGTGTTGCGTCCCTCTGCCCCTTGGTCTGTGCAGACCAGCATGCAGGGCACAGTGCCGTAGTGTCCATGGCACAGGGGCCATGCTGTTGGGCTTCAGGCCTCCAGCACCGGTGGGGAGCTGCTTCTTCCCGGACACTGGGTTATGTAACTTCAAAAGACACTTGGGGGTGAAGGAAGTGATAAGTCACAAGGCAGCCAGCCTCACCCCCCTCGTGGGAAAACTTTAACTCTCAGTATTTCTCTCCTTCCCTTACCTGTTCCACTTCAGTTTCCTCGGCCACAAAAGCTATCCTGGCCCTCATTCGCTCTGGCAGTTCACCTGCTCGGGTCGTTCTGACATGGGCAACTCCTGCTGTTCACGCTTCTGGCCTGGATGCCCTCCCCACCACTCGGGGCTCAGCCTGTTCCAGCCCAGGGACATCTCCTTACCCCACCCCACCCCCGCCAGAGAAAAGAGCTTAAAGGCCCATGCTTTCCTCTGCTTGGGGCTACCTTGGTCTGCTAGGTAGCCTGCTGCTCTGTCCCTCCCCCAATAAAGACTTCTCTCGTGTCAGAAGGTCTGGTCTGGTTCCGTGTGGGGTCTCGGTTTCTATCAAGAAGCTCCCAGTCAGCCCCTTGATAATGAGATTTTTTTTTTTTTCGGTACTAGGGATCGAACTCAGGACCTTGTGCTTGCCAGAAAAGCACTTATTCCACTGAGCTATATCCCCAGCCCCCCAGTCAGCCCCTTGACCCACGCACCCCGTGACTACTCCCAGGGCTCAGATGTGGGGACCCCACCCTGCTCTTAGCTGGCTTCATCTGAACAAAAATCCTGTGGTACATGTGGAGGCCTAATTTCAGCGCAGGAACCTGGCATTCAGAGCACTGAGGTGCCTGCTGAGCTGAAGGTGGTCCTGTCTGCCTGCCCCTTCCTTCACCCACGAGCTGCCTTGCTATGATGCCTTCAAGCTCAGGGTGGGGCCCAGTGCCCCTGCACCACCAGAGTGAATGGCCACAGGCTGTGGGCACAGGCGCCAGCAGACTCTGTAAGGGCTCGAGGCTCCCTGCCGGCCGAGAACCCGTGACCTGGGCCTGGAAGCCAGAACAGGAGGGAGGGGAGAGAACAAAGCGCCTTACTGTCTCTTCAGCTGGTCCATGGACTTCTTCTCTTCCTCGATTCTTGCTTTTACGGCTTTTACAATGGTGGCCTGGAAAAGTTCTGCTCCTCTATAGGGAAATTGGAAGCACAAAACAAATCAGTGTCCTGGTCACTCCTGCCTTCTGGACACAGGAAGTGCAGCCTAGGCACGGGTCCCAGCTGGAGACACCAGCCCTTCCAAGTCCCTTCCTGTGCATGCCAGGGTGAGGGACACGAAACTCTTGAGTCTTCTCAAATGTGTCCTGAAAAGTCCCACGTAGTGTGCTGCTTGGGGTCAATCACCTGACCTTGCTAGAGCTGCGAACCTGGGGGACCGAACCCTTGTACAGGAGAGGGGCGTGCAGCCTAGCTCCTGCGCTTGGAGCCGAGGCCCACTGTGTCCCAGGACTCTGTCTCTTCTCTATGGTCCCGCCCTCGAGTCCTCCTGCCCCTCTGTTCCTCTCCCTTCCTGACCAGCAGGAAGTGTCCTTCGGACCTCCTCGCCCTCTTACACCCTCAAGGCTGTCCCAGCTTCTGCCGCCACACCTGGCCTCCTTGGCCTGCAGAGGGCCACCCTGCAGGAGGGCGCCCAGCAGGGACCCTTTGCTTTGCTGAATGAGTAGCTTTTCAGTTCTTACAGGGCCAGACAGACCCAGAGACTGTCTATTGGGAGGCCAAGTCCTGGGCCTCAGCCTACCCTTCTCCTGCCAAGGTCCCTTGCCCTGGGGACAGCAGAGGGGACTGTCCTCTTGCTGGACTTGCTGGATCCCTTCCCACCTGCAGCCTCGGGACCCCATTGCCATGTCCCCGCCTTCCTCCTGCCATTAGCACTCTTCCCAGGACTGGTTCTGACCCACACATGTGAGTGTGCTCAGTGCTTGCTGATTTCAGCACTGGCAGGACCCAGGCCACACACGTCTCCCGGGTGCAGCCTGGGGCCCCTGTCCTGGACACCCTGGCTTGTCGCCCTTGCCTCCTCACTGTGGAAGGCTGTGCTGTCTCAGTTCTGCCCCTCAGGTGACCTCACAGCTGGAGCCCCGGAGCGCCTACTGTCATGTTTGCTTCTGTCTGAAAGCGGGCTCCTGGGCTCCACAGGCAGTAGGCAAGATCAGGGCGAGGGGCGGGTAAGGCATGGACAGATGAACGCCTGATGAAAAGGACCCATGAACCCGGATGTGGTGGCATAAGCCTGTGATCCCAAGCCGTCTGGAAGGCTGAGGTAGTAGGATTGCAACTATGAGCTCAGCGAAGGTAACTCAGTGACTTAGTAAAACCCCGCTTAAAAATAAAAAGTCAAAAGGGAGTAAAGATGTGGCTCAGTGCAAAGGCTCTGTGTTCAGTCTGGAGAGAGGGAAAAAAACACAAACAATAACCTAAAAGGTCTCTTGCTGCCTCCAGCAGGAGGGGACACAGTGTCCTGGTGACTGTGCAGCACAGTGTGCTGGATGAGGCGACCAGGCCCCTTGGGACCGGCTCCCTGTGGCTCAGTATCTGTTACTGAGGATGTGGCTGCTCTCTGCCAAGCCCGAGCTCTTCTCCAAACCAAAGCCATCACTCCTGCCATGACATGAAGGCCATACTTTCTGAACAATCAAGACACCTCTGGGGAAAGACTCTGCTTCTGATGATGGCTGAGACCCCTAAGGGTCAAATGTTTTGGAGAAAGTGGTACAGAGAAGAGATGCCTCTATCAGCCAATACCAGCTGAGAGTGTAAAGGATAAGGCGAACTTTGCTCTGAAAAGGACGCCCTGGAGACTAGAAACACCTACAACCATGGGTGAACAACAGGACCAAACTGTAAATGACAGGAAGTCACCCTTCATGCATAATCGGGGCGGAAGCTACCACTGGCCCTGGAGATTAGATGTGGGCTCCTGCTTGCCCTCGTGATGTGGCCACAGGGAGGTAATGAAGTCAAGGTGGCCCTCAAATAAACGGACTTGTGAAGCAAGCACTCCTGGCTGGAAAAGGAGGCAGCTTCAGAGAAACAGATGCAGTGTTTAAACCAGAGTGGATGGCAACGGTGATCCATTCCCCAACCCTACCCTTCAGTACTGCGGTTGAACCCAGGGTCTTGGGCAAGTTCCACTCACCCTATAGCCCTGTGCCACAGCCCCACACCCTTCTGTGTGTTTTCTTTTGAGAAACATCTACTGACATTATTCGCCCCTCTTCAAAATGGGCCTATTTTCTCCTTGAAAAGTTTCCTGAGTTCCTTAGACTGAGGGAATCACACACCACTGCTTTATGTAAGATCTGGGAACCCTAATGCTTCTCTCAAAGTCAGGACTTTTTCATAAGGGCAGGAGTGGGTGATGGGCTCAGTTAGCCCCAAGTGGAGACGTCATGGTGTCAATGGGGCAGAAGGAGCAGCTTCAGGTGTGCCCAAGGCTCTGCAGCCTACCTGCTTGCCTCCACCTGCCCAGGTATGCTGTGTCCTCAGAGAGCTCACAGCGTTCTCACTACTCTGCGGAGGCCTCACATGCCTGCCTGGTGCTAGGTCCCTTGGGACTGGTTTTCCGGAAAGAATTGTCAATCCCTCTCCCCGCTCCTGGGTCAAGCTTGGGCACCGTTCCTCTCAGGCCAGCTCCCCAAGGAACCCTGAGCTCCCCGCCTGACCCACCTGGATGCCAGGATCTGGGATGCTTTTATGTCAGCCACGACGTGCAGGAAGTAGTAGCTCATGAACACCCTTCGTTGCAGCAGGAGGAAGGCAAAGCAGATGCTGTCCCAGATGATGCCCGCCTCCCCACTGGGCAGCTTGCAGGATGTGTCGTCTGACGCTGTGGATGGGGCAGAAGCTTGAAGTGAGGGTCCCTCCCCGGGGGTTTCAGGACAGACCTGGCAGCACTCTGATGCACTTGCGACCCTCAGGTTGATCTGCTTATGAACCTAGCCACCCATGCCTTGGCAGCAACATGGGTTCCTGGGCTGACTGGCCACATGGTGGGCTCTCAACAGAAACAATCGGATGTGAGGTGACAAGGGGGACTGGCCTAGAAGTCACCGTGGGGACAGCACTGGGTCCCCACACCCACCATGGAGACCACACACGACTTCATCTGGGCTCTGTCCCTTCATCTGGGGGCGGGGCTCCTGGCGTCTGTACCCGTCTCCCTAGCATCCTGGGGAGGGGAGGCCCTGAGGGATGTAGACCCTGGATTCTGCCAGGAGATTTGAGTAGCTCCAACTCACGGAGCACAGAGTGACTGGAGCACCACCCTCTAGCCCTCAGCCCGCAGGGCACGGGAAGGTTTCAGAAAATGACCAGCGGTGCCAACACGGTCCTTTCCTGCCATGGGGGATGTGTCGTCCCTGTGCTGCAGTTCTGTCACCTCTGTAGAGCGGTAGCCCGAGTCTCTCTCTGATCTTTTCTCTGTATTTTTGCTGCCCAGCTTTTACACAGAACGACACCACTGCCTTCTTCAGTGGCTCTTCTGGCCCCTAACGCCGCTCCTACTTACGCATTTTGTAGCCTTTGACGGTGCAGGCCAGGCTGAAGGCCTGGATCAACCAGCAGCTGTTCTTCACCAGCGTCCCAATGTATCCACAGGCGCCTATCTGAAAAACAGACGGGGAAGGCAGGTTCTGGAACGCTGCCCAGGACAGAGGTGTGGTGTCTCAGGAGCCCAGTGGGCGTGGGAGTTTATAAGGCCCCGTGTGCAGGGTCAAGGGCGGGTGCATGGGACCTGCTCTTCAGTCACCCAGTGGTCACGGGCCAGCTGTGTGGGAACGATGGGAGGGCCGGAACCGGAGACCCAAGGAGGAGGGGAGGCCTGTGCATGGCCCTTGGGGCAGCAACACAAGTGCAACTTTGGGTTTTCTCCCAAAGCAACAGTTACTCAGCATGGGGTCCTCAGGCCTGAGAGCAACGTCCTCCATGCCACACTCCCATCTTCCTGCCACCTTCTGTTGCCTTCTCAGGCATGGAGGGTCCTTGCCCCTTTGTCTCCCTGGAGACCCTTGCATCCGTTTTCCTCATGTCAGGGGTTCATATAGCACCTCATGCAGGAAGCTATCTCTCAGCTCATCTAGGCTAGACATCAGACGTCCTCCCTGCCCCTCCCCGTCTGTCCTTCCCTCCTTTCTTCCTTTTGGTTTCCTCCAGTGTTATGATCATGATGACTAGTAAGTGCACTGCCACCTTCCGTCCCCTTTAGAATGTGAGTTCCTCACGGGTGAAACCTGAGTACTCTTCATCACTGTGTCTTCAAAATATGAAACAAGGAGCATATTACAGAATGGATGCACGCAGGACGGACGGACGTGGAGTGGACGGGCAGGGAGTGGATGGGCGGGAAGTGGACGGGCGGGGAGTGGACGGGCGGGGAGCGGATGGGGGGGGAGTGGGTGGGCGGGGAGTGGACGGACGGGGAGTGGACGGTCGGGGAGCGGACGGGCGGGGAGTGGACGGCGGGGAGTGCGCGGGCGGGGAGTGGATGCCGGGGAGCAGCCTCCAGCGGCAGAACCCTCAATTGAGGCCAGCTTTAGAGTGAAGGCACTCAGTTGTCCATCTTTTATTGTGCTCTTTAAATTATTTACACTGGAGGTTTCTCACAGATGAGAAGTTTGCGGCACTTGAGCCTGTGTGTCTGATTTCTTTCAATCAGTATTACAATAGCAAGAAATGGCTTTTGTGAGGGAGAAGCGGAGGGGCCCGAGAGGGTGGGTTGTGGCCGGGGTGGAGGTGGGAGGAGCCATGGTGTGTGCTGTTCCCATGCTGACTCCCACACAGCAAATGGACTCTATGTGCTACAAATGCGTACTAGAAAAACATTTTAGGAAACCACAAAACAGAACGAAATGCCTTGCACTCTCCCATTCACACTCTGACAGTTTCAGGGCCACTCCCAGGATAAACAGACGGCAGTACAGTCAAAGAGCTGACCGCAGGCACTCTACTCTCAACTGGAAAATTAATCTTTCATTAGACCACTGGCAAAATGCTCAGGTGTTCATGACTACGCAGACATGCAAGGCCTCCAGACAAAGGGCGCATGTGCAAAACCCACCCACGAAACAGCCTTCACAGCGGGGCGGCCGGGCACCGCCTCATACCCTCTGCATGCATCTGAGTCACAGTGTACGAGGTGGGCAGAGGTTAACACCAGAGCCCGCTGGACAGGCGTTCCCTCCCGCAGCACCTCAGGCTGGGTGATCCCTTGTCCACAGCGCCCAGTGACTGTGCAGTGTCGTTGGGGCCCAACAGCTTGCTGGGTCCTTGCAGTTGTTGCACCAGGAGTGGGGGTGCTCTGCCCTAAGCGCAGCAGCGACACCCAGGCTCAGCTGTTAACAGTAGCACATGTGACATGTAGGCCCTCAGTCCTATGGCCTTTGCCACAACTCGGCAGGAAGCCTGTGCCCAAGGACCTCTGTGTCCACCTGTGGCTCCAGATGCAACACATCCCACACCCTGTAGCCTCCTCCGCCTCACTCTCCACCCCACTGTGTTCCGGAGAACTGGGCTCATGTCACACACCTGCAGTTCTAGGTAAGAGTTGCTTTCTGTTTCTTTTTCATTAGAAAATCTGGGGCATCAGTCCCAGACAAGCATTCCTCCATTGAGCTACATCCCCAGCCCGTTTTTTTTTTTTTTTGGTAAAGGGAATTGAACTCATGACTTTGTGCTTGCCAGGCAGGCACTTGTGCCGCTGAGCTGTACCCCCAGCACCGCCAGTCCTTTTTTATGTTGCACCGAGCCAGGATCTTGCTGAGTTGTCTGGGCTGCTCTTGGGCTTGGAATGCTCCTGGCTCAGCCTCCCACCTAGCTAGGATCACAGGAGTGAGACTGCTGCTCTTTTGGGAACATGACATAATTTTGCAAAGATCTGCTAACTCTGACTCAGCTCATCAGAGGGCCACTTCAAATATTCTATGAGGACCAGAGGAGATTTTGATTAATACGAGGCATTTCAGAACTGATTCCTGTGAGCAGGTGTTCTTTCATCCTGTGACCTGGAGGTGGCAGAAATGCATAAAGTGCTACTTAATGCAGCAAAACCAGGAGTCATAAATGGTCACTCAAGTCCTGAGTTTGCAGTGTCTCACTGGGAGTTTCTGACAGGCACGTGAGAGGTGGGAGGGCTGACCCAGTTTAGCATAGAAACTGGGCTTGCAGCATCTGGGGGACCCTACCGACAGGATGTTTTTCATAGTGATCACGAAGACATTGTACGCGATCAGCCAGTCCCAGTAGCGCAGGATGCTCCTGATGGGCTTCAGCAGTAGGTCGCCCCCGAAGAGCAGGAAATAGAAGCAGGCCACCAAGTAGCCCATGCAGAAGATGCTGATCCTGGTGGTGCCCGTGATGAAGATGATGGTAAGGACGAACCAGAAGAGGTAGCTGAAGATGACCACCTTGGACATATCCAAGTAGGACCTGAAATGAAGCACAGGCACAAACAACAAAACCAGGAGGCTCCCCCTTAAGGAGGGAGGAAAAAACCCTTACTCTGTACTGGGCTTTCCATGGAAGCACTTGGTGGCTGCATGAGCCCCGCACTGGGGCCCGCGCAGCTGTGGGCTGGGGACGTGGGTGCAGGCGCGTGCACGGTCTCACGCCGCTGGCTTCTGACCGATACCGCTCCTCTACCCTTCACTTGAGAACTCAAAACTCCTCTTTAAAATTCCTTTATTCCTTTTCATAACAGTTTTATTGAGGTAATTTTCAAAGCATAAAATCCACTCTTTAAAAGTATACAAGTCAGTGGTTTTTAGTCTACTCACAGGTAGGGCAACATTTTCACTCTCCTATTTTAAAATATTTTTATCACCTCAAAAAGAAACTTCATCCCCATCATCTGTCACCCCTATTCTCCCCTCTCTTCAGGCCCTGACAACCACTAATTTAGTTTCTTTTTTATTTTAATGTAATACAAGTAGATATTAATAAAGAACATATTAGAAGGCACTCTTCTATGGACACATAAAACAAAATTTTGTAACACATTAATTAGAGAATAGTAACGGTTAATATACTGTTACTCAGAGTATGAGTCACAGACAAAAGACTCTTAAAAAAAGAAACAAATAGTTAAGAGCACAAAACTTTCTTCTCAGTGAACTAAGAGGACCCTGAAGTATAAATGAAATAAATTAATATATGTGTTGAAATATTTTTGAAACAATGGAATAAATTGGGAATTATTTGTGCTTCTCCTTACTTCCTATCTCTTTCTCATGTAACAGAGACCTTGCGCTATTTAAGCTTGTGCGTCTGACTCCTGCCACTGAACATTATGTTCTCAAGTTGCACCCGTCTGCCTGCAGATGCCTCCAGTGTATCTTTCCTTATGGCAGAGTGGCACCCACTAGGTGTAAATACCATGTTTTCTTTATCCACTCATCTGTTGATGGACATACAGGCTGCTTCCAAGCTTTCACTATTACAAATTATGCTACTATAAACCTGGGAAAGTGTGTATCAGGTTTTACAGTGTATCACTATAATATCATCACTTTAACTCCTGGGAAGATACCTATAAGGGGGGGGATAGATGGGTCAAACGGAATTTTTATTTGTAGTTTTTGGAGAAATTTTCACACTGACTTCCATAGTGGGTGTACTAGTTTACACTCCTACCAACAGTGTAGTAGAGCTCCTTTTTCCCCCACAGCCTTACCAGCATTTGTTATTATTAGACTTTTTTTTTTTTGTTCTTTTTTTTTTTTTTGGCGGTACTGGGGATTGAACTCAGGACCCTGCGCCTGCTAGGCAGGCGCTTATTCCACTGAGCTATATCCCCAGCCCCTATTATTAAACTTTTTGATGCTATCCATTCTTTCTATGGTAAGATGGAATTTCAGTGTTATTTAATTTGCATTTCTCTAGTGGGCAACAGTGTTGAACATTTTTTTCATGTATTTATTGGCCATTTCCATTTGTATTTCTGAGAAGTGCCTATTCATTTCTGTTGCCCATTTTGTGATTGGATCTTTTATTTTGGGGATCCCAATTTTTTGAGTTATTTATATATTCTAGATGCTAGACCTCTGTCAGAGGAATACTTTTCCCATTCTGTAGGTTGTCTCTTCACCCCATTGATTGTGTCCTTTGCTGTAATCCATTTGTTGATTCTTGGTTTTACTTCTTGTGCCATTGAAGTTCTGTTCAGAAAGTCCGTGCCTACGTTTATGTCTTTAAGAGTCCACCTTTTTTTTTATCTGTTTTAACATTTAGATCCTTGATCTACTCTGATTTTAGCTTAGTACATAGATCTATGGGCCTAGACTCAATCTTCTGCATGTGGGTGTCCAGTTTTCATAGCTCTTCCCTCCAGTGTATGTTTTTCACCCCTTCGTCAAAGAGCAAATAGTTATATATCCCTGGGGTGGTTTTGGCGTCCTCTATTCCATTCCACTGGTCCATACCTTGGTTTGTGTCAGTACCATGCTGTTTTATTTATTCATGTAGGAACTGGGAATTGAACTCAGTATCTTGTTCTCGTGTGCCACTGAGCTATATCACTGGCCCATGCTGGTTTAGTCACAGTAGCTTTGAAGTAAAAATTCATATCTAGGATTGTGATGTCTCCTGCTTTGCTTTTGTTACTGAGGTTTGCTTTTCCTATTTCAGGGTCTCTGGTTCCATCTGAATTTTAAGGAGTGCCTTCTCTGTATCTTTGAGAAATCTATTTTGATTTGGATTGCATTAAATCTGTACGTCAGTTTTGGAAGTATTACTGTTTCGATTATATTGATTCTGTCTATCTAGAAAAGAGACACCTTTCCAGTTTTGATGTCCTCCTTAATTTCCTTATTCAGAGTGATGTAATTTTCATTGTAGAGATCTTTACTTCCTTGGTTAGGATAATTCCTAAGTACATAATTTTTTTGATGCTGTTATGAATGGTATTATTTTCTTAATTTCTTTCTCAGTGAGTTCATTATTAGTGTATAGGCATGCTATTGATCTTTGTGAGTTTATTTGGTATCCTACTATATCACTAAATTAGGTAATTAATTGTAGGAGCCTTTTGGATTTTGTGGGTATAGGATATTGTCATCTGCAAAAAATGATATTTTGAACTGATCTTTTCCTATATGTATCCTTTTATTTCTTTCTCTAGCCTGATTGCTGTGGCTAATGTTTCAGAGACTATGTTGAACAGGTGATAGTGGACATCCTTGTTTTATTCCTAATTTTAGAAGGAAAACTCTCAGTATTTTCTCATCTAGTATTAAGTCAGCAGTATGTTGGTCACAAATGACTTTTATCACATTGAGACAAGGTCTTCTATACCTTCTATACCTACCTTCTATACCTTTTCTTCAGGTTTTTTTTAAACATGAAAGGACACTGGATTTTGTCAAAGGCTTTTTTTTGCCTCTATTGATCATGTAATTTTTGTCTTTGTTTCTGTTTATGTGATGAATTACATTTGTAATATTTGCATATGTTGAACCAAACTTACATCCCTGGGATTAAGCTTACTTAGTCATGGCATATGATTTTTTGATGATTTGTGGCATTCTGTTTACCAGTATCTTGTTTTATCTCAGTTCATTAGAGAGATTGGCAGTTCCCTTTGGTGGTTCTTTTGTGGTTAGATCTTTGTCTGGTTTTGGGATCAGGCTAATGCTGTCTTTCAAGAATGGTTCTAGGAATACCTCCTTCTGAGTTTCATTAAACATTTTGAAGAGTATTGTTTCTAGATCTTCCCTGAAGTTCTTGTAGAAACCGGATATGAATTCATCATGTCCCGGGCTTTCTGAATTGGTAGGTTTTTAAAATTACTCCTTCAATTTCATTGCCTATTATTGGATTGTTCAAGACTTTTAAGTCTTCTTAGTTCAGCTTTGGTCATTCATATGTGTATGTAGGAATCTCTCCATTTCTTCTGCATTCTCTGATTTTTGACATATAGGCTTATGAGGTCATTGCTAATAAATTTCTAGATTTGGGCAGTGTCCACTGTGATTTCACCTTTTTCATTTCTAATTGATTTGAGTCTTTCTTTCTTTTTGGTAATACTGGCTAAGCATTTGTCATTTTGTTTACTCTTCAAACAACCAGCTCTTTGATTCACTGATTCTTTGTACTGTTTTTCTAGTCCCCATATTACTGATTTCTGCTCTGACCTTTATAATTTCTTTCCTTGTATATACTCTGCATTTGGATTGTTCTTGTTCTTTTAGACCTTGAAATGCATCATGAGGTTATTTATTTAGGTTTGTTGTGTTCTATTGATGTGGGCATTCACAGCTATAAACTTCCCTTGTAGGACTGCTTTCATTGTGTCTTATAAGTTCTAGTATATTATATTGACATTATCACTTTATTCTAGGAACTGTCTTATTTCTCCCTTAATTTCTTCTGTGACCCATTGATTATTCAAGAGTGTGCTGTTTAATTTCCATGGATTTGCAGTTTCTGTGGTATCTTTTGCCATTGATTTCTAGTTTCATTTTATTGTGATATGGTAGTATGCATGGGATAATTCTGATTCTTTTGCATTTACTTAAGCATAGTTTATTAGCTAGTATATAATCTATTTTGGAGAAAATACCCTTCACTGCTGAAAAGAAGGTGTATTTTGTTGTTGTCTGGTGGCACACTATGTCTATTCAGTCCATTTGCTCAAAGGCTTGGTTCAACTCTAATATGTTTTTGTTGAGTTTTTGTTTAGTTGACCTGTCTATTTGTGATAATGGGGTACTGAGGCTCCCCACTATAACTGTATTGATGTTTACCCCTGATTTTTTATATTCAATAGTATTTGTTTTATGAAGCTGGGTACACCATGGTTTGGTGAATATATGTTTATAACTGTTATCTCTTCCATTAACCAGTAAATATGTAATGTCCTTCCTTGCTTCTTTGGATTAGCTTTAGCTCAAAGTCCACTTTGAAAATAGGATAGCTATTCCCACTTATTTTCAGGTTCCTGTTGCATGGAATATTGTTTTCCATCTAGTCTATGTATTTCCTTTTGTGTTAATTGTGTGTCTTATATACAGCATACTTTTAGATTTAGTTTCTTGAGTCATTCTAATCTATGTCTTTTGATGGGTGAATTGAGTCCATTTACATTGATAACTGATATTCTTGTCATTGTATTGATTTCCTGTGGTTGTTTTTGTTTCTTTCTCTTCTACTTAATTGCTACCCCTACCTGCTGCATTCATTCTATTACACCTTTTGGCCTGGTCAATGTCATTGTCTCTTTCTAGGGTATATTTGAGAAGGTTTTAGAGTGCTGGCCTGGTAGTCATGAGTTTCTTTGGGTATTCTATCATGGAAATACCTTATTTTCAAAATTATCTTTTGTCTTTCTATGGGAGGCATGGATGAATGCAGAACAAAAGAAATCTTAAGATACAAATGGAAGAAAAAAGTTAACAATGGATCTCTTCTCCAAACTAAAGTTAATACAGATAAATTAACAAAATCATATTTCATACAAAGGTTTTGCTACAGATGAGAAAACTCTCCTTAGAAATGGAACAGCACAGATACTGTGCCATGATGGGGATTGGGGTTCTTTCCAGTGCTCTGTCTTGGGCCGGACATGCTTGCCTCAGTCAGGATCCCTTTGGGGGCTGCCTCTTCCCAACAGTTTTCATGGACAGAGGCTGAGTTTGCTGTCCAGGAGTTGGTGCCCTTGCAGGAAAGCACAGCTGCAAGGGGCTCCCAAAGTCTGGGTATCCGGACAGCCCAGGCAGCCTATATTTACTTGGTTATGGCTTCTGTTTTGAGGATGGTTTGCTTCGGCTGTTTCTCTTTCCAGGTGAGGAGCATCAGACAAACAATTCTGGCTGTTTTCTGATTAACAGGTTGTAGTTTTTCAGGAAGTTAGTAAATAATCTTCTAATAGAATATGCACGGCACTTGACCTATTAGCATTATGAGGGAACGATGAGTTGTTTTCGAAACATTTTTCAGATAGGTAAACTTTTGACCTTTCCTTTGGCAGAGTAAAATGTTTAAGGCATTTTTATGAACTTTTTTCTAGAAGCTGTTGCATCCTTGCTTGACTACATAAGCAAAGGAAGAAAGAGAAAGGTCAGAAATTCTTGGGGACCATGACCACCACAGGTGGTCAGGGAAGTGGCCAGGCTCACAGGGCCTCCTGAAACATGCATGGATTAAAGTCAGTGTGCACACACGTGTGTCAGGGCAGTGTGTTCTGTATTCTCCACTGTCTCCCTCCTGGCCTGCAGTCAGTTCATCCTTCTCCCAAACCTGGGTCTCCTCCTTGGCATGGAGCTGCTTCCCTTCCAAATCTCAGTGCCTGGGGCTGGTGGACACACAGCACAAGGATGATGTGTCATGGCTGGTGCCGGCCCTGTGGGAACAAACCTGCTCACAACTCCGTCACTACCAGGTATTTCTCAGTTCTCTCCATGTAGGAGGAAGGGTGTCATTTTTTTGATCAACAGATCTAAAACTTTGAAATAAATCAATTTTTAAAAAGATTCAGCTTTAAAAATGAGCAGTGCATAAAAGCTTCCATCTGCATTGATCTTGGGTCTTTTATTAATACACTGAGCCTGTTCCTTCATAGTATGCAAATGGATGTGCTGGGCTGATGCCCTCTTAGCATCACAGAGAAGAGGTACAAGTGAAAGTCTTGTCTTAGATCAGTGTTTACAAAAACCATCTCGCATCTAAGCCAGGTGCTGTGGTGCACACCTGTATCCTAGCCCGCCTAGGGAACTTAGTGATTCAACCCTGCCTCGACATAACGAAATAAAAAGGGCTGGAGATTTAGCGCAGTGCAAAGTCCTGGGTTGAAGTGCAGAGAGGTGAATTTCAAGTCTACACAGCAAGTCATGTTGAAGGAAAGTGGCTTATTGGTTTAAGCCTGTTGAGCTTATGCAGCCTCAAGGTGCTAAAGTGCTCAGGTCTTCAGAGTCGGGGCTCAGTGGAGGGGCTCAGGTCCCTGACCTCTCATCCCTTGTTCTGTCTTGGGGACAAAATGGCTGCACAGACTTAAGTGCCTGGAACAGCCCTGTGCCTGGACTGTACTGGAGGACAGGTTGCTACTGAAGTGACAATGTGCCCCGGAAGCCTTAGGGACAGGGCAGGCTTTCTTTCAGAGGTGGCTGGATCCCGAGTGTGTGATGCTGGGATTAAGGGTGTGTGACTGGTTTGGCATAGTTCTGGCTAGGGTTAAGGGTGCCAGGGTTAAGGGTCTTTGGGTATTTTGCCTAAGCAACAAGAGAAAAGTAACTAAGGCAAAGGGGACACCGGCACCCTAAGGACAGAGACTCCACTGTGATCTATGCCAACACATGGAGACAGGTTTCCCGCATATCCTTGGGACAGCGTGCAGCTGCCTCAGAGTCTGGCCAACCCCTCACACAGGGTCTGAGAAGTCACACCGGCTCCAGCCCATGGCTGTGGTGGAGGCTGCATGGACTCCTCCAGGCTGCAAGAAAGACACGAGGGCCAGCACCAGGGCCACCCTGCAGCACAGCGTTGTAGAGGGAGCCCGCAGGGCTGAGCAGGTAACACGGGGTGGGGGGCACAGTGCGCAGAGGCACCATCGGCCTCCCTGCTCAGTGCCCAAGGGCACAGGACAGTGGAGGGGCGCAGGAGCAGTGGAGCGCCCTCACAGTGCAGTTACCTGCAGTGAATGAAGTCCGGGACAGGGTTGTGCTGGCTGAATGAGGCCGCATCCAGGTTCATGCAGATCTCCACGTTGTCCCCGGCCATGATTCGCACAGCGGCCTTGTTCTCGTCCTCAAAGATCTGCCGTTGCAGCGAGGCGCACAGGAGCAGCATGAAGTCATCTGCGAGAGGACGAGGGGTCACTTGGGCCCCATTCTTCTCCTGAGCTCCACTGTAGCTCAGCAGAGCCAAGGTCAGGGCTAAGCCCCAGCTTCCCCACCGAGGGACAAGAATGACATGTGTTTGTCAGCTCAGGGTGCCCGCCCCAGCCCTGCAGAGGGCTGGAGAGCAGCCCAGGCAGGTGGGTATTCGTGAAGCAGCAGGTGGGCGCTCTGGAGCTCTGCATGGGCTGCCCTAAGCCCTAAGCCCCGCCCCACATCCTGTGCTACTGACTGCTTCTTTGTTTCCAAAATGAAACCCACACATTTCCAGGCTGCAGTCTCTCCTGAGGCCCTGCAGTGCCTGCTCTCCTATGCCCTGAGTGGGACGGACACACCAATGAAGGCTGCAGTTTGCCAGGGGCTCTGGGCCCCAGCCTGGCTCCCTGAATTCAGGTGGCCCTGCTGCACTTCATGTGTCTGTCCTGTCATGACGCACAAGGCCTCGCTCTGTGGTCAGCTTTTAAAGGGCAGGCATGTGTGTGTGTGTGTGTGTGTGTGTGTGTGTGTGTGTGTGTGTGTGTCTTTGTGTCTGTGTAATTATTCAAGTGCTAAGGGACGTTGATGTCGACTTATGAATCTAGGAAAGTAACAGAGCAAGCAGAAGCCCTCCAGGTCTTGAGATGCGGATGCACAAGTCAAGCTTCTCTGTGCTTATGAAGTGGGGAGGAAGCCAGGCACTGACATGCAGCAGGCAGAGAACACAGAAACGCACACCCCAGGGCTGCACCTCCACTTACAGACGAGGAACACGGGGTTGGGGCGCACGATGAAGTCCGGGAAGTACAGCCACTTGATGATGTTGTCGTTGAAGTCAGCCGCCTTGAGCCTCCATGGGTAATCTGCAGGAGAAACACTGCCCATCAGCTCTGCCTTGCCCTCCTCTGCACCTGGATGGGGCAGGGAGCACGAGGCGCTCACCTCGGCAGGGTGCAGGGGGCACCCCGATGCACACCAGGTACTGCAGGGTGAGGATGCAGGCCAGGAAGCAGCAGTACTTGGGCCACACCTGGGCAATGGCTTTCCTCCGGCGGCGGTACAGGACACCGATCAGCCAGCAGGCATGCACCACGGCATAGAAGTCCATCCTCTGGCCAATGACATTCACTGACATCAGGAAACAGGTCTGTGTAAGGGTGAGAAGGGAAGAGAGTTGGGCTTGTGGGGAAGGGCGCGGTGTCCAGGACAGCCTGGTGGCAGAGGTGGCCCCCAGTGAGTCCCTGTTGGCCCTGAGGAGATGCTTCTATCAAGAAGACGGAACCCTTCAGATTACTTCCAAGATTACTTCAGATTAAGGGATAATTTAATAACCAACAGAACAGTGACAGAGTCACAGCCTGGATGTCTTCCCGCACACTCTCTTTCTCGGAAGGGACAGGCACTGTCACCACCATGCAGTTTAGACAGTTCCTTTGGCTGCAGATCCACTTGCAGAATGCATGGAAAGAAAGGTCAATGGTTTCTATTCTAAGAAACTAGCAACGCTAGCTGATGCCCACACACTGAGATGGTTCCTGCGGCTCTCAGGCTGGTGCCTGGTGAGGAGAGGACACTGGCATCAGTCTCGGAAGAGGCTCAACAGAGCTGGGCTAAATGGTGACCAGCAGCCTACCCTCCACGGACCCACAGGGACAGTGCTCAGAGAGGCTACTAAAAGTGTCATGCAGGAGAGAAGCAGAGTGTGTGGCAAGGAAGCTCACCTCTAGGCCAAACTTGTAGAAGAAGTAGTTTACAAAATACTTGGCACAGTTAACCAGCCCATCGTCCAGGTGGAGCCGGGTGATGTCGTGGAAGATCGTCCTAGACACTGGGGCTGTGAGGTTGTTCCGGCCTCGGTAATACTCCTGGTGGCGGTAAATGGTGACTTCGAAGGCCAGGATGGCCAGCATCAGGAGGTTGTTCTACATGAGACGGACAAGGAAACGTCATGTGTACAATGATGCTTTATGACTTGGTAATTTTCAGCAAGCCCCACAATGAATCATTATAATTAACCGTGGATATCTAAAAGAGCTTTGGAAAACCCCACTTGCGTTCAGCATAATCTGAAGTTCCAGTGTCACTTTCTCCGTCTTATTTACTGGGGTGTATTCCCAAATATTTATTTGCTTATCCTTCTAAAAGCTATGGGAGCAAAGAATATTCCCAAGGATATCTACCACATGAAGAAAATTTAGAAACTATACACAACACTGGGATGTGTGCTGTACTTAAAAATCCCAGATGCTGTGTATAAGCTTTTAACTGCCTTGTCTGTGTAATGCAATTGGGACTGCACCAGAGAGAAGTGGGAAAGATCTGAAGTGTTCTGTTTTCATCATGCTCATGACTGTGCCATTTAAATTTTTTGCAAAGATGTACTTATTTTATTATATCTAACTATATGTCCTTTATTAGCCATTATAAAGGAACAGAATTTGGACAAAAAAAAAACAGTCTTGTAATGCTACACTTCTTTTTCAGAAATAATCACACATGACTATATGGTAAATGTACCCAATATGTTCTTTATGTCTACATGAAGTCATACCATGAACAGGGTTCTGAAATCACTGTAACTTCACAATGTATTTTGGGCATGGTTCATTCTGATATGCCCTTTAACTTTGCTATGGCAACATGTGTATGCTGTTCTGACGAAGTATTTGTCATATTTTACTTAGGCAAGTTCAGAGTGTAGGGTTGATTTCTCCACCATGCAATGTCATACTGATTTCAGTGTGTAGTCTGCCTCAAAGGTGATTGTAGCAGCCACATGAGAAGGCATGGTTCCTATCAGGTGAGCTGTGAGCGTTCAAGGCCAGGCCCACATCAGAGCCATGCAGAGCCCCTAGGTATGGCCCAGCCCTCACCCTCAGGTAGACAAGCAGTGGGGAAGACTTCCTCAGGCCAACCCACTCAGTGGGGTCGATTGGAGCACTGTAGAGCAGGGACTTGTTCAGCTCATTGAGGGGTATGTTGGTTTGGTTTTCATTTGGCTAAAAGGAAGAGAAAATAGAATAAAAATGGCTCCCCAGATGGAGAGTTCCTACTGTTCTTCAGCTTCAACCAGGGGGCATCTGGGGGCAGAGAAGGGCAGGCCCTCCTCCTGGGGACATCTCTTCAAGACCACACAGAGGTCCTGCACATGGCCAGGGCAGATCAAAGCAGGAGGAGCGGTGAGGTGACTTGGGAGTGGACAAGGCATGCATGGGCGTGCAGGCTCCCCAATACCTGCCCGCTCCCCACAGGGTGGTCAGGACAGTCCTGCTCCAGCTCACCAAGGTGCAGTTAATGGAGAAAGTGCTGGGCTTAATGGTTTGGAGCTGGTACAGCATTTTGCAGACAATGATCACACATGTCCAGACAGTGCAGATGCTGGAAGCCAGACGACGGAGTTTGGTGTAGGGTAGGGCAAAGGCCCAGGAAATCAAAAACACGTAGTTGAACAAAGACACCTAAAAATGTAAATCAGAAACGGGAATGAAACACATCACAGGCGGGTGGAGCATTCACAGCACAGTGACTCAGTTTTCTCGGTTACCCAAGGGCCAGTGGTGTCTTCGTGCACATGGGGCATTGCCCTTGGTGCTGGGGACACGTGGCTGAGTGAGGGGTGGCCTTGGGGATCCTGTGTCCCCCGCAGTAGTGCACAGAGCGCAAGCCACTGACGCGATAGGCCTCGCGCCTACAGGTGGGAAGCGCATTCTGGGTGAAGGATGGAGGAGCAGGGGTAGGAAAGTACCAGTCACAGGGCAGGAGCAGACACCCAGACACTCCAAGTGAGGAACACGGGGGTGGCAGAGGTGAGGACGAAGGCGGAGCCAGAGGTGTTTCCCTGGGTCGTTCTGAAGCAGGCAGAGGCATGGGGGTCTGCACGGTGCCCCAAGAGCACGTGCGCTGTGACACAGGGTGGGGTCCTGATCCTACACAGGTAAATATGGCTGACGAGTGCGGGTGCAGGGCCTGGCGGGAACGGTGTTTGGGAGAGGCGGCAGGTGAGAAGCTGCAGAAGTGACACTGTCATGTAGCCCCCAAGAGTCTGACCCACAGCTGAGATCCCCTCCCACAGCCAGTCCTGCTCAGTACTGGTGCCTGCTCCATCTCATCAGCTGAACACACATGGTCTTTCCTGTGCTTCCCTCTATCTCTCTCTGCTTTTCTTCCTTTTCCTTCTTTCAGAGAACAACTTCTGCACCTGATCCCTCTTTTCTTTGAGGCCCAATGCTCTTGCTTAATCATCTTCCTAGCTGGGTGTGGCGGTGCACAGCTGTAAACCCCAGCACTTGGGAGGCTGAGGCAGGAGGATCACAAGTTTGAGTCTTGACTAGGGAATTCAGTGAGGTCTTGCCTCAAAATAGAAAATAAGTGCTGGGCATGTAGCTCAGTGTGATGATCTTGGGCCCACTCTCCACACAGAGCAAAATTTAAATGGTCTCCCCAGGATTGCAGGGCCTCGAGGCAGATCTCCTCATGGGTCAGAGGTCACTGTGCCATCAGATGTGGCCCCCTCAGAAATGATATCTACAATTTTCAGTCCAATGCCTCTGTTGTTCTTTCCATTTCTTTGTAACGTTCTGACCCTTGAGCTGTATTGGAATCAGTCAATTCCCCCGTGGTGAAAACACATGGACTCTTCTGCTCTCCATCAATAGCCCCAGGCTCGTTACCAAGCAGCAGCGCACACACCAGTTTCTGGCATTGTCAGACCTGATCTTGTTCCTACTTAAAATGCCCCTGTCCACTTCAGGAGGTTTGAGTGAACTGGTAGGAAATTCTGGTTCAAAGCAGCCCCTCTGCAGCACCTACCTGGAAACACCTTGGTCTGCTGTGCTGTACTTGTAATCTTTTGCTGTTATCTAACTTTTGAATGGTTACAGCCGGTGGTTCCCAGACCACTCGTGGGGTGGGGAGCAAAGACTCTAAGTTGTAACCAATTCAAAAACCAGCTGGGGAAATGAGGGCCTTGTAGAAGCTATTTGGTGAATGAATGCAAACAAAGGGGGCACCCCCACAGTGAAGGGTCTCTCACTGCACGCAGCGCAGACCCCGCGTAATGGCAGCAGCAGGGAACCTTCATTCTGGCTCAAGAAACCCATGAGTGAGTGGAGGGCTTGACCAGATTTGGGGACTTTTTGTTCCAAGGAGAAAGGAGGAAGGAATCCAGCCATGGGCAGGAAAGCAGCCCCTTCTCAGAACCTACAGCACAGATTATTTAAAAAGAGCCGCTTTGCAGTGTGATGAGCCACCCAGAGCTCGAGGCTGCCTCCTGCTGGCTCAGAGCCCCCCCATCCTGCAGCCAGGGCCTTGCACCTCCCCAGAGCCACCCTCCTGGTGCCAGCCTTAGCAAAGCCCTTGGGCAGTCCCTGTGCTCACTTGCCTCCTTCACAGACACCCAGATGATGTAGGAGGACACGACCTTGATGATGTGCAGCTCCAGGATCCACCACATGAATACCTGCAGCTTGTGGAAGTACTCCAGGAACCTCAGGAAGAGCACCGTGAGCCGGTCGATCACCAAGTGCCACTTGTTACGTAAATCTGCAACACAGAGCAGACCATGGAGCACAGGCAATCTCTGTGGTGTTCACGGGAGCGTGTTCCGTGACCCCCCTGGGAATGTGCAGCTGTGGGGTAAGCACCCAAGATGAGACCCTGGGCCCTGCGGGAGGGCGGCCTCGGGCCCAAGTGGTACTGTGACATCATCAACACAGGGAGGTTTGGGGACACTGTCACTTGGCCACCTTTCATCCCATTAGTGCAGCAGAGGCGAATGTATGGCGTGTGCTACAGCATACTGTTTCTGTCACTGAAAGCTCTGTTATTATGGTTTTCTAAATGTAGGAGTTGATTTTTCTGAACCAAAGCCTCAGGGTTGAGGTTTGATTGCAGTGTTGGCCCTGTGTGTGATAAAGAAGTGGGTTTTGGGTTGCAGTGTGGGTGCTTGGACCCTAAAGGTTCACAATCACCGGGTCAGTGTGCAGAATTCTGGCCTAATTTGCACGCATGACTGAGCTACTCTCATTTCCTTCCTCGAGCAACGTCTTTCCCTGGTCTGGGCGGCTGTCACCACTGCTAGGCTTGGGCCTGATGCTAAGAAAGGTTTGGTGCTAGTGAAGGCTGAGCGCTGACCAAAAGACCCATGTAGCTGCCCACAGAAAGGCTCAGAGGCTGCAGGGGGCCTGGTGTGCCTGCACATGCATGAGGGAGGGGGCACAGCCAGCAGTGGCTGGCAAGAGCCTGGAACCCACTGCAGGTGGGTACACAACACTCCAGCCCCACCCCGGGCTGCACAGTGCCCAGGCACGGGGCAGGAGCCCCTGGTCCTCTCTCAGTTGTCTGAGATGAGTGTGAGAAGGGAGGCTCAGGAGCTGGCCTTGGGAGGGATTTTCCTTCCCATGCTACCATTCATTAAATAAAATAAACAGCACAAGAAAAACAGACAACAGGAAACAGGAAGACAGATCTTTCACAAGAGGGAAGGGACTGAGGGTGGAGGAATGGGAACTGGAAGTGGACCTGGGAGAATCGAGATGCTCACATGCAGGTGCCACTGCCACACAGACTGGAGAAAATAAAAGTAAAGAAAGCCCAGGTCTGTGAAGCAGAGCAGACCAGCAGAGACCAGAGTGGCATCTTAACTTCAGGGCTCCCTGATGCCCACGTCTCAGGCCAGGTCGTGGCCTGAGCTTCCTGCGCAGCCGGCTCTGGGGACACAGCCAGCCCAAGAGGCCCCAGCGGCTCTAGTGACGGCAGACATGCCTGCCCTGTGGTCCCACTGGGAGCCCCACCAGGGGGTCAGGAAGCCAGGCCTGGTCCCAGCCCTCAGCCAGACTCCCAGGAGATTGTGGGAGCTGCTGAGACAGGAACAGCTAAAGCAACCACAGAATGAGAACCAAAACCCCACTCCAATCTGCCCCAGTTGTGTGCCTCCAACTGGGTGGTGCAGATCTTTCCAGATGTCTTTCCAGTGTCCTGGCTCACAGTTACCTGACATGTCCCCTTCCTCCTCCTCCGACTCCTCCTCATCCTCCTCGTCCCCGTCCTCGCCGTCCTGCCCCGGCTCGCCCTTCCCGGCTCTCTCCGTCTGTCCCTGTACCTCCGGCTTCTCCTGCCCTGGCTCCACCAGCTTCTTGGGCTCGGGCTTGTCCAGGCTGGGGGTCAGGTGCATCATGGCCAGGTCGGGTAGGCTGCCCTCGGGGTGTGCCAACCTGCAGGCAGAGGGCAGCTGAGGCCTGGGCCAGGGTTGGGGGCAAAGCAGCAGCGCGGTCAAGGAGACAAAGCAGAAACCGGTGCATGAACAGCACCCTGCGTGAGGATGTGGGTGCTAGCAAGTTGCTGCTTTGGGTTGGTTCGTTTGTTTTAGGTTCTTTCTAAAAACAAACTGTGAATTGAGCTCTGATTGGCTTCTCTCACCGAGGCTCTAGGGAGTCCTCAGAAGCGAGAGCTGTCAACACCCAAACTTGACATTTTTCCAGGAGGAGAAATGGTCAGAGTTCAGGATGGAGAAGCATGAAATGGCACCGCGGTGGGTAAGCATTTCATGGCTTCATGGGGACTTACTCATTTCGGTGCATTGGTAATTTTTTCTTGACGCTGCTCAAAGTAATTGGAATAGAAAGGAAAAACAGGAGGTGAGAAGAGAGGAGTTACGAGGAAGGCCGAGATCACACGTCATGCTGCACATCGTCGCAAGTGCGATCACACGTCATGCTGCACATCGTCGCAAGTGCGCTCAGGTGCGGCCGTGGGGAGGCCGGGCGGCGCATTCCCGGCTCAGCAGCGCGCTGGGGCCGAGAGCCCAGGCTGGCGATGGGGTTGAGAGTGGACAGGGCAGCAGGCGTGAGGGTAGGAAGGGACGGCCCGGGGCAAGTGACCCCATGCTCTCCTGCTGGTGCAGGAGTCAGGCCATTCACAGGTGGGTGCCTCTCTCCAGTGACGAAGCCTGTGCTGCACACCCAGAAAGGGTGCAGTGGAGGTGAGAGGCCTTCAGGGCTCAAGCCGTCTGCGGTGCAGCCTGCTGGGGGTGAAAGGTGTCCACTGCAGACACAGCTTCTGGGGACCCATGGAGTCTGAGCTGGGGCGGGGGTCTAGGAGGGCTTCTGCCGAGCCTTCGGTTGCCTGGGCACTGAGGCTTATCTCAGAGTGGACAGTAACAGGGGTAGCCCTTTCCTATATTCTGTCTTGAGACCGGGTCTCACTCTATTGCCAACACAGGCTACGAAGTCCTTGGGCTCAAGTGGTCATCCTGCTGTGGCCTTCCAAGTAGCTGGGACTATAGGTGTGTGTTGTGATGCCTAACTTCCTACATTGTGTAAAAAGCAGTTTTTTAAAAACTTACATTCAAAGGAATGTCTCAGAGAACACTGTAGACTTAGGAGTGTCCTGGAACATGGATGACCAGAAGGGTCACAACAAACCTGTGCAGAATGATGAGTACCGCTCCGCCTGTGGACTCCGGGTCAATTATTTTTCTTTTCTGAAAGTTAGTTACCTTTGTACAAAACAAGTGGGTTTTACGGATAAAATCTAAGTTATTTTGAGTTTTCAGGTCTCAGATGTGAACACACTTGCTGCTGTGGCAAATCTACTGGCCCCTGGACTCTGAGATGCTGTCCCTCAGCAGGAAGTCCCTTGCCGGGGCCTCGGGGTCAAGTGCAAGGCGCCAACAGCGGAGCCTCAGGTCCATGCTCTGGAGCAGGGTTGCTGTTTTCCGAGGTGCACCCTCGGCCTCTGCAATGCCCTTCTGCCTGCCTTTGCCCTGTTGTCCCCGTGGTGTCAGGGCCAGTGCAGGGGACGAGAGTGGGCACAGTGCTCCGTTCTTTTGGGCTGTCAGGAGATCACATTTCACTTGTGAGAAGATGGGTGTGAGCCTATCGGGGTGCGTCCTGGACTTTGCCTGGCAGGAGGGTGCCTTGGGAGTAACCGTGCTGCTGCTTATGGGGTGCAGCCTCTACCTGACACTGTCCTTACAGCTGCTGTGATGGCTGCACAACAGCAGCCCTAAGCAGTGAGGCCCCCAAACTGCCAGGGCACACACAGCTCAGCCGGGGAGGCTGGGACAAGGGCTTGGGGACAGCCCAGAGCATGCTCGTAGGCAGAGACCAGACCCACTTCTAGAGGTCGCAGGTGCCGGGGCCTGGGCCCCCTGTAAGTGCTGCTCATGCCCACCCACCTGGCCCGTATGGGAAAGAGGACTTGGGACTCTCAGATGCTCTCTGGAGTAGGACACAGGCTTGGCATGGGTGGTGGCAAAAACCAATCAATCAATCAATCGAAGAGTAAACATGCATCAGGCTGCACCCGTTAGCCTAGAAGCTCATTCTGTATTTTGTGTTGCACATTTGTGAAAATATTACACAAGGAGTATTTTAAATGTATGATGGGCATGTGCAGTTTTAAAAATATATCTAGTGTAAATCCTTTTATTTTTCATTCATTCTTTTCAAGACATTTTTGGGAGGGAATTAAGAAAGTTGAAAGCATGGGTTTTGGAATCAGAAATACTTAGCTCAGGCCCAACCAGATGAGCTACTGGCTAAGTGGCACAGCAAAACTACCACACCTGTGTTTTAAGTCTCAGTCTGTTGATCTGTCAAATGGACATAAGCATCCCTCACCAGGATGTTTTGAAAATTAAGGCTGTTTCCATAAGTACTTAACACAGTCTTAGTTACAGAAAAAAACAGATTAAAGCCAGGATTCCTTTCCTAAGGATTGATTGACTTTTATAAACTAGGCATCAGTGACCTGTATCAAAAATCCATCCTAATGAAAGGCAGGTTAAACACATACTTCTGAAAGGCACCATTCAGTGATGTACAACTGGGGAGACAGACATTTATCGCAGACTCCAGTTCTGACATTAGCATATCTATCAGATCCGTGACAGATCACCACGCCCTGATGGATCTCTTACAAATCAGCACATTGTGACAGATCCCTGTCAGATCTCTAACAGATCAGCACACCCTGACAGGTCCCTAACAGATCATCTCACCCTATCAGACCCCTGACAGATCAGCACACCCTGTCAGATCCTTCACAGGTCAGCACACCCTTTCAGATCCCTAACAGATCACTGCAACCAGACAGATTGCTCACAGATCACCACACTCAGTCAGATCCCTCACAGATCAACACATCCTGTCAGGTCCCTCACAGATCACGCCTTGACAGATCCCTCACAGATCACCACACCCTGACAGATTCCTCACAGATCCCCATACCCTGACAGAGTCCTCACAGATCACCACAGCCTGTCAGATCCCTCACAGATCACCACATCCTGACAGGTTTGTTGCAGATCACTACACCTTATCAGATCCCTCACAGATAACCACACCCTGTCAGCTCTCTCACAGATCACCACACCCTGATAGATCCCTCACAGATCACCACATCCTGACAGATTCCTCACAGATCACCATTCCCTGACAGGTTCCTCACAGATCACCACACCCTGTCAGCTCTCTCACAGATCAGCACACCTTGTTAGATCCCTATCAGGTCTCTAACCAATCAGCACACCCTGTCAGATCCCTCATAGGTCAGCATACCCTGTCAGATCTCTAACAGATCACTACACCCTGACAGATCCCTCACAGATCAGCACACCCTGACTGATCCCTCACAGATCAGGACACTCTGTCAGATCCCTACCAGGTCTCTAACCAATCAGCACACTCTGTCAGGTCAGCACACCCTCAGACCCCTCACAGATCAGTGTACCCTGACAGATCACGTTCATGAGGAGATAACTGGTGGGTGCCCACCACTGGGTGAGGCCATGGGCTTGGCGATGGGGTCTCGTGTCTCTAGCAAGGGAGAGAAGCAGGGCAAAGGCAGGGAGCAGCAAGGACGGAGCCAAAGATGACAAAGGGCACCCAGAGGGCGGGTGAGGCGGCGCCTTAGGCAGGCTGTTGGTGCTCATGAGAGGGTGTGTGGAGGAGGCCATTCTTGTGTTGAGCTCTCAGTCAAGCTCAGGACAGAGGCCACCTTGCAGGGCAGGGTGTCATCAGGTAATTCCCCTGGGAGCCAGCCCCATGTTGAGGCAGGAGCCAGAGCAGTCTCTGAGCACCAGCTGAAGACCCTGGCGACCTCCACACCTGGAGGGACCCCTCCTTTACAAAGCAGCAGAGAACTTAACACGCAGGAGACAGTTGTTGACAAAGGCAGGAGGGAAATTGCAGAAGTACCCACCTATTTATTATCAGATACACGCGACCATTGACTTTGGCATGGCTGCATAGGAGGTGGCGGGAGACAGGAGAGAGAGAGAGGATACCATCAGACAGAGACAGCGAAGCAGGCATCCCTCAGGCTTTCTGTCACCAGGCGAGCCATCGAGCCACTGTCCACACAGGTGACCTGCCTCCAAGAGTTGGGGCCACTAAGTACAGCTGCAGCACAAACTCGCACACATTCAGGGGACACTCTCATGCGTTACCCTCCATCCTCACTGTCCTTGCCCTGCACACACTTCCTCGGACAGGATGATGCCAACACCTTTTGACATCCACGCTATCAAAGAAAATGGGCCCTAAAGAATTTATCTTTGTTCCTTGCCCAGAATTTTAAAAAAAGGTAAAAAGTCTACTAAGTAACCACAGTCAATATATTTCCTCTAAGGTTTTCAAAACTGAAGTTTGAAAAATAAGTTGTTTTGTTTCTGCATGCAAAGCAGTATTTTCCAACATGAAGTGTAGACAGATTACATGAATATGTAAAAATATAAGAGCTCTTATAATTTTGAATTACATATTATGTAATAAATACTAGTATATTGTAATAGATATTATTATCCATAGATATGCAATCTGAGATTGGCTGCTTAGAAACAACATGGAAATTGTAATGGGAATTCTTATGGGAATTGTAACTTCATAAATTTGGTGAGGCTAAATAACGTCCAAAAGGTACAATAGATATAGCGAAAGGGAAAGAAACTGCTCAAAAGGAAAGAACAACTGGGATGGGGGAAAAGAGAAAAGATGGACAGGGAAAAAAGTTATGCATATACACAAGACAGCGGAGATAACTGTACTACTAATGTCTGTTAGTCCATTGAAAGGAGGAGCTGGTGCTTATCATGTTTGATCAATGTTGTGTGCCTGTACCTGGTAATCTGAGCAACTATTCTGAAGGTACCAATATGCAATAAGCATTGTTATTTTCATGTTCTCTTGTTTTCAAATTCTGTATCATTTTTATTGTTTTTTCCCTCTCTTTAAAATAAAAATACAATAAGTTCTGCCTCATACACAAATTTGCTAACAGGACAGAAGCGCGCGCACACACGCACACACACATCAACACACGAGGAGGAGGCAGGGAAAGGCGAGTTGGCCATTGGCAGGAACGGCAGTCAGTCCCGAAATCGAGTTAAGACCCCAGTGGGCTGTCGAGTGAAGCCTGGAAGACGTGGCCGGCAGGGGGGCAGAGAGCGAGGTACGAGGCCGAGCCCAGCGCTGGGAATATTTGTTTTTGTTCCTGCCTTGATTTTACAGCAGTCATTACACTGCTGTCGTTTACTGTGGGACGAGGGCACTGTGGGTGCGTGTTCGTGGGAACTCGCTTCTCTGGGAATTGCTGTGGGAGGCCGGGCTCCACACCGCCTGGCCGAAGTTAAGCTCTAGGGATGGTCCCGCCTGCCTCTTGTATCAAATCCCGAAGTAGCCCTCTAGAGCGAGCTCCTTAAATCCCCTGAGTGCCTAGGATGCTTTTCTCAGACTTGAAAGTGCAAACGCTGAGGAAGGCGCCGCTCCACGCTCTACCCGGAGCTGCCGACGTGAGCAGAGGCCGTCCACACTCCCCTCTTCGCGCTGTCCCGCGGCTTCCCCACGTGCTCAGCGTGCCAGGGAACACGCCCCACGTGGCCTGCTGCGAATGTTCTAGAAACTGCAGCGCCCCATCCGCAGCTGCGGCGCGGTGCCCAGAGGCCGCTGCGCTCGGAGGCCCAGACGCCCGCCGCACCTACCTGTAGATGGCGCTGTCCTCCTTGCTGGGGATGTTCTTGAGGTCCGTGAGCTCCAGGAAGCGGTCGTGGAAGTAGTGCAGGTGCAGGATGCACACGAGCAGGAAGGAGGTGGGGATGAAGATGCGAGTGAACAGCTCCGCCACGGTGAACTGCTTCAGGCCCAGGTCCTCCAGCCTGCGAGGGAGCCCAGAGGCCGCGCGGCTCTTAGGCGCGGCCCCACCGCCGGGAGTGCCCGCCAGTCCCGCCTGCCTCCGCCTGCCCGCGCCCCGGCCCAGGCCGACCGCGGAAGCGGAGGAGCAGGGCTGCACCGGGGCCCTCGCGGCCGCACGGCCCGCCGCCGTCCCGAGGCTTCCTGCCCACCCGATGCCCAGGACGCCATGCACCTCAGGGCGCAGCCCACTGGCGGCCCGCATTCCGCCGGAAACTGGCCGCTTCGGGTCTCACACTCCGCGTTCGGGGGCAGTGCGCTGGGGCCCCTCTTTTCCCCAGCGGTGCTTTTCCCAGCCGCCGTCCTCTGCTCCACGCCTCCGCCCACGGGCCTGAGCCCAGACCTGCCCCCCTTCCCCCAGGCCTTGGTCTCTGCTGTCTCCGCCCGGACCTCTGTCCCAGCACACCACACACTCCAGGGGAAAGCCGGCTCTGCCTCACCTCCTGCGGAAAGCCCGGGCGCTCCATCCAGTTCCCCGGTACTCACTACCTCTGCCCACTGCCTCTGCCTGGTTGTTTTTCCTTCCCAAACTTTTGGTCACAAATGGCAAGGGACTCACACACACCAAGAGGCTCTCCGTCTCCTCTGCCAGGGTGCAAGGCCTTGGCCTGTCCCCACTGTGACTCTGGCATAGTTCTGGCCCAGGGAAAGCACTCTTGACCAGGCGGCTTGGTGAGCCCTGCAGTTGGTGTGGCCCTTTCCTTCTGGACTTTTCTCCCACAGGAAGCTCCATGTGCCCAGCCCAGGCCCAACTCTGGTTGCATTTCCAGACTAAGTCCAGAAGCTCACAGAAGCACATGAGAAAGGGAAAGCACTGTCCCTCAGGCACCCAGGCACGCTGCCAGTGCTGCAGGGTCAGCACCAGCAGGAGGCTTCCCTGGGGCTCTCAAGCCTTAGTCCAAGCCCAGCAGCACAATGCTAGAAGCTCTGCCTTCTACCAAGAGCCTGGAGCCTGCTGTGATCCAAGAGCTGAGCTCCAGTCTGCAAGCAGGAAGCATGGCCAGCGGCCAAGCAGGTGTGTGTATTCTCTCGAGGACCAGCACTCAGAAAACTGTTTTATTAAAATGGGGTTGAAAATTTACGTTTCAGTTACTATCCAGGGGGTCTCTACTGTGTTCCTAGCCCAGGGGCCCATGTTACGAAGCCTGTTGGGGGGACCTGCAGATGCCCACGATGTCACAGGTCACTAGAACATTCCCACAGATGCTAAGCCACACACGCACACACTGTCAACCAGCTGCCGTCCCCAGCCCATCCACCACTGCGGCTCACTTTTCCTTCTTCAGTCCTGTCATATTTTGCCACAAGCCCGGGAAATTTTCAAACTGATATGTGTAGATAAAGATGAGCACCAGCATCGTATAAATGACCACCGACATCCAGAAGTATTTCAGGATCTTCCGCCACCATTCGTAGTGTACCTGCGAGGTGAATGGTGGAAAACAGGAGAAGATGGTCACCAGAAGCCCAGAAAAGCACCGGGTATCCGAAAATAAGGCCAATCTCAGGCTTTGTTTTTTTAACACTCTGTTCCTAATTCAGGTGGGTTAGTGTGGGTTAGAGTCCTGGTTCTCCAGGCTGCTGCACTGGGTCATGAGGATTGAGCAGAAAACACCTGTGCCTTGTCCCAGGAGGCAGCCAGGGAGCGGCCTTGTGTCATGGACATCACTGCTCAGGGGCAGTGGCATCAGCTTGGATCCAGCATGGCCCTGTGTGGATAAAACCATAAACACAGAGAGATGCTGCTCTTCACCATGAGCTGTGGGTGCTCATCGGAGCACACGTGCCCTGAGCTGGTAAAAGTATTCAAAAATTGGTTCCTTTCTCTTGAGATGCTTTTATCCCCACTTTTAACAGACTCCCGGTCACTCTCATGCTTGGTCTGCTGGTTCTCAGCCAAGAATACTTCACTGTTATTCCTGTTGCTATCATTGGATTCCCTTCTCATGTGGGGAAAATCTGTGTTTCTGCAGAGGACAGCTCACTTCAACATAATCATTTATGTTTCAGTTAGTGACAAGCTAACGCTCTTGGTGGGACACAGAGATGTGTGTGCATGCATGGTTGTACAGGCACATGGCACATGGTTTTCTGATCCCTGGCACCCCAGGAATGTTCTGCTATGTAAGATCATCCAGACACTTTCTGTTCAAAGATGTAATTTGATTATAACCAATTCTTTCTTTAATCAAGAATTTTGAAAAAAGTTATAAACTTGTTTCTGATTTCTAAAGACTCTATAATTTCAAAACAGAGAACAGGCTGACGCTGCTCACGTTAGGATTCTCAGGGGGTAACATCTGACTTTCACGGTTACTCTCTAGGCTGCGTTTATGGGAGAAGGGTAACGTGGACTTTCTGGAAAGGAAGCTCGTGCACTCCTGGGACAGAGGCGAGAACTTGAATTTGGGCACAGTTTTGAGATTCCTACCTGGTACAAGGCCACACAGAATAGGAACAGCACCATGTAGATGATCTTGTACATGACAATCTTGCCTTCGAAGCTGACGAAGAAGAACATGCCGCCACAGACGTAGATCCAGTACTTGATGAACATGGCCACCACCAGGTTGCCCAGCACTTTCATGATGTCCTGGTCATCTTCATCTTCTTCCGCCTCCTCCTCCTTTCTTCTCTCCTGCTTCTCCTCTTCTACTCCCTCTTCTCCCTCCTTCTCTGTGGGCTCTCCTTCCACTTGCACATCTTGAAGTTCTTCATCTTTAAAACAGAAACCATGACATTATACATAGAAGGACACCTGACAAGAACCACGTGTGCTGTGTGTGACACCTGTGGGACACAGAGTATCTGTTCTCGGTGTTTATGTGTGACCTGGATGATTTCAGACTATTCTACTAAATAACAGAACATGCACAAATTATTCATAGACAGTTTTCACAACTTTCCTGAAATGTAGTTTAAAAGCAAATATGTTTAGTAATATTTTATACTAATCTCTTCATAACCCCTTTTTCATTTCCTATATCTAGGATCCAGGATCTAGAAAAATAAATAGGTGACAAAAGCACAAATCAAAACAATGGCACCAATTTCAACTTCTAATTGTCTCATGGTCCTAGATGATCCAAGCCTTTCCAGACTACCACTGTGCTTACAGTCCTAACCAAAAGAGTATAAATTACATCTAAAAAATAATAATAATTTGACTCAGTCTAAAGCAATCTTAGGTGTGAGAATGAGACGTACTTCCTGTTACTCTGAAATATGCTGGTGCACAGGACTCACTCTGTGTCACCCAGGCAGCCTACATTCACTTTGTTCATTCCATCAGCCCACACAGTGAGGGGCCAGATCGACTGTTGACCTCCATGAACCAGTCTTTACCAAAACGGACTGGTTAATCTAATCACTATGCTGATGTTCAAAGTCATGGGCAAAATTCAAATCACAATGATTGACTTTTGCGGTTAAAAGGCAACTTGACGGTTAGGTCTGAATAAGAGACCATGTGAGACTTCCTAGTTGGTCTCTACTAACTTTCTCATGGCTCCCGGACGGAGGCACCAGCCCAGTGTGGGGAGCACACAGTGTCCATTCCAAAGAGCCCGTGCCTCCCTAATGGCCCCTGTGCATTCTGCACACACCACTGCCCTGCTTCGAGGTGTGTTCAGAGGGTTTGGGAGCAAGCTATTCTCATTTCATCTGGCCGCAGGCCTGAAGCTATGGAGAAGGTGACAGAACCATTACCTTCCTCCCTGCCTCTTCCATGTACTTTGTGGTATATGATTTCAGAAAACGGAAGGATTCAGGTTCAAAGATTGGAGTCAGTCCCTTGGTTCCAACACTCACTACAGTGCCCCCTTGGAAAAGCCACTGAGCTCTTCTGGCCCTCACTTCCTCTGCTGGGGGAGTCACCTTCCCTCTCCTCTTCAGTGAGTCCTGGGAAGTCTAACCGCTCCACGGTGTAATCCTGTTTCTGACTGCCCTGACTCCAAGGCACTCTTCCTTCTAGGCTGAAACACAGAGCTTTGATGGTGCATTTTGGACTCTATAATTTTGCAGAACATGAAAACAAAAGGCTACACACTGTCCACACTAACTTACCTTTTTCTTCGTGTTCCTGACTTCCAATTTTGACTTCTGACAAAAGAGCTTCCTTTTCCCGAAGGGCTTTTTGCTCTGTGAGGTGCTGCCTCAGCAGGAGCCAAAAAGTGATAGTGAAGAGAATCTGGAATGAGGGAGAGCAACGCAAGGATTATGCCCGGCATGCCGTCTGGCCTCGTCTCTCCACACATTGGTGGGAGCATAGTCAACAAACCTTGTGTCTGAGACAGAGTCAGGCCCCTCTGGGTCACCTCTGGAAGCACCTGCTTCTCAGCCTCTTTGCTCAGGAGGCTGCAGGTGTTGGACCAGGAGCACACTTAGCAGGGTGCAGGCCCATACAGTTGTCAGTTAATCTCTGTTCTCCAGGAACAGTGTCTGCTGTGCAGACAGGCTGCTGCTCTGTCTCTGGTCAGAGCCTTGATGAGACATAATTCATATCACATACAGTTCACCTGCCTCAAGGGTAGGACTCAAGGGTTGTGGCTCGGTTTAGGGATGCAGAGAGTTTTAGGATGTCCAAGGCTCTGGGTTCATTTCCCAGCAACAAAAAAGAAAGTATAATTCTGTTGGTACACTCACAAGGTTGTGCCTCCATCACCACAATCAATTTTAAAATATTTTCCTCACTCCAAAAAGAATTTCCAGAGAAGTAACCTCCTTGTCTTCCTATCTTATCTCTAGCCAATTGCCAATAAATTTTGTTTCATAGATTTGCTTAAACTAGAGTAAAATGGAATTATACAAAATAGGCTATGTGTTCTTCTTCAACATTATGCTCAACATAATGTTTTTAATATTCATTCACATGGTGACATTTATAGCTTTCTGTCCCATTTTCTTACTAAATAATATTCTATTGTATGCACGTAAGATTTTTGTGTCCACCAGCGATGGGCACAGAGGTTGTCAGAACTCTTTTGTGGCTGTTGTTCTGGTGACTCTGGAAAATGCTGCTATATTTATGTGTGAGTTCTCCTGTGGACACATTTACATTTCTCTTGCATGCACAGCCCCAGGACAGGAAGTGGTGGCTGGATGGTAATGCTGCTTTCACATTTTGAGGCGCTGACAAATGCTGAGCATTTTCCAAGCTGCCATCCCACTTTACATCCCCACCGGCAGCACATGACAGACCCACCTCCCTGGGCCTCAGGACATCTGTTACCTGTCCTCCTTGGTGCAGCCTGGCCGGGAGATGAGCAATGCCATCTCACTGTGGCTCACCACAGATTTTTAATAAATATTTGTGGAAGAAATTAAAAAATTTAAAAAAGCAAGTACGTCATTTTCACATTGGATAGCTGCCTGCCTCACTATCTATAAATGTTTGCTTATCATTGTCTTTCAACATACCCCAGGGCCCGTTAGGTAAATATGCCCAGACCTAGGAAATCAAGAACCACAACGTGCACTTGTGAAGATCTGGCATTACAATTCTGCAACTCATGGGAATCAGATGTGTATGCGGAGAAGCTGGGGGAATGAGGGCCAGCAGGGATGTGTTTCTCGGGAAGGTGAGTTAAAGCCAGGCTTTGAAAGTGGCAGGTGACACAATTTGGTAGAGCCAGGAATGAGCCACCAGGACCCAGGAATTTGCCACAAGGCCAGACTCACTCATTTCCATCTCACCGACTAAGCCAGCACCCTGAGGACAATCTGAGCTCAGTACTGTGCTTTTATGAACATCATCACTGTGACAGAGATTCTAGGAGCTGGAAGATGTGTCACTATCATCTAGGACAGAACTTGGCACATGTTTCTGAGCTTCTGGGAACATTCAAATATAAATGCAGAACCTACTACCCCAGAATCTGGTTTTTAAAATGAATAACATTTCCCCCCCAAAGCACTGCTATTTTTAGGTTAGGTGGGGAGTATTCCACACTTTAGCTATATGCCTTTTCCATGTCTCTTTGACACTGCATCAGGTTGGAATGGATTTACATGGTCAAGAGAATAACAGTTTGAATCTAAGATTCTGAATTTCTCCTGTGGAGAGTGATGAACTCACCAGTCGTGTGTGTGAGTCTGTGTCTGTGTGTGAGGGGAAATGATGGAGGGTGAGGGAAAGAAAAGTGTGTCAGGCAAAGACTTGTAGATGAACATATGATGTGGGACGTTTGACAGAGTACAGTTGGGGGAACATGCGGAGGTGAGAAAGGCATGGGAGTTTGGGTGAATGGATGGACAAATAAGTGAATTAGTGAGTGAAGTTTCCACGGTCTGTGAACACACAGCATCGTTGCTCTGAGTGTTTGCTATTAGGACTACACTGCTCTCTAGCTCAAAGCTCTTCAGTACGAAACCTGTTAGAAGGTCCGATCTTTGCCCCTGCCGCCGTGGAGGCGGGTGTCTGGCGCTCTTCCAGTCGCCCCTTGAGGAAAGGTGGACTCATGCTACACAGATCCCTTCTCCTTCAAAGATACTAGTTTTTCTCTCTGGCTGTTGGAAAAACAGTGTTAAGGCTCATTTTACACTGCATTGTCTTTGTCTTAAAGCCCTCCATGCAGGGGGTATGTGCTCAGAGCCTGCTGCTTTGTTAACAGGATGGGTAGTAAGTTGGGTCACCTCACCTTCTGAATAGGAGCGGTTGAGGTGTTCATGAGAATACACGGCAATGAACACCGTGACTGTTCTAAAGATGCATGAAGGCGTATCAGCAGATGAAGAAAAAGCGAAAACAAGGGTCAGAACTTAATGTTTGTTGCTAAAATGTCTTTAGGACAATCCTAGAGAAAGCATGTTGTCAACAGCGAATGACGGCCTATAATAGCAACGTGGAACTAAGGGTCTTTTATACAGTGATAACCTATCCAGGAAAGAGTTTATCTTCTAGTCCCTTGCTATATTTTACACTGCATTTTTCTATTTTACCTCGTATGCTGCTATTACCACATCTACATTCTACTCCACTATAATTTACACAAAAAATAACTTACACAAGTAGAAAGCATTACCATTTTAAAGTAAAAACATGGTGTAATATATGTTCAGGTTTAGATGACAGAGCCCTGTAAGCAGTGTAAATTAGTTCTCCGTCTTAGACACGTTCATTTTCTGTAAAGCATTGACTATTTGGAGCTTCCTGTTGTAAGATTTTGCTTACTGTGACTAAGGTGATGATTGCGGTTTTGTTTCATTGCTATTTATTTACCTTTGAGGCCAGTTCTCCTGGCTCTTTCTTCTCTAGAAATCCCGGGACCTTCTTAATTTCGGGAAGTTCAAAACTCCAGATGTACTGCAACACTAACAGCAGATTTGCATAGATGACCATGAAGGGGGAGCTGATCATGGCGTACTTCCTCCTGTTGCGGATCATCCACAGGGTGCAGGACCAGATGAGGAGCACGAAGGTCAGCCAGCTGTGGTAGGTGATGCTCCAGGCCTCAGGGGAGGGGAGGAGAGAAACAGCGTCAGGCCCAGGGTGGCACAGCCTCCCGCTCTGGTACAAAGCTCCCTACACAGGAAAGGATGTGCTCAAAGGAGAAAGGGAACAGGTCTGCAGCAGTGGACGAGTGACCCAGCCTGGGCAGAGGATGCGAGAAGAGGGCAACTGGTGACGCTGTGCGCAGTGGCCTTCGACTTCCTTGGGACAGAGCCAGAAGCCAAGGGGCCCCACCTCTGGGTCCTCTTCCTGCCAGCCTGTCTCTCCGCCTTTACCCTGCTTAGTGATTTTACAGTCCAGGCTAGGGCATTCTTCCCTTCTTTCCCCAAGCAGTGTGGGGTTATTTATGAATGATTCATGAGTGTGAGCCATAGCTGAGCTGAGAAATAATAAAACACTGAGAATCAGGCAGTTAAGTGTACAGTGGGGCAGATGAGCCAAGGTGGATATCAGAACGCTCACGTGAGGAGCTGTGTGTTAGGCGCCCACGCACCAACCCTAGAGGCCAATTGGCACAGCTGGGCTCAGCCTCGGGCCAGCCACGGTGAAGACCAAAGCGTCAGGTCTCCTGTGGACAAATGGTGCATTTTCTTCCATTCCCCATTAAATTTTTAAAGAATCAGAAATGATACTCCAATGGCAGCTGGCAGACAGTTTATGTCAGGGCCATGCATGCTGCTAACTCCAAGGAACCTGCTATACATTTCTGTGGTCTCTGATACCAGTTTTCGTGTATGAAAAGACATTTATGAACATTTTCTAGGTATATTTGGCACTAATTGAAACCAATCACATTCTTGAATATCATGAATTACCAAGAGAGTTCTAAAGCCCACAGTGTTTTCCTGGTCTGTTCTGCTTCTGGGAAGCTAGACAGGAATGAAGTGGAGGAGCCAGCAGAGAACAAACAAGTGTCTCTTCTCAGCGCCTTGCACATCTGTCCTGAAACACTGCTCGCTTCTGAAGTGATGAGTTATTTCAAAGTGTTGGTTAAAAAACACACGTAGAAACTGGAAATTTAAAAAAATCTGCTTTTCTTAAAATGAAGTTAGTAAGTGACCACTGAAATCATCTGAATTATTTTCATGAAAATATTTTTCTTTAAAATAGTGTGTATCAAGCCAGACATGGTGGTGCATGCCTGTGGCCCTAGCATGCAGGAGGCTGAAGCAAGAGGACTGCCACAAACTTGAGGCCAGCCTGGACTTCATAGTGAGTTCAAGCCCCACATGACCTACATAGTGAGACTCTGTTTCAAAAAAACAGAACAAGCAAACAAACAAAAACACCAAAAAAGCAAACAAATAGAACTAGCGTGTATCAAAGGTTAGGTAATATCCAATATATCACAGATTTGGCGGATTTGTATTAAATCATGTATTTAGTGCACTTATCTCAGTGGGAAATGCAGATATAACCTTGCCATGTGTGATCCAGGACTGACTGTCAAGCTTTCGAGGGCTGAGGATATAGCTCAGTGGTTTAAGCATCTTCATGGCAAGCACAAGGTCCCGAGTTAGATTCCCAGTACCAAAAAAAAAAATTTGCCAGTTGTGGTGGCACATATCTGTAATCCCAGCACTTGGGAGGCTGAGGTAGGAGGATCATTGTGAGTTCGAGACCAGCCTGGGCTACAAAGTGAGCACAAGGCCAGCCTGAATTACATCGCAAGACCCTGTCTTAAAAAGACCAAAAAAAAAAAAAAAAAAAAAAAAAAAAAGAAGAAATAAAGAAAGAAAGCTTTCGGAAGCCCACAAGGTTTCTCTCCCTTATTGCTCATGTGTGGGAAAGAAGCAAGCGATGAGGGTTACTGGACAGCGCCCTGCCCATGTAAGGGCCCAGCGTGTCCGAGCTGTGCAGTGGGCGTAGCATCTACAGATGCGGCTTCCAGTGTTCCGTGGCTGAGCTCAGCATCCCCCTGCTTCGTATTTTTGGACAAATTTGCAAATCATTCTAGCAGACCTGGCTCCTCATTCCTCAGTTTTGTTGTGAGGCGAGAACTCACTCTGTGGGCACCTCCTAGAAAGCGCATTGAATCACTGATATCATGGCTCCATCAGGACAGCGGAGCCACCAGCAAGGGCGCATTTTGCAAGGAGGGCTGTTATTTTTACAGTTGATTTTTTCTACTAAATAACAAAATGTGTCTCAGAACTGTTTTAGTTTTAGTTTTATTTTGTTAAGAAAAAACCAAACTTACCAAGATGAGGGAGGAAAAATTCGAAGTACACCCTTTCTTGAGCTTAGACTCAGAACTGCACATTACCTTTATTAAAATAAGTGATCATCCCTGAACAATCAGAGGTTTGCGGTCCTTTTAAAGGAGGAACACTGGCAAGATCAGAAATTAATCAAAGTGCACGGAATGAATTCCACTTGACGAGTGGAACTGGCCACCCACAAAGGAGCATCTTGAGTTCAAGGCACCTCGGCTTCTGCCTCCTCCCCAGCAAGGCAAGTGTGCTTAAGGAGCGGACGCTGCATGCAGCGGCTTTACCCAGAGAGCAGATCGACTAAGGAGTTGGTTCAGCTGTGTCTCGGGCTTTTCCCCCTAAGTTATAAAGTATTTCCATTTTTTAATCATCAAGGGTGTCCGTGGATCTCACCTTTGACACAGAATTCAGAAGAACTGTGTTTTAAACAAGAGTTTTACATTTCTCAAAACTATAAATCGGATTTCTTGAGAAAATTTGTTTTTAAGATAGAGAAAGATTAGAAATTTTTAATCTCTGTTTCTGAAGCCGTGATGGTGGAGGTGGGGTTGGCAGAGCCAGGCAGGGGTATGAGCTCTTGGGTGCCGTGGATGCCCTGAGACACCAGAGTCTCACTATATCTCAGAAAAGACATGTTGGCCACACTTCCTTTCCCAAAGAAATAAAAGCAGTATATGCCAACCTCGAATTCCTTCAATATCTTCCAGAAACGTGTCTTCATAAGTTGGCAAAATAGGGGACAGCTGGATTTGACAAGCAACTTTGACAAACACATTCATATTTAAAAAGAAGGCAAGCAGGGCTGGAGAGGACAGGATTCTGCCCTGTAGTACAAACACCCCGTGAAAGGCTAATGGAGCCTACCGCAGTCTGCCAGGCCACGGGGACACGAGGACCCTCATACTGGCCTGCAGCAGCTGCCCTGGGCACAGTGGCCCTGCCTGGGCGAGCCCGGTACCTACCATCATGGCAATGAGGGCGCAGATGTAGCTCTGCTTCATGATGAAGTGGAACACGGACACCATGGCATGGACCCGGACGCTTCTCTTCTCCGCCTGGCTCCTCTCCTCTGCAGATTCTTCCTCCTCGCCCACCTCGTCCTCTTTCTTTTCTAGACGGACGGATACTTTACGTAACCACCACGCAGACGGGGACATCCGCAGACACATCCCAAGCAGTGAGCTCAGGCATGGTTTGGGTGTGGCCTTTCAGTTCAGACTTTGGGAATTATTTCTACTTGATAAATCATTAGACTTCAAATGGAATCAGTGAGTCCCCCCAGGTGGTCGGGTACTGGGTGCCCATCCCCGGGAAACTGCAGCAGGGAAGCTTACGCAGGAGAGGGCAGAGGGCCCCAGGGGAGCCTTGGGAGCTCCGCCCTCTGGCACTCAAGCCCTGGACGCAAAGGGCTTTGTGCCATAGGCTGCTCCCGCAACAGGGAGACAGGGCGCCACCCAGTGCTCTGTTGTGAAAGACTGTGGCTTTGCCAGGGACACCACACCATCTTCCAGCTGCACCTGCGACTGGTCGGCTATGGAGTATGACTGCCCACCTGGTGTCAGGAACTGAGGTCTCCCACCCACCAGCTTCCAGCAAGACAGCAAGGGCTACAAGGTGGGGGGAGGGGTGGGTTTGATTCCATATCACGAGGGACCTCAAGCCGGGATGCAGATGGTCACACCCAGCTTCCTAACCCACAGCAGTGTGCGACACGATGTGTTGTAAGTCACCAGGTAAAATGTCCTCCTGATTTTCCTGTTCAAATTAACTGGGCTGTACATGAAGCATCACAGCAGGGGCTGCTAGCACCCTGAAGAGGAAGAATAAGTTGCAGAAAAATCAGTGACCACTGAGCTACCCCTTAGGGACCCTAGGCAAGGCAGGGTTGTGTCCCTCCCTCTAGCACCAGTGTTGGGAGCGAGGGTTTGCAAGGGAAGAGGGACCCCAGCAGTACAGGACTGTAGGTCTGATGGTTCACTAACACTCTGTGTATGATGCCTCTGTGTCTATAGAGTCCATTCAGAACAACTTTCCAGGTTTTGTTTTACTTTCGCAAGTTCAGTTTATGGTATGAACGTGCTTGGGTTGCCTTGGAGGTGGGCAAACATCCATGTGCTCTCACACAAGCAGCATAAAGAGGAGGGAAACTGGGCCCTGAGCTCTGCTACCTGGGTAAGCTGGAACCTGGAATCCCCTGCCTGCAGGCAGCACCGTGGAAGCTCACAGATGCCACTGGAGGTGGCATGTATGTGCATGTGGGTGTGCCCGTGGCTGCATGCAGGGCAGGGTGACCTTGATCCAACCTCACTGAGCATGCTGGATGGCCTGACAGATCCGCTGTGCTGACAGGTAGCAGGTAGTGGCACTGTGAGGGCAACCGCAGGAAGTACTGAAAAAGCAGGAAGAACAGAACGCCAGCAGGGGCGGGAAGGGATTATGCAGAGAGGCCTCAGAGGACGCTTAATGTATCTCTGATGCAAATTAGGGATCTGCCTTCTCTCAAGCTTCTCTGTGGCTACTTGCACACATTCCGATTTTCCCTTTCCTCAGTATTCAGCTAATTCTGTCTTCATAAACTGTGACACTCATGCCTGGGGAGGGAATAATGGGTAATCGACCAGTGCCTTGCAGAGCTGAGGGACTCGTGTTGCCAATGTCCACATTCTTCAAGCCATTCCAGAAATTTCTGTTTCTAGGTCAGGGTTGCAGCTTTTAAGATGTTGGCTACTAGTTAGATCTATTTTTTTAAAGAATGCTGTGCAGACTGAAAACAGGTCTGTGTGTAAGACTTCAGTCCCAGGCCACCAATTTATCACCTGAATAGCTTTCCTTCAACACAATAAATGGAGAGATGGAGTGCGAGTTTTGACTCTGTCTCCAGTTCTGGGGATGAACTCAGGGCCTCGCCCAGTCTGGGCAAGCATCTCACCACTGAGCCAGCCCCTCTTAACGGACCAAAAGGATTCATTCTTAAAGCAGTCATAAATTATCCAGAAAAGCAGTGATGATCACTGCAGTACAGAGCCCTAGATCTACACACACCTATCCATGTGGGTCTCATGCTATTGAAAGTTTATATGTTTGAAACTTGTTTTGCTTTTTTGTTTTCTTTTGAGACAGGGTCTTATTTTGTAGTCTAGCCTGGCCTTGGACTCACTGTGTAGCCCAGGCTGGACTCAACTTGCAGCAATCCTCCTGTTTTAGCCTCTTGATTGCTGGCATGACAGGCATATACCACCACGTTGAGCTAAGACATTTTGTTCTAAGTTTGCCCCCAGGGGCCACTTATTTTGTAGACAAGAAGGGAACACAAACAGCAACAGGCTTGTGCCTCAGACACATTAGCAGGAAGGCAAGATGCCTGCTGAGAAGTAATGAGCAGACTGAGCAAACAGTGAAAGAAAGAGCCAGCAGTGGGCCGCGCTCACAACCATGGCCCCAGTGCCGCGTTCCTCACCTATGGACTCCTCCGAGGGCTCCCAGCGGTAGCGTGGGGTGGAGTACAGATCGGCCTTGGCGGGGCCATTCTCCAGTGGCAGACTCGGGTGGATGGTGTGGTAGTCCACGGGGTTGCCATTCACCGTCACCAGCAGGCCCTGCGGCGGAGCAGGAGAGGACTGCTCAGCATAGCTTGGGGTGTCCATGTGGGTATCTCCTCCTCCCTGGGCCCCACGCCGCCCCACAGCCAACAGCTGATGGAAGACTGATTTTGTTGGCTATGCAGACCTTCCTGTAAGGTGAATCCTGTGTGGCCAATCTCTCTCCAAACTCTGTCTGCGCAGAGTGGTGGAGGCACCACACACACCTGGTCCTGTCACACCTGTGGCAAACCATGCAACGAGGCCCTGCAGCTCTTCCTGCCTGCCAGAGTGTGGGGCTCAGCTTAGATGCCCTCTGGGGATCCATACCCCTCCCGGCTGCACATTTGGGCTCACTTCAGTTTCTCTGGCCCTATCACTGTCGAACTAAACACATACATGTACACACGCCCACATGCATGTGTGTATTTACGTGCACACAAGGCTTCTCTAAATGATGCAAAGATCAGCACGGCTACAGCACAAAATAATCAAACAACAGCCCATGGATGGACCAGGCTTTCCGAAGTCTAAATGTACTCCATACAGTTACACGCAAGGTCACAGCAGAAGTTGGTGTTTTTACCAGCAATGAACCAGATATAATTTCTGCAAGAAGATAACCAAAAGCTCATGGCCATTTTATATATATCCCTAAATAGACTGAGAGGCATTCACCCCATTTGTAACTTTTAGTCACTTACGCATGCACACATGATAGTTCTAAGGATATACTAACATCAGATGGTTTGTAGTCATCTTGGGTCATGGATAAAAGCTGCAAAAAGCAATGCGGAACGGCATGTTAGGAGGTGAGCTGAAAGCATTTCAGTGCTTCTATGCATCTATGAAGTTCCCTCCGCAGACCTGCTCTCTAGCTGGAGGAAGCCCAGAATGTTAACACTGCCATGCAAAATGTAAAGCAACAAAGAACTGAGCTGTAAGATGCTGTTTATTGTGGCTACTTCCAGAGCCTGATGTTTATTTAGTTTAAATTATGACAGCAAATATGCAACTGTGAACAATGTGGTTACAGAAATTGCTATTTTATTTTAGGTGTTTTAATGGACTAAGCCACTTGGTTTTATGTTGCTAGAACCCTTAGAGAAATGTGCAGAATTCTGAAAGTATTTATTTTTCAAGAGAAGTCTCTTGGCAAAAAAAAAAAAATGATTTGTACTGAGGTTTGCAATTATTTTAAGAATTTGCATACTGTCCACAACAAACTAATTATTACAGGATCATGCTTTTAAGCTATAGTAGCGCCAAATGTTTGGGCTGCCCTCAAATAACAATTAGCATAGCAAATAAGTCTGGTATATTCTGGAGTCTGGAGTCATCTAAGTTCCTATAAACCACAGAAGGTCCCTAAGAATCTTTGTGGATGTGGAGTCTATCTACTAGTATCTGCCATGCTAGTAGTTCACATTGAGGCATTCAAAAATTATTTGCCAGTTCATTATTATTTAAGATTACTTATTAGTTCATTAAAATTAGTTCATTATATATTAACATGAATAAATTCTAGACATATCTGTATCTTCAAAGAAAACCAAGTTCTGAAGAGTGTCACCGCCCACGTTTGTGTAGGTCTGTTTAGGGTCCGGCCTAGGAGAAGGCACCTGGCCTCTCGCATCTGTCTTGGCTGTGCTCTGCCAAGAGAAGGTGTGACGGCTGCGTCCACAGAGGAACGGGCCTAGGGTATGGGGCTGGAGGCCGAGGGGCACTTAAACTCTGCCCAGTCATTACAGACAGTCTGCTCTAGGACTTCCCCAAAGCCAGCTGCTGGGAACCAGCTTGGGTCAGAGCTATACGCTGCATAACCAGCACATGGAGTGCATCCCCAGGAGGCCACTGTCTTTGGAATGTGAGCCACAGAGCGCACACTTCCACTGCACTTCAACCTCTCCTCACCTCTTGGGCTGGAGTAGACTGCTGGGCACCATCCTGCCTGGCAGCAGTGACCTGCAAGCCATCACCTGCCTGCTGAATGGCCATATTCTGCTCCCCTGTCCTGTAGCTAATCATGGTGTAGGCAGGGACACAGGGGTCTGCTGCTCTCTGGGACCATTGGCAGACTTTGTGCATGGCCTGCTGGGCCCCCATGTTGTCACACAGAATGTTAAAAAGATGTGTACATCAAGGTAGAGATTCCAGAAAATTAACCTCAGCCTTGGTTAACCACAGGACAGGTTCTCACAGATGTAGCACAAGGCAATGTCCATTCCCCCAACAGCAAGATTACCCAGGCCAGGATAGGTTCTGCCGCACACCTAGCCATGGACCTGCAGGGCACAGTGCTGTGCTGCACATGCTTGTAACACAGAGATGAGCATCTGTGCATCTAAGCATGGGAAAATGCAGCCCAAGGGTGACAGTGGTGCCCCTGTGCAGGGTTGGGCTGTGTGCAGAGTCTGTGCGGCGGGTGGTGGCTGGGGGTGAGTGTGAGGGCAGGGAAAGCCCACAGGAGACTGGGCCTGCTCTGGACTCGGGGAACACTGTTTGCTTAGGCCGCAAGACACTTGTTTTAAAAGCACACTTGTCTCCGCCAGCACTGCCACAAACTTGGGAGTACTACACAGGATCACGGGGCATGTGGCCATGTCTCTGGGCGATGGGAAACTTTCAGGCCATCATGCTCCCTTCACTTAGACGCTGCCCCAGCCATGAGCCAGGAAGAAGGGCTGCTCCTCCATGAGCTGGCCCGGGGGAGCCAGAGGGCCAACCAAGGGTAGAGGAGCATCTGTCCTCATGACACGGTCAGGCTGGGCGTCCGCACAACTGTGACAGAGAGGAGCTCAACGGGCAAACGAATGGTCCAGGGCCTTGTGCATTACATATTATGCGTTACCTGTGCTGGTCACTCAACAGAGGGCCTCCCACACACACCACTTCCTTGTTAACTGTGTATTTAAATATAGAGGGTTTTTTAAAAAAAATCAAGAGCATTCCTCTTTGCACTAAGAGATGTCAGCAGAAAGTGTGGACAGGAAGTATTGTCCTGGCTGAGCCTACTCAGCCCAGCCTCTCTGCTACTCAGGAGCAGTCCACGTTGACCTGGACCTTGTAGGCCAGTACACAGGGTAAAACACAAACGCAGCAAAGCGGACAGGGCGGCCCATCCCATGGCTTACCTTCCTCTCATCGGTGGGGTAGTGGGCCGCGTACCACAGGCTCTGCCTCCTCTCTGCCGAGTGCTGGTTGGGGCTGTCACCCAGGGCATGGTCCTCCTCCTTGGCCATCTCATCTGGCACCTGGAACACAGAGTTACAGCCACAGCTCCGCCTCCGGGAGCAGCCTGGGTGGGCAGGGGCCACCTTCGCCCCACTGACCGCTTTTCAAAGCTAGTGTATACTCTACATGGGACATGAGCAACACAGTCTTAGCAGCACCAAATGCTGTCTTGGGCTCAGTACAAACAAGGATTTGAACTGTTCCCTGATTCTCATGGAGCCTGTGCCTCCCCAGTGTGCCCGGGTGTGAAATGGCCCCATCTTCTCAGTGCTCTGTGTCCTGGGTTCTGTGAGCCAAGAGGGCTTCTGCGCAGACATCCAAGTTATGTTCACTGGACAAACGGGGACTTGACGTCAGCAGCTGGGGCGTCTCCCGGCTCACCGACCTGGCACTGAGGATGAGTGCAGTCTCCCTACTCTGCCAGGTGCTGCCAGGGCCAGACCCACAGAGGACAGCAGAGACACCCAGCATTTGTGTAAAGAGGCTTTACACTACCGAGTCGAACTCAAGGGATCTGAGGCTGGTTAGAGCAGTCCAGGCTGAGCCACCTTGGCACCTGAAGCGAATTTTGACCTAATGGAATTCTCAGCTCATGATAGTTTGCTGGGAGGTGACCCCACTGCAAGTCAAGGAGCACTGATAGGACATTCAACTCCTGACAACAGCTGCTCTGCCTTTTTAAACATGTGTGATGCACCACTGCCTCGACACCCACAGCTACTGGCTGGCATTGTGCATGAAATGTGCCAACTCCCCTAAAAGGGTGATTTGGCCAGTGTTCTGTCTTCTGACACTGCCTCACCAGGGAAGCCCTCCGTCCCCACCTCCTTATGATGTGGACCCCTGAGGTGTGGATACTGGGTGCCACGGCATGTGTCTGCCTCCCCTGTCTTCTCAGATGGCCCAAGGCTTCGGTCACAGAGTACAGTGGAGCTGGGGCGAAGAGCAGAGGCTTTGCTGAACTGCCACCTCATGAGACAGAGACTTGTGAGGGCCCGTGGAAAGCCACAGGCAGGGCTTGTTTCCTCACAGCTGCAAAGCCTGTGTTTCCACATGGCAAGGTGTTATTCCAAACTAGTTTCTGCCATACATTTTAATTTCTTATGTACATCATTTTATTTATGGATGTATGTTTATTCATATGTACAATGAGTGTTAAAATATATGGTGAATGTTTCAAGTTTTAAAAACCTATTACAGTAAAAAGTTATTACATTGCCATTAATCTCCCTCAAAATACCCCCCCTCCCTTGGAAAACACTTGTCCCATGGTTCTTGCTACTTTCTGAAGCAGCTTTGGAAGTCCTTTTTCTGTGAGTCTTTACAAGGTGTGATTCAAAAAATGACAGCAAATGTTGCTGACTACTGCCCCACAGATGGTAAACACACGACAGAAGTATGCAGCGGGCACCCTCACCCACCACAGTCACCGCGGGGGGGGGGGCTGTGACTGGGGGCTCTTCTCTACACTCAGAATGGTCACAGAAGGGGTGGCAGCTAGGACAGCGCAGCTAAAGACACTCATGAAAGAGGACTCCAGAGTTGCTGCAGAAAGTGGCGAGGACGATGGGCGAGTGTGTTCAAAGCAAGGGAGAGACCTTTGAGGAGATCCATGGCAGTGTAACTTTTACTGTAGTACTTTTTAGAAATTTAAATGTTCACCGTATCTTTTAGTCACACTTCATGAGTTTGTGTAGGATGCAAACATAACAACATTTTATAGGGTGTTACTGGCATAGTCAGATTTCCTGAGAGAACTGGAGAAACGTGACACAGGATGATGGGTTGGCCCACAGAAAAGAGCAAAACTGCTCCAGGCCTAGATGTGAGTGAGGAGAAGGGGAAATGGACTGCAGATCTTGGCTCAGCCCGGCTCTTAACTGCTTCTGCCCTGAGCGGCGCCCCCTGCAGGTGGCAGGTGAGGCAGCTCTGACCCAACTTCCCTGGAAGTGGAGTTTCTCACAGTCATGGGGAGAGAGAGGCAAGAGCACCCAGGGGAGATGCTACTAAATGAATAAAAATTTTATGTGCTAAATGCATTCTATACCTTTCTGTTGTTCGTATTTTCTATAAATGCACTTCCTTTAATTTTTATCTCACATTCTACATTCAGTTATGTCAAGCATAACCCCTCAATGTTACAACTGTTTTATACCACAAAGTGCAGTGATACAACACAGATTTCAAAGTAAGCTAGAAAGTTTAACTTTCTTCAATTGTATTAGAAAATAAAATGTCCACTTTCCTACAGAAGCACAGGGCTCCTAGTGCTCCAGCAGGGGACAACCTTGTCCCCAGAGAGGCCCCTCCCATCATGTGGGCTGCAGGCACCAAGAGCTGGGCCTCTGCAGCACCCTCAAGCTAGAGAAGGTCAAAGGGGCCACAGAGTCAGTAAGTTTGTGACTTCTGGAAAACCGGCCCCTGTGACTGCTCATTTTCCTCAACTGTGAAACAGAAATGACACTGGCTCTTTGGAGAGGCTGCAGTAAAGTTTGTAAACAGCCTAGCATGTCACCCGTACTTAGTAAATGCTCAGTAAAAAAAACAACCCAAAACTCTCTTCCTTGCCAACAATTTGTGGTGGCACAGAGGGTACTCACACAGGCAGCCAGTCCTCTTCCTGATTGTTTTCTACCCACCTAACCCTTGGCAGCACTGGGCTCTGTGAGCAGATGCTGCAGCAATGCTGAGATGAACCCTGCTAAGCAGGGCAGCAGAAGCAATGGATGGTTCCTGGGAGACCCAGGCCACTGTACACAAGACCACAGGCCCCCTGTACCCTTACTAGGGGTTCCTGAAGCCAGATTCGGATCAGTGTGGCTAGCGTGTAGTACATGACCAGCAGCAGGATGGGATTGGCATGGTGGTACCAGGACAGGTCTGGGTTGATGACAATCTTCCAAGTACTGGAACAGTCGGTTTGGATCACTGACTTGATACCAAACAACCTGTTTAAAAACAAAGAAAAGTGCTAAGCCATCTGACTCCAAGAGTTGCTCCACCCTTGCCTAGATGCATAAGTACACCATGATATAATGCACAAAGACCTGTGTAATACACATGAAATCTACACAGCTTTGAAACATGCATGCACAATGCATAAGTGATGTCCACATTAGAGGAATAATCTTCATATTGGCTCGAAAATCCAGCTAATACAAAACCCTTGCACACCTTTTAGAAATTTACATTTTGATTGCCATTTAGCCCTCTTAAAACCCTGCATTAATGAAATGTCAAGTATGTGGTAACATGTTACCAAGTCCAACTAAATGAGCAAATATTTTGGTTTTGGCTGGACTTGGCATTACCTATTCAGCTAGTGTTGACATTATGGGGCAAATATTGAAAGTGGACATAGTTCCACAATTCAACTGTAAAAGTCGAACATTATATAATATATATTCTATATATATTCTATAGAATTTGTGTAAGATACAGTTATGTCAAATTTCATTTATGGGTACCTTAATTTTTTCAAAGCTTTGTAATAAATCATTTACTTTAAAAGATGACTATGAACCTTGTTAACTTTTGAAACAGTTTATCTTTTAATGCTGCTTTCTACTATACATCAGAGTGCTTTTAATTATATAGCGGGAAAATGTATAAAATATGATTTACTTAGAAATTCATTTTGATGTGCAGTTTTTCTCAGACAAGATGCTACTAAGTGAATAAAACTTTCATATGCTAAATGCATTCTATACCTTTCTGTTGTTGATATTTTCTATAAATGCACTTCCTTTAATTTTTACCTCACATTCTACATTCAGTTATGTCAAGCATAACCCCTCAATGTTACAACTGTTTTGTATCACAAAGTAAATGCAGTGATACAACACAGATTCCAAAGTAAGCTAAAAACAAGTTTAACTTTCTTCAATTGTATTAGAAAATAAAATGCTAGAACCTGTTTTTACTATAGGAGTTTTTCCTTAAATCCAGGAAGTTTTTTTTTGTAGTTAGCATCTGAAAAAGGTATTGAAATATCACACTGAATCTCATTAATACATACAGATAACACATGTTACTCTTAAGCAAAATAAAGTACATAAAGAAGAAAAATTCTTTAATACAAAAGAATCTACTTGGAATAGTGAAATTTTCTGAACATGTTTTTTATAGCCCTACATTGAAATGTAATTTCAGTTTAATTGCATAAAAGACATACAATGAAAAGCTCTCAGAGTTAAAACCGGATGAGCCAGACAGGCTGTTAGGTTAATATAAGTGGTTGATTCTAGTTTCCAAGTCCTCACACCTGGCACCTCAGCTAGAAATGACCTCATCCAGCTGCAGAGTTTATAAGTACCTGCTTCGCCCTGTCAGAAATTTAACAGGAACTTTCCACAGCTGTTTGTAAACTGATCCATGAACCCTGCCAAGGGCTTCATATCACCCCCACCTTCACGCCTTCCCCATGGGCTTGTAACTTACTCCCAACTGACTTTGCACAATCCACATGCACATGCAGACTGCTGTTGTGTAGCATCAGGTGAAAAACCTCACAAAAGTGTGTAGAAGCCACACAGTTCAAGGCCGCTATCTTTCCCAAAGACTGGGTCTGGGGAACTCACTCCTTGCGACCCTGGCCAGTGGTGTTGGGCTGGCCAGGGTCACCACCCTCACTGAGGGGCACGGACACCAGGGGAGTACAGCACCCTGCGCTGTTGGTCCAGAAGGGTTAGGTGGGTGGAAGAGAAAGGGAAACCGGAACAGATGAGAGGTCACCAGGTTGCGGGGCTACGCTAACAGTGTTGGGCGCAGTAGTGAGGACAAAGACTCTGACCCCGACACTTCCCTGGGCTGTGCACTCACTCCGCCCCGCGGGTACCACAGCTGCCGGTGCTTCCCACTGACAGCACAAAGACCCTAGCTTTCCACCCCCGTGCGTGGGTTCCACCAAACACAGGTCAGAAGTATCTGGAAACACATCTGTACTTGTACTTTCTTCTGCACATGTTCTGATACTTTTATCGGTCATTATTCCCTAAAGAGTCCAGCAATGAGGCATCTGTGTGTTTGATGAATCACTAACATGTTCTCCCTTCTCTGCATCCCGTGCCCATTTCTCCGCCCAGGATGCCTCCTCCTTTGAGAATGTGTGGGTGTGTGTTAAGTGACTCATTCTGGCCGGACACTTGCTAGGGAAATCTAAAAGCAAGCACTAGGGCTGGGGTGTGAGCACCTGGACAACGAAGGACAGTTTTCCAGACAATCTTACACTAAATGCTGAAGGCCTCGCCAACTCCACTGTTTCCCCAAGGGAGGCTGGGGATGATTAGTCCCCAGGGGAGAGAGATGGGTCCTTGGGGCACGGTCTATCTTGCTGTGCCATCCTCTGTGGCCCACCTTCCTGTCCACAAAAGGCCACCTTCCTGCCTCTTTTCTCCAGTCCACCCCAGACTATTGCTGCAGTTAGCACGGGAGGCTCAGGGAATGAGGCTTGCCACATCCCCTCCTCCTCTAGCACCTCCCTGGCCGGGAGCATGAGCCCAGGGCCCTTCGTGGAAGTGAAGGTACAGCTTCTACACTGGGTCTCACCTTCTTCCACACAGTAAATGTGCTCTTGCAGACTCCAGGCTTCACCATAACAGCCAGTCGCCTTGATCATCCTGTCCTTAGCCAGGGCTCTTCTCACCTGTTGTAACTTTTCTGGGGTTGCCTACTGAAGAACAAGTAGTGCACGTGCTGGGTACCTCTACCCAGTCCTGGGCCACACAGACCCAAGGAGCAGCCTGGCAGACTTTAGACTTCCTGATATCTCAGCAATGTAGCCTCCAACCCCAACCCCACAGGGCCCCACGATCCGGTCTCCTTCAGGCACAGGAGACCTTGGAGGGGCACTGCAAAAGGAGACTATAGCATCCTGCCCATGGCCACCAAAAAGCCCGTATCCACCTCAGTATGCAGAATGCACCAAGTCTGCCTCTGAGCGTCAACAACGTTGTAGGCCAGGCAGGGCTTCTGACTCTGGTATCTCAGGACTGTGGCTCCCATCCCAACTGCTGTCCCTCCTCTCATCCTGTCTCCTTCTTTTCCTCTCTCTCCATCCACGTGTTCCTTCTCTCCTGATCAGCCAGGGTAGCAGCACAGCCCGGGAACGTGCAGTTCTATTATGGCCACAGTCTATGCTCTGAACCTATGTGCTAATTTAGGGAACTACTTTGTGCTGTAAGCATTACTTGTTTATTCTTTACGGTTAATGTACACCAGCAGCCCGAAACTGGCCCCTGGCCTGCGCCTTCCTGTGCCCTCAGCCTGTCCCTTCATTTCGCTTTGGACGTCTGTGACATGACGACATCGGCGTGCGGGCTGCCATCCACACCTGGTCCTGGAGCCCTTTGCCTAACTCTGAATTGAGACACTGAATCCAATGGAAGGGAATCAAATGGAACCAAACACGAAAGACTCACACTCGTCAGTTTTAAAAAGAGGTGGAAGGGTTGGGCAAGGCTGCAGACACACAGAAGCTTCTAGAATTTCTGGAGAGACACTGCTGCTGCTCGGAGCCCAGCACCCATGGCTTTAGGGCTCTTGGCTTAGACAGAAGCAGAGGACATGAGCACGGGAGCTCACTTTGTTCCCGTCAGTATGTGCCAGGCCTTTTAGAGAGGACCCTTCCTTTTGTTCTCTACCAGCTGCACAAGAGAATCATGAACTTCACCCTCTGGACGAGCCACTGGCCAGTGTGGATAGCCAAGGACACTGGTGGACAGTTTGGATGTGGTCGGCTCTGAGGGTCTCTTTGGTGACACTGTGAGCTGGGACCTGGGGGGTGGGGCCCTCAAGCCCTCGATCTTGAGCTGCTGGAAGGACCTGTGGGCCCCAGTCCCTTTGGCTCCCTATCAGGATGGTGAGCCCTCCCTTCACAAACCTCCTGATGTCCCCCCCGAGGCTTGCACTGGGCCATGCCCTTGGCACCCAAACTGTGCAAATAGTCCTCCTCTTCACAAACACAGCAGCTTCGGGCATTGTTAATGCAACGAAAAGCTGATGAACACATTGGGTTTATAATTAACAACAACGAGAGAGCCCAAATCCAATAGGAAAAGCACGGGAGGCCCCGGATGGTTCTTTCCAGCTCCCATGGCTGCACTTTGCTGATGCTGCTGTGTATGAAATGCACTTCCCGCCCTGAGAAGGAGGCAGCGGCCTGGCCAAAGGATGGGTTCTCGGGTCAGGCTTCACTTCCTTTCTCCAGGACCAAGCACACCTGCAGCTGCTTCTGGCTCTGTGAGCCTCTGAGAGCTTTAACAGACGCTGTCCACCCTGCGCAGCGCTTCTTCTCTCCCTCTCTGGCACACTCACACCATCTGACCACACACGGCCATTGTGACTTGGCAGGACACTGGTTTCTATGTCACATGCTGGCAGATTTATGAAGTGACCGCCTGCTTCAGGTTCATCCCTGTGCTGGGTCTGGTAACACAGGAACTGCCATGTGCAGAGGGCTATGTAACAGTGACCGATGCCACACTTAAAAAGCAACTTAACTGGTAAAACACACAGGACTTAAAATTGACCATTTAGTACACAGGTCGGTGGTACTAACTCTTAATGTCGTGCAAACAATATCCGGAACTTCTTTATCCTGCAAAACTCTGGGTTGTTAAACCATTCTCTTTTTTTCTTTTCTTGCCAGTCCCTGGAAGCCACTGATCTACTTTTCTGTCTGAAGTTTTCTCATAGGCACCTTGTAGAGCTGGGGCTGCACAGTATTCACCTTCTGGAACTAGCTCACTTCTCTTAGCACAGTGTCTGCACAGTTGTGTGGTAGCACATATCAAAAGGTCATATCACTTGAGGCTTGGATCCTATTCCTTCAGATGCATAACCCACACTTTGTTTATCCACTTCTTCAGCAATAGGAATGGCCACGTTTCGCTCTTGTGTGATGTACACCTGTGATGTACAGGTGTAGAACAGCCTTTTGAGGTCTTGCTTCCCATTCTTTCCGGCATTTAACCTGGACTGGCATTGCTGGATCACATGGCAATTCTATTTTTCCTTCTTGGAGGACTGCCGCCCTGTTTGCTATAATGGCTGCACCATCCCACACCCCCACCCTAGTGCATCATGCCCTTGCCGATGCTTGTTATTTTATGCTTTTTGAGACTAACCATTCAAGGGCTGTGAAATGACATCCCAACACTTTTAACCCAGCCCTTTCTTCCCCAGAGCCCAGAGCTTTTTATGATAGGGATGGGGAGCTCTCACAGGGAGGTGTGTTCTGTAATTAAGCATCAGGGCTCGAGATTGGCAGGTGTGAACCTAGGCTGACAAAAGGCCAGGGCAGGTGTTAAATCTGCTTCTGAAGCCAAGAAATAGGTTCCTTCCAACTGGCATAAAATGTTACAATATTCTGGGACAAATGGCCCTCCAAAGAAAACACTTTTCATAATCTCATTTTTAATGGAAATGGATCTACACATCTTTTAACAGGAACGGAAGGGGAGCACCATGGGGGGGCGGAGTGCTGGAAGGTCCTAGGATTTGAGAATGGCACCGGCATAGGTGGGAAGCCGGGCTCTGGAGAGAGGAGAGCTGTGCACGTGGGGCCCAGCTGCAACACAGGGAAGCCTGGCACTGTGCATGCCGTCATTTGCACCGTACACCGATCTCTCCAGAACAGTGCTTGGTGACAGACTCCAGCGCTGAGGTCCCATGGGAATCCCCATGCTGAGACTGGAGCTTAGTGTCTCAGTGGCCCCTGTCACTGACATAGTGACCATTCCTCTGCCTGCTCTGAGTGACAAGCAGCTGGTAGCCATGGGAGAGGGAGCAGGATGCCCCACTCTGCAGGTCCTGGCACAGGGGAAAGGGTCCTGTGGGGACACTCATCTATACCCGAGCCCCTCTGAATGACCCCTCTGGCTCTCAAAGTTGTCTGTCTGTTGTGGATGAGGCACTCCAGACATTGCAAGGGGCCAGCCAGAGTCTCCCCACCACCCCAACCCACCTTGTCCAGGTGAACCGGAGTAGACGTCACTCACTCAGTCAGTTCTCCACCCTGGGACAGTCCTTTCTGCCACGTTTTAAAACACAGCGAGTGTCGAAGTGTGACCTTGAGCTCAGCACTCTAGGGAGTGCCCCGCATCCCATGTGGGTGTGTGCAAAGGCCCCTCGCTCCCTTCACTCAGGTGGCAGCATGTGCTTTGGGAATTTCCTTCCTTGCACTTTTCTCTCCTGGTTGTGCTGTGCATGCCTGTTGCGGTTGATCACAGAGTACATGCAGCCCGCATGGTCGATGGCGGTTAGAGGTGCCAAGCCAGCAAGTGCTGAACCTGCCTTGGATGGCCTTTGAGGGTTTCATTCTTCAAGCACATGTGAGCATCCTGAGAAAGGTTGTAGAACTAATTGTACAGAAAAATCACCAGGCACCTAATATATATGGGTCTGGGGCAGCTTCATAGTAGGACTATCCAGCCCCAGGAAAGTGGAAGTCCCTTCTCTGTGGCCAGAGCCAGAATGCTTCCTCCGCCTTATCTGACCTCTGGGAGAGAACCAAGTTTGCCGGTCCTTGACACTTGTTTCCCACCCAAGCACTGCTTACCGGGCTCCACGGACTGTCAGCCGATGGAGGCGCAGCTTGGAGCTTGGCAGAAGAACCGGGCTGACCCATGCGGATTCTGGGAGCGCCTGCTTGCCTTGCTTCTTTCTCTCCACCATCCTATACATGCGTCAGAGCCCTCAACGTCTCCCATTCTGACCTTCGGTCTGCAGCCAGTGGGGACACCCTGCTGGCTTGGGTTCGCTCTCCTATCCAACCTGCAGCTTGTGCTACTGGGCACGGAGCTGCAATGGCTACCGAGCTGACCCTGCTCCTTTCCCTCTTATTAGAGGGAAAGGAGCTTTGTCACTCCTGGGACAACTACCTGACTCCCGCCATGAAAGGCTGAGGGGTTCATTGCACTCCCGCTCTCAGAGGACTCAGGCCACGGTCGGCGGGTTCCAAGACTGGTTCATCATGGCGGAAGGGTGTAGGGAGCCAAGATTCTCAGTCCACAGCGATCAGGAAGCTGAGGCGAGCAGCACCAGAGAGGCCTTATACGGTGCCCAAGGTCACCCCAACCTGCCCAGGCACACCCAGGAGTGCTTTGCTAGTGTCCTGGCGCTGACAATAAGCTTAGCTAGCATAGTCCCCTCACAGGTGTCTTCCTCCTGCCTTTGAACTGTCCAATATCTGATCACAGATGTTCCTTCCACGTTTCCAACACCCGCGTTGAGTGTGGTAAGATGTCTGGGGCAACACCCTTCACTTCCCTTTTACACACCACCTTATTCTGCACACACTTACTTCAACTCTGTTACTTCCCACCTACCTCCCCAGATACTGGCTGCTCTGCTTAAAACACGGTGCTGTCGGTGAGTACAGCACATACAAACACAACCAGAGTGATAGCATCTGACTTGCAAATCGCCTACACTCAGACACCAGTGATTGTACCACTCAGACACCAGTGATTGTACCTTGCCGCATTTCTTCTCTTACGCCATGTGGCTGCAACCCAGAAGGCTTCCCGGGCTCTGGCACCAGGAAATGCTCACTGTGCATCCCCAGCAACCACTGTTCCTCAGGGCGGCAGCACCCAGAGCACAGGCCTTCCCCTCTTCGCCTCATGACACGTACAGCAGCCCCCACCACACTCAGACAGCCGTCTCCCCTCCCTCCATCTTCATGAGCCTTACGGATGCTCAGGAAAGGCCCTTCTGGTTTGACCTGGTTTTGCTTTCTGAGACAAACATTAGCTTCTCCCCCTTCTACCCAGCTCTGCTTCTCCTCACTTTTGGCTTTTCCTCTGTAGATTCTCCTCGCCCGGACTACACCTAGGCTTTTCCTCTGTAGACTCTCCCCGCCCGGACTACACCTAGGCTTTTCCTCTGTAGATTCTCCCCACCCGGACTACACCTAGGCTTTTCCTCTGTAGACTCTCCCCGCCCGGACTACACCTAGGCTTTTCCTCTGTAGGTTCTCCCCGCCCGGACTACACCTAGGCTTTTCCTCTGTAGACTCTCCTCGCCCGGACTACACCTGGCATTAGTGAGCAGACACCGTGAGAAGAGTGAGAAGAGAACCTCTGACAGACTTCTTAGACAGCCACCAGCCTGTGACGGTACCAGCCATCGAGGAAAGAGTGGGGAGTGGCTTCATCTGCCACCACTTCAGCCACAGTCCACGCAGCCGTCACAGAGAAAAACAGCTGCCACTGCCCAATATCTGATCACAGATGTTCCTGGAGAAGACCAGGGCAAACCTCTTTTTTCTTGCCCTGTGAAAACCCCAGCCCTGGGAAGCCAGCTAATGCTTAGGGGTTTTTTGAGTGTAGTCAGTTCAGGAAAACACCTGTAACTCCTACTTCACTATTTGTTCTTAAACCATGTTCAATAGAAAATTAATTTCGGGTAAAAAAGTCTCCGCTTACAAGACACATAACAATAATAAATAATAATAAACATAATAAACATAATAATAAATAAAATAATAAATGAGTGTATTTTGTGGGCAAAAATCACCCCCCAGTTATGATGTTAACAGATTTTATAAGCAAAAGACAGAATGGAAGTATAAAATATTACGATCACCAGGTAAGCTTAGCCCAGAATCAACCTGGATGCCCAGCCTGTGGGCCAGGAGAACCATGAGCTGCTGTCACGGGCTGCTCATGCTGCCACCTGCCTCTGATGGGCCAGGGGGCTCCCAGACTGAAGACCACACAAATGCCCTTGGTCTTCTTGGTAAGGAGGCAGGAGGCACAGGATGAGTACAAAGTGCCCTACTGCAGATTTAGTATTCTGAGCAAGAAGCCACCACAGAGCGTTCACTATCAGATAGAGATCTCCATAAAGGCACAGAAACCTTCCAGACATCCGCTCTCTATTCTTCTAGCACTCCTTAACCCCCTGTTTTCATGGAATTATGTACATATCATTAAGCTGGAAATACACTCCAGACTGAACCTGGCTACATAGGAACTTCTCATCAGTTCTCACATGAATCACTAGTATTCCTAGCATTCCCCCTAAAACTCAATTCCCACCAGCAGCAACTTAGTGAAGGTCCATCGCCAAGATCCAGTGGGGCTTTCTGTATTAACTTCCTCTGAGAAAACCATTCGCTCACTGCTAGTGCAACGGCTATGTCAAAAACTGATCTATAGTCCCCATAAGCAACGTCTTTTGCTCTTCTGCTCTTCCCAGCACAGTAGAACAGCCCGCACTTCAAACAGGGTTTGCAATGCTCCTTGGATTGGATCGCTGGGCTGCATTAACAGCAAAACTCCTCCCAATCAGACAGAAGTGCCCTCTGGTCTCACCGCATTTCCAGTTTAAGGATGCTGAGTCACAGGGACTCTTGTGCCCCTGAGTGCCTGCCCCTTGTAACTTACCCTGTGGACTTTCCAGTCAGCAGTAAGTGGACCCCACCCACCCCAAGCACATGGGCTGATGTCTCTGGAGGCGCGTGGACCTCGCTCACATCACAGATGTTTTCATGCTGATGAGGACCTTGGCCATCAGAGGCCTTGCCTGCTCTACTCCGTCCCCAAACCCTACATCCTATCCTGCTTCCTTCTGACTTGCTAAAGTCTCTGACATGACTACCCTGGAGAAAATACTTACAACTAGAAGCCATGTCACCTGGAAATTTGATTGTCAACTGATTGCAAATTCCACTGCTTGGTTACTAATACTGGATTGTAGGAGATGACACCAAGCCACAGAGTTACACCATGGCACACCACGGGGCTCAAGAATTCCTGTCTTCTCCTACTATTCTTGTTGTTACTGTGCAGTATAACATAAACACAGCCCATGCCAGGGTCACAGTTTAATGCCAAACCCACGGCCCTGCAAGCAAGAGTATACAAGTTCCTCTCCCTGAGGACCTAGAATGCAGTCCTCTCAGAGTGCGTCAGGGCTCCAGAGGGCTGGTGAGGACAGCACCAGTGGGACCTGCAGGGGTTGGGAGGGCACAGAATCCATTCACTGCACTGTGTGTCACGATTTGTGTCAGGGTGTTCACTAAGACAGAGATTTCTTTCATCTGGTAAAGCGGTCAAAAGAGGAAGGGGGTCAGTCAGCACTGTCTCAGAGTGGTCTCGGCAAAAGCATACCTTGTTCCATTGTGGCCCATGAGCTCTCTTACCCACTCACAATCTGTGTGTTGTTTCTTATGCTACACAAACTCATGCTCTGCACAGAGCACTCACGAATACTGCCTGCCCTAAGAGGAAGGCGGGGCGGCAGGTGACGGGCAGTCCTGTGGCTGACACGAAGCATGGGAGTCCACACTTGGGAGGCTTGATTTCAGCAGCCATCAATCATGTCATTTTGCAATTTTCCAAGTCTAGAATGGGGACGGTCTTCAGGGAAAGTCAGTGATCCTCAGTTAGGAGAAGTCCCCTCTTGGGAAAACAGAATTTCATGAGGACTCTTTTCAAACAATACCCATCATCCTGACTCAGCAGCCTTCAGAGCAAAATATCACCCTTGAATGACTGGCATGAGGGGTAAAGGGATGGGTCACATGGACAATCCACTGTTATCAACAGGTGTAAGGTCTTGCTTTAGACTCCTGGGGAAGCAAGGGAGCTTGAGAACCACTGATGGAGGGTGTCAAAGTCTCTTCCTAACCCTAAATGCTATGTGAAGTCCAAAGGCCCCAAATCTAACTGTGGTGGGTGCAACAGAATTAACTTGTGTTTGCGAATGAAGCCAAGGGTCACTGTCAGAAACCTGTACACAGTCAAATATCCACAGAAGAAAGTGTTGGTGCCATGAATCAATTAATGAAATTTCCTCAATGTCAAACAAGTGTCTCTGGTGTGGTCTTCAAGGAATCCTTGCAGGGAGACTCCCTGTTTCTCGTGGCGTGCCCCTGTGAGGGTATAATGCTGCCTTTTACACAAGAGGTTTTGCTACTCTGGCTTCTAATTCCTCCCCTTCCTGCTGAATTGCATCATATGGAAAACACAGCCAATGCTTAACCATCCTTCTTCATTAGCTTCTTACTTGGACTTTAAACATGTTTCTACACCAAACCTGTGGACATGGCTCTGTGTGTGAGAAAATTGTAATTTGACAGATGTCATGCTACATTGTTTTTTCAAGCTCAGAAAAACTTTGCATCAAGTCTCCTGGGCTCTACATCATGCCTTTGAAGACTGTGGGGCACATTTATGTCAACTATTGGCCAATTTTCTGGATTTGGGTTTTATGCTATATTTACTCTAAATCACATCTGTCTAAAGGATGATTTTGTACCCAGTAAAAACTGTGTTGTATGCAGAACTGTAACTGTGGACAAATTGAGGCCATTTGGAAGTGTTTCCAAGTAATGACTGCAGGCAGTATTTCTTTGATGTCACCTGGAGGGTTCATAAATGGATACTGGATTCTGTGAATGTTTCACTGCATGGTCTCCTTTCCTTGCCTCAAAATAGTGCTGTAGGAAATCTGAGCAACACATCAGAATCAAGACTCCTGGGACCAGCTGACCGTCCATGCATCTGCGCTGCTTTTATGACAATAAGACTGTACTCAACCCATAAGCCCCGCAGCTTTCTGCAGCGGAGGACACAGTGTAGGAGGGAGCAAATGGAGGCATTTTTATCACACATGAATAAAATTTCTCCCAAGTAGCTATGACAGCAACATGGGTTCAAACCTCTCATTCTGAAGTCCTTGATAGTTAATGGCCAATAAGGCTACAACATGGGGGAGGAGGCCAACAGCAAGTGACTTCCCTGATGAGTCAAGTCTCATGATGAATGTCCCCGAACAACCACAAGAAGTCTGCCATGGATTCCACCACACATGCAGATTCGAGGCTCAGATGACTGGAAAGGCAGTGGGTGGTGGCATGGGTCAGATGGGCTGCCCCATGGCATCATGTCACTGTGGGCCTCACTGACCACTTCCTGCTAATAGGTCTGAAAATCTACACAGGAAGGCAAATTCTTTGGAAGATACAAACTCCAAGCCTGAACAGGAATGAGATAACCTCAACAGTCTTACATCTATTAAAGAAACTGAATTTGTGGGTAAAAACTTTCCTGTAAGGGAAAACTTCAAGTCCATTTACTGGTGGATTCTGCCAAGGGTTAAAAAAGAGATAACAGTACCGTGTAATTTTCCAGATCATTGAAAAAAATATTTTCCAAGTCAACTCATGAGATTATTAACTCCATTTGATACCAAAGATAATCCAATTAAAGAAAACTACAGATCAATATCTAAATAAAAATTTTTTAATTCAAATCCAACAATATGTAACAGAACCAGTATCTTTTCTCTTGTTGTTCTTGAGATTCAACCCAGTATAGATCATGCATGATAAGCACATGCTCTAACCTTGAGCTAGAGCCCATGCCCTAGGATAATCCCTCATGGCCAAATAAGATTTATTATAGGAGTATTAAGGTGAGTTGATTACCAATTCACCATATTAACATATTAGAGATGGAAAAAAAAACAGACTTCAATATGTATTGGAAAACTGTGAGATTAAATCTGATTTATTGTGGGTTGAATTTCAGCAAAATGGAAATCGATGGGAATTTTTATCAACTTGAAGAGAACATCTGTGAAAAGCCTATTAACAGCATACTTAATAAAGGTGGAGTAAATGCTTTCCCCTCAAAGGGGAAAAAAAAAAACCAGTGATACTCATTTTGACCATTTCAATACTGGAGTTTCTAGCAAATGTGATAAGAAAAAGAAATAAAAGGTACTAAGATGGAAAAGAATGATGGTAAATGATCTTTACTTGTAGGTGAACTGGTCTGTGTAGAAAACCTGATGGAATCTACAGAAAAAATCTTGTAGAACTAATGCAAAACCAATGCAAGTGTATAGCAAAGTAGCAGCATATAAAATATAAAAAAATTATATTTTTATATTATCAGCAACAAATAGTCACAAATTTAAAATTACCATTATCAATGGCATTACTATTATGAAATACTTAAGAGATAATGATGACAACTGACATGAAAGCCTTGGCACTAAAAATTTAAAAAATTGCTGAAATAAATTGGAAAACAATCTATGGGTTATGCATACACCAGGAAATCTAATGCCAGATTTCTGTATAGAATCAGTGCAATCCCAATCAGAACTCCAGCAGGGCTTCCTGTAAAACTGAAAAACTTATTTAAAATTTAAAATTTATGTGGCATCCTAAAGGACTTAGAACAGCCTATATGATTGTGAATTTTAAAACGTACAGGATTAACTACACTAATCTCAACTCTAGGGCATAAAAGCCAATGGTGCAGAACAGAGTCCACCTCCACACCCAATCACACATACAGAAGCTTCACTTTTAAGAAAGGCATAATGGTGATACTGAAGACAGTCTTTCCAATAAATGATTTTGGAATAACACAACATCATATATGTTTAAAATCCTACAAAATTCCTAGAAAAGAACATAGAAGAAAATTTTGTCAATTGAAGTTTAGCAAAAATTTCTGAAACACCACAACAAAAACATGACTCATAAAAAACCCCAATTGGCCAAGTAGACGTCATCAAAATTAAAAACTCTGCTCTAGCGTTGGTGTTAGTTAAGAAGACAATGTTTCAGAGTGAGGGAAGTTTTTCAAAAATATATACCCAACAAGTGGTAGGTGTCATGTTTATCTAGACAGCTCTCAAACTTTAGTGCCAAGAAAACAAACAGTTCTACTTTTTAAAAAAGTAGCTAAAATATTTTAATAGACTTCATTTAAAAATACTGAATTGGCTCATGAAAATATTCTCAGCATCACCAGTCATTAAGGAAATGCCAATTAAGACCATAGTGAATTCTCAGTACACATCTATTCAACGGTGTGAAACTGGAAAAGACCAACCCCGTCACCTTGAATGAGAACATGCAGGAGAAGAAGCTCCCGGGCAGCGGACAGAGCTCAGTCCCAGGCTGAGCAAAGGGAGACACGTGTGCTTCTTCCTCACCACACTCCAGGAAGAATGGCTATTGTATGATTCCATTGTGAAAGATCCCAGAAAACGGAAACGAATCTAGGTACAGAATTCGGATCAGTGGTTTCCTGGACATGGGATGCAGGAAAGCCAGGCACCAGGGCACTCAAGAGCAGGTCGGGTGTACTCAGCATCCGGATCCTGAGGATGTTCTGTGGACATTTTTATGCCTAAACTTATCAAAATGTACACATGAATATCTTCAGCTCATTCCCTATCAACTATACCTCAAGAAAGCTGCAATCTGTAACTAGTAAGTTTCTAAAAACATTTGCCAAATCTTCTTAGCAGAAAGTGTCTTCACAGAAACTCTGAAGAGAAAATCAAAGCTTTTGGTCCTTGTATTCTGAGTGAATGTCTTCTGCTTGAACCATGGTGACTTGGAAGTGACAAGCAGACGTGAGGGTAGAAGTTACTGCATGAACACAGTCCCAGCCTCCACAATCCCCGTAGGGATAAGGCAACGCACTTCTGTGTGTTTATTCTTAAAATGCCTCATAGGGCAGCCAAATTGGCCCATCTATAATAGGGCTGAAGAATTAATGGGGTGTTGCTGCAATCAGTTAAGATTCAAAGCAGAGAATTTTAACTAACAAACACAACGGCCACACGTTCCAAACTAATATTTGATGGTTAAATAATTGTTTTGTTCTAAAATGCCTCCCTCAAAAGATTAGATTTAGTTTAACACACTGTTATCTTGACTTGAAGGAACGGTCAGTGTTTCTACCACAGGAAATACTGCCTTTACTAACTTGCCGTTTATCTTTCACAGTTGAAAGAACCTCCATGCATTACCCAGACACTCTTTTGGATACATCCATTAGCAATGATTGTTTCTGGGCAGATTCAGAGGAATGTGTACTGACCTAGGAGGAATCTTTATTCCTCTCCTGATTTTGAGATTGGAGAGGAATATTGGAGCCTGTGGCGAGTCACATGGGATACCAGATGCTGAGACAACACAGAGAAAAGTCAGGTGTGGGCAGGGCCCTGGCTGCCAGGCGAGCCTCAGAAAGGGCTCTGTGCCTGGCTCTCCCCAGCATGCTGGGCACAGTGCCTCCTGATGCCATGGCCAGGGCTGTCCCTCACCTGGGATCAAATTTGAGAGCTCCTGGACCTCAGTGTGGGAAAATGCAGAAGCCGGGGGTCCCGGAGACGTCTGGGGCCGGGAATGTGAAGGAATTGCTCACAGATACTCCGGCACGGAAGTGGGACGTGTTAGCACGTGGGTGCACTATTTTGTGCAGGGGATCATGCTCAGCACAGCTAATGAAGGCCCAAGGCCAGGAGTGAGGTAGATTCGGGCTCAGATCCTAAGTCCATCATTTAATAAACACGCTACTTAACCTCTGCAAGCTGCATTACTGCCCTTTGAAAAGTGGACAAGTAACAGTGCCTCTCTTAAAGATTCTTAGGAGAATTAAATAAGAACTATACTGCACTAATCAAAGTAGCTTACACAGAGTACCTGACCAAATGATTATAGTACTGTCTAAGGCAGGCAACAAGCACTACAATTATAAAATTATAAAGCCAGAATTCATGTTTGAACCCAGAGCTTAAAAATAAGAGATGGGATGCATTACTATTATATGTTGTAATGAAAATTCTAATCAAATGTGGAAAACCTAATTAACTATTAGGACAACTTATTTAAACAATTTAAAATTTATTTAACAAATATCCCTTTACAGTTCTTATTATCTATTTGTTTTACAAATACTAACTCATTAAATATTTACAATAAACTTATATAAAATGTATTACTATACTTTTCCTACTATGTGCACATGTGTATGTGTCTATATGTATATGTACATAGAAAAATGTACACATATACCTATAATGTCAACTCGATTTTGTTTAGGAACATATTTTGTTTTATAGGAAGAATACCAAGGAAAAGAATTAAATGGTGCTAAACTTTCCAGAGATGGAACCAATTCTGTGGATGGGAGATGCAGGATAGCAGCTGGTTCAGAGGAGATGAAAGAATTATTTTGTAAGACTGGGTTTTACTAAGCTGCCGGACTCCACATAAACTGAAAGTCCATCAGCACTGAAAAACTCATTAATCCCCACATTTCAAAATTTGCTTAATAACAAAACCACACGAGGTGTTTTCCACATACCCACAGGCAGAAAGAAGCAGGAAAGAGCTTGCTTGTTGCCCAATTTCCAGACACCAGGAGTCCCACGTACATCAGTGATACCCACTCCAGAGCAGCCCCCCAAATTAAGAAACGTTACCCAAAGTGTCTCAGTTAAGAAGCAAACTGACTCTCTGAAGAACACGCTGGATGTGGATGGAAATCTCCAACTTCCTCCAAAGCCAAGGTTACTTGCCTACTATGGTAGCTACAGGCTACACAGGAGGCAGAAAGCCACCCTCAGGTTTCCTAAATAAATAAGTAAAACTGAACAATAGTTTTTCTAAAGTTAAGTCTAAACACAGGCCATACCACACTTACGGAACCTCAACCTCCTTGGCCATTGCCTTTCACGGCCCCCAAGCTGAAGAGAACAGATCCACAGTGCAGCAGGGACCCACACTGGGGCAGCATAATGGGGCCGACAGTGACCTTTCTGGACAGTCACTTCCCACTCGCCTTCTGCCTGTGGCCACCTCTGGAGCTCAGAGTTCAGGACAAGTCAGTCTCTTGTTATTTATACAAGGAGCAGAAATGCAAGGGTCTAAGAAATGGAGAGAGAATACAGCCTGGGCAGGGGGCTCGAGAGAGCCCAGGGTGGGACCAGCTCATCCCATCCTCAGAGACCACGGGGCCTTCAAAGCCCCCGACAGCCAGAGCCTCGGGAGGCAGGGACCCGTCACACACATGGAGTCTTGCAGCCAGCGCGAGGAGGCAACTGCCGGGGACCACACTTACTCCTCTCAGGAGGACCAGCCAAGGTTCCAGAAGGGAGCGCTGAGCTGGGCTCTGAGGGAAGGGGAGGAGCACGAGCAGGAGATTGGCAGGAAGAGGGTGACTTTCTCAGAGCAGGCAGAAGCTGGGCGGGGCAGCCTAGTGCGTTCAGGACCTAAGGTGCAGCTTGTAGGGCTGGAGTCATGAGAAGGACAGCGAGTCTGAGAAGACGGTGGTGGCCTCAGGAGAAAAGATCAATACTGTGCTGCCATCACCGCTACATTTCCAAGCACCTGAACTGCATCCTCCTAGTGCACATACAGTGTCGCTCCCAGCAAGGTGTGCTTTCCATACCTACTTCTAGATGGAGCTTTTAAAACAGGGCCATAGCGTTTGGGGCACTTTCAAAACAGGGATGCTATCATCATGTATACCCAACCAATCAGAAAAGTGCTACCAATCCCTCATTTGAATCTGGTGTTGTTCATAGGACCAATCAGAAGTCACCATTTTCAATTATGCATGTGGGCACAGCCAATCAAAAGACACTGCTCATGATCCTTCATTTACTTATGGTAGGAAGTCAAACAAGCATTTCCATAGAACAGTTCACACATAGCACTGTTTGATAGGATGACTGTCTCTGTGCCTTCCTGGTCTGAGAGGATAACCTGGGTTTTGGATAATAAGAACTCCTCCCTTCTCCGTGGGGCTACTTCATGAGCTGGTTCACAGCCCTCTCTCATTGTGTGGAGTGGACCTCTTTTTCCCCTTCAACACATGTATACCCTCCCTGCCTTTTCTGTGTGTCTTGTCCAATTCTTTGAGACACCAAGAATCTGGAGAGAAGTCCCCAGACTCTCCCCGCAGTAACACTTTTTAGAGGAGTGCTTTGCCTGGGAAGCAGCAGGGCAGGTTGGGCCCAGCAGCTAGGTTGCAGAAAGTGCCCTGGATGTTCCTGCCACCCTCCCCACACTACCACCATGGAGTGGCACACACTGGACCCTGAGCAAGATGGCCTTTGCCTGAGGCCAGGTGCCTGCAGATGAGCTGCTCCAATCCCTATGCATCCTGAAAAGTGTCACTTCATCTGCTCAACAGAGGGGCATCCTCAGAACCCACAGAGAACCAGACAACTGCTCCATGAAACCGTAAGGGAGACCCTCTCTGGGGGATGCCTCAGTGGCAAAGGTATGACATCCAGTGCACTGAGCCTGAGCTGGGGCCCTGCAAGGTGTGGGTCCAGCTATTTAAGTTCTGTTGTCTCTGTTTATCTGGGAACCTCAGTTCTGTTTCACTTCTTGTGCGTCACCTTCCAGATGAGCATAAATGAACTTTGTGACCTGGCAAGGCACAGTCATTTCATCACGAAGAGTCTTCCAGATGGAACAAAAGCCTGCTCACCATTCTGTCCCTTATAACTATACTTTTGGCAACAACACTCCTGGCAACACTGCCCAGGGCATCTGCGGATACCTGGGGAAAGGGAGGGTTAAGCTGCCTGGGTCTGCCTGAGATCCACAGCTCAGAGACAGGCTTTGCATGCATTTCCCCACGCACTGGGCTCCTTTCAGAGGAAGTGCTTGACAGTTGCCAACTGTCTCCCAGAAGAACAATTTAGTCTCTCAGCTGTCTCTATTTACGAATCCCCAGGCTGGGCTAGCGTGGGCCAGGCCCACACAGCACCCTTGGAATGACCTGGCTCCTGGAAGCACTTGCGGACCTGACTGCTACAGACCTGGTGCCGAGTGGCCAAGCACATTCTTTCTCCTCTAAGGGCCGCTGCTCCTCCTGCCAGGAGACAAAGACGTCCTGCCCGAGGCCTTTATTTCTCCATGTATGCAGTGGAGACTTTATGACTATTATAAAAATAGTATAAATATAATAAATGACATTGTACTTTCAGTGGTTGTTTCTTATCCTCCTTCTTGTTTATCGTGGGATGAGCTCTCAATGCTGGAGGACCAGGCCTGGCTAGCACTCTTGTTGACATCAGTTTAACCCTGAAATAAACATGAGCTTAGCCTTCATTAAACATGATTCATTTTCTAATCATTGTGATTTATAGAAAGGACAAGAAAAATGGCTAACAGGACAAATCACTGTATATTTATTATTAGAGGGCTATTTCCATGAGAATGGCCCAAGAATCTTCCCAAGCCCTTCCAATCTTCATTTTCCAACTTCCCATCTTAGGGGACACACCAGCCAAACTGTGAACTGCACTTGAGCAACTGACTCCCTCTTAGTGCTGACTGCTGAGAGCCTGGAGAGGAGTTCTGCGGGGAACGAGAAGAAGCAGACGGGGAGAACCTGTCAGAGCTGCCTACTCAACTCAGTGTTCCCCCTGTGCAAAATGCTCACCATACACTGGGAAGTATGCGTCTGTGCTCCCGGCATGTACTTGATGACCCAGAGCACGACTGGCATTTACATCAGCTTCCTCCCTGCCAGCACCCTGACCTCGAGGACTTGAATTATTTACATAGCTTGGGATAAAAGCAGGCAGAAAGCTCACATTTTATCAAGTGAGGTAGAA
>PVLD010000710.1:222435-253839 GCA_004027595.1 Dinomys branickii
AAAAAAAAAAAAAAAAAAGGATGCTGTAAGTTCATAAATTCTAAGAGTTACATAAAAACTGTAATTTTAAAAGAAATAGTATGCAAACAAACTATTAAATGGCTGCCACAGGTCTAAACTCCAAATGCACAGAAACAGTTCGGATTTTAACCTAGTTGATAAAGTCAGCTTTTGTTTCAATCCACTCCTGGCAGACAATTTCATCTCAAAACACACAGCCAGGCACCAGGTGAGTGGTAAACGAGTCATAGGCCATCCTCACACCAAGCACCTGGCTCCCATCCTTGGGCTTCCTCTGGAGGACACGTCTGTCTCTCATCGCCCTTGGTGGGCATCTGGCCCTCACTTAAGAATCCCACTGGCCTCCCCCGACGCAGTCTGCAGTGAACCTGTCTGGGCGATTTAGGGTCCTTGACTCCTTTACAGGGATCTCCTGGGACCTGTCTGGTGACATCAGGGCTGTTTTCAAAAATATTCGCCTCAGAATTACTTGGGTGTCATCCTCACAAGGAAACACAGCAACCGTGTGCTGTCAAACTATTAACATTGGCTTTTAATGGAAGTTACCAGTGAGCAGGGAAGAACAAATTTACTGAACACGAGGGTGCTGAACGTTTCTAGGGTCTGCACACCCTTGCCGGCTCAGCTCATACTGTGTCAGGCCCACGGCCAGACTTGTGAATGGGGCAAGTGTCCCAGGCAGGGACATGGACAGTCTGCACTCAGGTCACCAGTGGACAAAGCATCACCACACCTGTAATCCCCACTGTAGTCAGGGTTTGCAAGGGAATAGATTTAATACAGGATAAATAATTTATAGGATTATTTTATAATATTCATCCAAAGAGATAAAAGCAGAAGAGTACAAGAGATCTGTCCATGCACCAGAGACCCAAAGAATTGAGCTGGAGGCCTAGAGACCACAACAATGTCTCATGTAAGTCTGTACCAAGGATCTGCACTGGGAAGGCCCAAAGGTCAGTGGTGGAAGCTAGAAAGTCTGTGCTAGCGGGATGAAGGACCTGTGTCAGCAGGCTGAGGGATCTGCACTGGAGCCAGGAAGCGATGCTCAAGGCAAGGACCAGAGCTCCCCAAAGAGAACCGCAGCCATCCTCATTGACAGCGAGGACCCGAGCTCCTCCAGTGATAACAGCTGAGTTCATATCAGGAAAACCAGCACGACAAACTTCTCCAGGAGAATCAGCAGCATATCATCTTCCCCTCCAGTTCTTTTATGCTGTTGGCAACAATCTGCAGATGGGCCTTCCACATCCAGCACCACACTGACTCAGTTTAGCTGGATGTTCCAAGTTGACCATTAGTTAATCCACCACAATCCCCCAGTCCTGTTCCATCTCTCAAAATGTGAGATGATTTTAATGACTGCTTAGTATCATTGCTTGTTTTTGGCCTGTTCAGAGCATTTATGTCCTGTTGATTCACTTTGTGTAGTTCATTTGTGTCTAGACCTCAAACCGTTTCTTTCAGATTTTCCAATTTTTGAAATACAAGTTTTGGGAACAGTTGCTCATAACCTAGATTTTTGTGATTTTACCTTTTTCATTTGTAACTGCATAGGTGTGGGTCTTTCTTCCTTTCGATGAGTTTGGCTAAGGGTTTGTCTTTTTATTCTTTTGATTCACTGGTATTTTTTTCTCTCAGTTTCATGAATTTTCACTCTAGTATTTATAATTTCCTTTCTTGTAATAGCTTTGGATTTAGTTGCTCTTGTTTTCCTAGGACTAAAACTAGACTTATCACTAGGTTACTTATTTGAGTTCACTCCATGTTCTGATGTGGGCATTCACAATTATAAACTTCCCTCTTAGGATTGCTTTCATTGTGTGCCATAGGTTCTGGTATGTTGTACTGGCATTATCATTTGATTCTAGGAAATAGCATTCCTATACATCAACAATGAACTCACTAAGAATGAAATTAGGAAAACAATGTTATTCACAATAGCTTAAACAAAAATTAAATTCTTAGGAGTTAACCTAACGAAGGAAGAGAAAGATCTCTATAGCAAAAACTATAGTACTCTCAAAGTAGAACCAAGAGGATATTTTTAAAAATGGAAAGCTATTCCCTGTTTCTGAATAGGCAAAGCTAATATTGTCATAATGCCCGTGCTGCCTGAACTGCTGGTCATACTCCCAAAACTGTTATACAGATTTAATGCAGTCCTGATCAAAACACCACTAATACTTTGCAGATCTAGAGACAACATTCTTAAAATTCATCTGGAACCAGAAGAGACCTAGAATAGCAAAGGCAATCCTGGGAAACAAAGGTAAGGCAGGAGGCATCACAATCTCTAACTTGAAATTATACTACAAAGCTACTGTGATAAAGTCAGCATGGTACTGGCCAAAAAAAAAAAACAGACCTAAGGATCAGTGGAACAGATAAAGAGATGCAGACACAATTCCAAACACAATCAGTGACCTTATCTTTGACAAAGGGGCCACCCATGTTCACTAGAAGAAAGTCTGTTTAATAAATGGTGCTGGAAAAACTGGCTTTCCACATGCCAAAGACTGAAACTAGACCTATGTCTATCATCTTGCACTAAACTAAAGTCAAAATGGATCAAGGAGGGCCAGGGATATAGCTCAGTGGCACAGCACCTGCTGGCAAGTGCAATGTCCTGAGTTCGATTCCCAGTACCAGAAAAACAAAAACAAAAACAAAATGGATCAAGGATCTAAATTTTAAAACAGAAACAATAAATCTACTGGAAGACAAAGTAGGTAGAAATTTTAAAAACATAGTTGTAGGCAGAGTTCATGAACAAAATCAAACTGCACAGGAAATACTTCAAAGGATCAACAATTGGGATCTCATCTTATTAAAGTTTTTGTACATCAAAAGAAATCACCAACAGAGTGAAAAGAATACCTATGAATTGGGAAAAAATTTCAGTCAACTGTCCCTCAGACAAGGCACTTCTAAATCTCCGAATTTAAAAAAACAGAATTAAAAAAATACAAAGAATTTAAAAAAAAATCAGATTCCCAAGTTCAAAGACCCAATCCAAAAATGGGCATCTGAGAAAAATACATGCTTCTCAGATGAAGAAATACTAATGGCAAATACATATATGAAAAAAATATTCAACATCATTGGTCATTCAAGAAATGCAGATTAAAACAACACTGAGATTCCATCTCACTCCAGGAAAAACGGCTATCCCCAAGAAATCAACCAATAACAAATGCTGATAAAAAGATAAAGGCCACAGTTTTATAGGCAAATGGGTGCAACTAAAGACCATATTTGTAAGTGAAATAAATCAGACTCACATGTGTAAACATTGTATTGTCTCCTTAGTGTAAGAACCCGAAAGAGTAAACAAGATCCAAAAGGCACAACAGACATTGTGAAAGGGAAAGAAATTGATCAAAAGGAAAGAACAACTGGGATGGGGGAAAAGAGCAAAGAACGGAGGAGGAAAAATACTGCACGGGGTAGCTGAGACGGCTGTGCTGCTAATTTCAATCAGTTCATGGAGGAGCCGGTAGTGCTTATACTGTCCGATCAACTTTGCATGCCTCTATCTGGTAAGCTGAGCATCTACTTTGAAGACAGCGATATGCAACATGACAACCATTGTTAATTTCCTATCATCTTGTTTTGAAATTCTATATTGTTTTCAGTTTTTTAAAACTTATTCTCTTTAAAATAAAAAGAAAAGATACCAAGAGCATTTCTCATAGAACTAGAAAAAAAGCATGCTAAAATGTGCATGGAGCAAGAAGAGACTCAGAATAGCAAAGCAACCCTGGGCAAAAAGAGCAAAACGGGAGGCACCACAATCCTGCATTTGAAGTTATACTATAAAGCTACAGTGATAGAAACAACACAGTACTGGCATAAAATCAGACATGTGGACAGCATAGAGGATGCAGAAATAATGCCAGTCACATTCAGCCATCTATCTTTGACAAAGAGGGAGAAAACATACCCTGCAGGAAGCTCAGTCTCTCTGATAAGTAGCACTGGGAAAACTGGCTATGCACGTGCAGAATATTGAGTCTAAACCCATATCTCTCACCATGTACAAAACTTAATCAAAATAGATCAAAGACCTAAATATTAAAACAGAAACACTTAATCTAGTAGAAGATAAAATAGGTAATACCTCTGAAGACATAGGTGTAGGCAAAGACTTTCTGAACAGAACCCTAATTAAACAAGAAACAGCATCCAGAATCAACAAATAGTATTATATCAAATTATAAGGTTTCTTCACAATAAAAGAATGGCTAACAGTGAAGAGGCAACCTACAAGATTGGAAAAAACTTTGTCAACTATGTCTTGGACACAGGACTAATATCTAGAATATATAAAGAACTCATAAAAATTAGACCCTCACAAAATAAAAGTCCCAATCAATAAATGAACAACCTAAATGAGTAGACATTTCTCAGAAGCACAAATGGCCAATAAGTATAGGAAAAAATCTTCAATATTGTTGGCCATGAGTGAAGTACAAATTGAGACAACACTGAGATTCCATCTTACTCCAAAAAGAATGGACAGTATCAAATAATCTAACAATAACAAATACTGGTAAGACTATGGGGTAAAATAAAACCTTCTACACCATTGCTGGGGCTGTAAAGCAGTATAGCACTATGGAAATCAGCATGGAGACTCCCAAAAGACCTAAAAGTATAAACTCCATTTGACCATCTACTCCCCTTCTAGTCATCTTCCACAACAGCTACAGACGTCCTATTGCAGTGACCCATGGATACCCGTGTTTACAGAAGCACAACTCACGGTAGCTACGTCTTGGAAGCAGCATACATGTTGATCGACAGAAGACTTGATAAAGAAAGTACAGTGTGTAACACGGGGGAGCACTACTCTGCCACAAGCAAGGATAAACTGTGGTCACTTGTAGGAAAATGAATGCACACTGAAATAAGTGAAATAAATGAGACATAGAAGCTTAACTATCACATGGTTTCTCTTATATGAGACACCCAAAGCATAAGTAATAAAAAGAGCAAACTACAGACAGGTAACAGGAAATAAGGACAGAGCTCTTCTGCAAATGGGAAAGGGGCCAAGAGATGGGAGGAAGGGGAGGGAGCAGAAGAGAAAGGAGAATAAAGAGTCAGGATGTGTTATACACATACACCCACTTTCCACAGTGAATGCAGTCATTACGCACTGCACACATGCACCCATAAAAACTTTAAAACTGTGAGATGCTTGCGCTGCAGAAGTTCTCTGTGGCAATACAAACCTCTGCAGGGGACGGCACTTTCCATGAACTAGGGCAATGCTTATTTAGTTCCCCATTTTTCTCAGTACGACCTGGCAGAATAAATTTCAATAAGGCTCTGGCCTATTAAACAGGCTATTTGATGGGTATACATGGGTCTTGTATTTAGCTCTGGGGATTCATTTTGAAACTTTATTTTACTGGATCAACTTCAAAAGTATAATCACTAATATTTTTAGGGTTGTAATAGCCTACAGAATTTTGGATTTGGGAAGAATAATCCTACTTTCAGACACTGCCTTAACCTTCCTGGAAGTGCACTCATCCTTGTCAAACAATGAGTCCTGCAGTTTGTTTTGGAAACTATTGCCATGCCACTCCTGTGTGCACAGATGGAAGACATCACTGATTCTCTTCCCTGACTCAACCTCAAGCCAAACTTCCAGCCAACCTTGGTCTCTCCCACATGTTTGAGTCCAGCTCTCTATGTCCTCCCCTGGAAAACACTAATGGGAAAATCCCACCAAGGTCTGAGGGAATCTGTGAACAAACAGATGATCTTTGAGTCCACTGGGTTAAAAAGACAGGATCACCCTGGAAAAATAAGACACCCTCCATCTATTCCATCCCAGGAAAACAGGTCAGCTCCCCATAGCTGGACACAGCACATAACTAAAAGGAGAAAAGGCCTATTTGTTTCATGGTGTCAGAGGTTTCAGTCTGTGGTTGGCTGGATCCATGGCAGCCATCATGGCAGAAGGGTGTGGTAGAAGAAAGCTGCTTGATTCATGGCCTTTGCAAAGCAGAGAGCAAGGAAGAGACAAGGGAAGGGGGCAGGGACCTGATACAGTCCCCAGGTCATGCCCACATGGCCCACCCAGGCATGCCCAGAAGTGTGTTTTACTAATCTTCTGAGCATCTGTCCAGCCAATGTTGGCAATCAAGATGAACCCCAACTAAGGCAAGGATCTCAGCAAATAATACCTGTGTAGTCAGGGAATCACAAGCCAGTAGTTAACAGGATGTTGGCCAGGACCATGACCCAGGGATCCTCATGCAGAATGAGCACGCACACTCCTGGGAGTCTCCCCCACAGCCGAGAGATGCGGGGTCATGGGGCTGCTTCTTGGTCTTTATAAGTGTTATTTAGATTTAGAGGTAAGCTATGTTGGTGCCAGCACAGGGTGGGAAGGAGGAGCCGCTGACCCATGACAAGCCAGGGATGGACCCGGGCGAGGAGCAGCTGCATGGCAAATGCTCTGCCTCCTGTGGAGAGTGGGCTTTGCAGATTTCACAGCCTTAGAAGCTGCACCACCCAAGAATTGTACAACAGTGTGTCTGGCTGGGCGTGGTGGCACATGCCTGTAATCCCAGCACTCGAGGCTGAGGCAGAAGGATTGAGGCAAGTTTGAGACCAGTCTGGGCTAAAATGTGAGCTCAAGGCCAGCCTGACCTGCATAACAAGACCTCATCTCAAAAAGCCAAAAGCAAAGAGAAAGAAGAGGAAAACAAAACAAGCCTCCCCACCCCAACAGCATGTTGGGCAGGATTCACAGTTGGTCTGAAAAAAGTACAAGAGAAAAAATACTGGAATAATACTGACCACAAGTCACTAGCATTTATTCTAGAGTTAGAATTACATTTTTTTAAAAGTGTTTTCCTCTGTCTTATTTTTCAAACAACCCCCAATAGTCATGTATTATACCAGTGGTAAAAAATCAATTCATTGTGTCTAAAAATAAGAACCACTCTCACTAGAGTGCCCACCATGTAACCTTGGAGCCAAGCAGCACTGCCTGCGTGGGGTCCACAGCAGCTGCGTCCAGAAGCTAGATGTGGGGAATGGGAATGCAATCTCTGTGGCTCTGACCTTCATGATAAACACCTCTGAAAGACAATATTCATCTGTGTGTGTGTGTGTGTGTGTGTGTGTGTGTGTGTGTGTGTGCGCACGCGTGCACCCTGTCTGTCCATGCTCACTTATGGTTTGCTTTTTTCCAACTCAGTCTTTGGGATCAATAGCAATGTATTGAAATCATGCCTCAGAAGAAAGCAATGGTTTTAAAGATGCCAATTCTGAAAATCTACAAGAATAATATGCAGGGTTCTGTCATCATGTTAGGGGCAGGGTGGGAGCAGCAGGAATTTACCCACCGCACTGCTCCACTCAGATATCTCCTGCCTGAGGAGTCACCTGGCTCTCACCGACCCACCCCATGGGAACAGACTCGGAGCTGGTAGAGGGGCTGTCTGCACCACGCCTGTGAGAAATGATGACTGCACCTTCCAGCTTGGGACAAAAAAACAACTATGTCAAGTCATCGCACTGTTAGAACCACTGCTGTCTACACCGCAGGATGGCAGAGCACACCCTCAAGGCTTCCCCCTGCCTGGGTACAGTTCATATGCCATTTACAAGTTTAATATTGTCAAAGGAGTGGGAAAACAAAGGAAAAATACTTGGTGAAATGTGGCAAAAATATGTAATTCAAACTTCAGGGTTCATGAGATTTTAAAATACTTGCTCACTGGCCCTACACAAAAGCTTACCTGATGTACGCAAGCATTTTCAAGGTGGTTATAAATATTCCTTGTACAGTAGTGCCTCCACTCACGACAGCTTATGCTTGTGAACAATTTGGTTCACAAACAGAAGTGTTAAAGAAAATGTTGTTTTTCTTTGTGAACTCTCCCTCAGGCAATGAACACAACCGTGACCATTTTTTCCAGAGTTATGGAATGAATTAAGTTCATGAACCGAGGCACCGCTGTATTTCCTACCATCAGCTCTAGATGGCAGAAGAGACCCTTAACTAGCAGAGAGAAAGAGCCCCCCAATGCCCCCAGACCGCGGCCCTACCAGGATATTTACATTTCCAATTAAGTCATCCCCTCAAAGGCTGCTCTTTCAACGGTATGAAGCATTTTTTTTCTACGCATGTTCAATAAGCCAAGAATTAAATGTCTGAAAGAAAATACAGGACTCCTTCAGAGCAGAAGCAGCAGCTGTATTGAAAGTGAGCACTGGTTCCCTCCGGCTAGAACACACATTGTGTAACCCGCTCTGTTAATGTGCCTGCATAAGCACTGCCCTGTCGGACTTGGGCCTACGCCTCCAGTTTTCCAGGTTCACCCGTCAGGTCAGCTAGACTGAGAATTAAGTCTCTGTGTGTATGTTGGGCATCACCTTTTATTTCACTGAATTTAAGTGGTCTTGGAATTTGACTCACAGATGTATCATTTCTGCACTGTGCAGACAGAAACAAAGTAGCACTTTTATGGCCCAAGGCCCTAGGAATGAGTCAAAGCACTCCAGTTGCTCACGTGGCATCTGTGTCCCCTGTGCTCTGCACACGCCTGCCCCTTTAACTTTCGTGTAACTTGCAGTCGTGGACTTCTCCACCATCGAGGACTACAGAGGATTACTCCACACCAATGCCTTTGTCCAGCAATTTTAGCTGAGTTAAGGCTCTGACATGGCTTCACTACCTAATCCCCATGCAGTCCTCAGGACAGTGACTTTCTTTCTTTTTTTTTTTTTTTTTTTCAGTACTGGGGATTGAACTCAGCACCTTGCACTTGAGGACAGTGACTTTCCCTCAATGCCACACACCCTCTCACACCAGCACGGAGTCAGCAACACCAGCATCCAACACCCACACAGCCGGGACACCCCTTGCCTGACCCCAAGACATCCTTTAGGGATCTCGTGTTGAACGGGGATCCACGCTGTCTGATCTGCAGATCCACAAGTGTTTGTGGGTGTCTTTGGCCTCCTCTGAATGAGGGCAATCCCACCCACGAATCTCACACACCTCTTCTGTGTTTTTGGAAGCTGATGTGAAAAGACCTGATCGTTGGCTGTATAGCACCCACACCTGGTCTTGTTCTGTCTTTCTCAGGAGCATTTAAAACAGTCTTTATCCCTTCCCGTTGCACCTTGGCAATTGGTCTGAGGGGTGCCACTTGAGGACACAGTTGTCACAAGTGCCACACGGAGGGGATGTCAAGCTGTGACACCCTGGGGACCTGAGTATGACCAGCTGGCCATGTGCTGACCACCTCTGTAAACTATGACTTCCCCTTTGCATGACCAGCAGTGCAAAACCTTTCACTGTAGCCAAGAGATAAGGAGCAATTTCCAGCAGTTTCCAGAATCATTCGCTAATCTTTTTGTTTCTTTCACTTTCATTGGCTGGTGTTATCATGTAAGGAGGTTTCCCTCTTTGACTGAGAAGGGCATAGAATCCTTCAAAAAATCAAAGTCTACTCTGAATTCTTTACCTTCAATCACATTCTCACAGTGAGGAGTTTGTGTAACAGTCACTTGGAACTGAGGCAAATTATCAGCTATTCCTCTCCCCATGGACACTGGTACTACTGTTTTTAGTGTTTACTATGAACCCATCTATCTTTGCTGATCACACGCTTGACCTGGGCAAGCTCTCTGTAGCTGGTCACTGCAGACACCATCTAATTGTTCTTCAGGGTAAAGTATTCCTCTAGGAAACCTGGTGTCAGCGCCAGGTGCCACAAGCAGCAGTGCCTCTTCTTCCTGGCAAGCAGCACCTCCACTGAGGGGACCCACTTTTTCCTTCTAGACTGGGTCATCTGATGAAATGAGGTGGTTGTCACGGCTTATGTCTAGATGTGCCCTGGAAACCTCACAAGCTTGTAGGCGGGGCTTTTGGAGGTGGCTGGAGCTACAGTGTACGGATGTGGATGAAAGGTGTGTGGTAATTACATTAGCCCACTGGCTGGTTTAACATAGTTCTGGGTATGGAGGCTGGAAAGGCCCATCTTAGGTATGGCGGCACTAATCAATAGGCTTGTGGCCTGGATGAAACAAAAGGGGAGGAGAGGCTTAGTGCTGCTGCCTCCTGCCTGCCCTGCCATGGACTGTTTATTCTCTGTGATGCCTCTCTGCCATGCCACCTGCTTTGGAGTCAGCCAGTTATGGGCTGAAATCTCTGCAAACTTGAACTGAAGTAAAGCTTTCCTCCTTTAACTTGTGGCGTCAGATATTTTTGTCTCAGCAATGAGAAAGTAACGGAGACAGAGGCCCCACCCTGCCAAGTTTTTGCTCAACACTGAAGGTATCACAGCGGATGGGGACAATGCAGCCTCCCCTTCCTACCCACACCCCTCACCTTGCATAGTAGTCGTCGGGGGGCACAGCCTCCTGGAAGAACTGGAACTGGTACAGGTACAACCCAGTCAGGTGCCCGGCTGTGAAGACGGCCAGCAGGACACACAGGCAGCTGAACAGCAGCGGGTCAAACGTGCGGCACCAGGACCACCAGGTACACAGGCCGAGGAAGACGAAGAAGTACACGGCCGAGGTCAGTGAGGGCAGCACCATGCCTGGACACAGGACAGGGGGCGTCAGTGGCAGAGAGCTGGCGTACTCCGCACCGCAGGCGCGGAGGCTGGAACCTAAGGGCATCCCTGCTTTGCCACGGTGAACACAGCTTCGTCATGTAATCAAGTGCTGCATTCGTTGTGAAAAACACCACACAAAAGCAACAATTTTCTAGGTACAAAGAAAGATGAGATGAGCAAGACCCTCTCCTGTGACCTCTGAGCTGAGGATGATCTGCTTTTCTCAGCAGGAGAAGAAAACCTTTCCTGGCTGGTTTCTCTTTCAGATGTTTCAGAACAACTGCACGTCCATTGCAATTTTATTACAGCTTTTTCTTTAGAATGATTCACCTTTTTAATTTCTTTTTTGAGACAGGGTCTTGCTATGCAGTTCAGGCTGGCTTTGAACTCACTATGTAGCCCAGGCTGGCCTCAAACTCTCAGCAATCCTCCTGCCTCAGCCTAAGTGCTGGGATTACAGGTGTGCAGCATCATGTACCTGGTTTTACCTTTTTTTAATTAAGTAGGATTCATGATAATATCACACTCTGGCAGCTAACATCTCTCCATCTTCACCCTACTCCACAAAGAGGAGATGCAAGAAGAGGCCAGTCCTTTACAGATGTCAGAATGATTCTATGGGGCAACTGAAAGGATCCCTGATTAAAACACCAGGTTGTACTTATTGACAAATTCTTTCCCTCTTTTTCCCAGTCACAAATAGCAGTGTCATTTCATTTGGCCACTTCTGGAGAGAATCTAGGGGACACGCTGGGGGCCGTAGACCTGGAAGTAGAGACGGAGATAACTTTGCTATGGGGAAGTAGGCTGTGCCTGCAGCCAGCGGAAGCGAGAGTCTGGCCGGGACATCACCATGGCCATCAAATTTCCCAGCGTTCAGTGTGGCTTCCCGGGACTCGGTGCTGACAGCCAGCCCTGGAAGGCAGATGCACTGTGTGGGTGCACAGGCTGCCTCCTGTGACTGTCACCACTGTCCGTGTGCGGGACAGGGAGTGACTGTGATTCAACCTGAACTCAGGAAGTGAGGTCCCTGTGACATGGAAAAGCAGGATTTCACGAGGTGGTCAGAAACCTTCTGGGAGCGAACAAACTCGGAGAGAGCAGAAGCAGCTTTGTCGGCATGGTGCCTGAAGCTGGCTTCACTGCCCGCCGGTGAGGTGGCAGCTGCCGGTCGCTGTCCCCTCCCTGCACTCACCCGAGGAGCCCAGGAGGATGGTGACCACCACCTTGCCGGCTGTGGTGATCATGTTGCCCACGAACTCCTTGAGCCGTGAGGCCACTGAGGCCAGCTGGCGGAGCAGCTTCAGCCGCGCGCTGTCCTCCGGCTCGCCGTCGCCCCCGTCCGGGTCCTCGTCGTCGATCAGCGCCTCCTTGGAGTCCGTCTTCTCTCCTCTGGCCTGCGGGGTGACAGACAGAAAACGCCAGGTCCACACCCCTCTGACACGGGCTGCCCGCATGATCCGGGCTCCCGAGCATCCCCCAAGGTGTGGCGAGGACATCTCCCGCACAGGACCCCCGGCCACCTCGCAAGGGCGGCAGTATTTATGTTCTGTATTTTCCTTTTCTGAGGGATTAGGGCTTGAATTCAGGGCATCTGAGCAGCATCTTTGTATCTTTTTTATTGTAAGTTTCTAAACGGCCCAGGCCAGGATCAACATTGTTATCCTCCTGCCTCAGCCTTCCAGGGTGCCACCATGCCTGGCTTATTGCTGGCAGCAGAAACTGCCCAAAGCATCTGTGAACCATCTGAGCTGTGTCAGTCTGGGCTTGTGCCAGTCAGTTTTTCTCTGTTGCTTCTCCTGATTGCTGGGAGACTCAGTGCCACCACAGATCTGAGGGTGCCAGTCGCGTGGCTGGGGCTCAGGCAGCCCCTGTGCTCTCTGAGGTTATCTGGTTGCCACTTCAGTATTTCCTGGTGAGGCAGGAGGAGCAGCCTGGGCTCCCCCGCTGCATGTGCAGCGGGTTCCTGTCTTACCTCTCTGGGTTAGGATGCTGGCTCTGCCCAGGGCAGCAGAGTCCCCAGGGACCTGAGGGAAACCCGCGCTGCACATGCCATGCTTCTCATTTTCCACACAAAAGTGCTTTCTGCTCATCTGTCATTGTTAGAGACTAAACATGAAATCTGGGAAGGCCATGGTTTCCTAGGTGTCTGTACCTGTGAGCTGCCATCTCAAGACAGAGGGGCTGGATGGAGACTGTCGCACTCCTCCCCGGGCCCTGATGGCACCAGGAAGAGCACAGCCAGGCTTCCAGGTCCCAGGTCCTCAGGGACCCGAGCTCAGGTGTCCACTCGATGACCACAGGCCACGCCTGCGGGGAGCTTTGGTCCACACTGTGCCATGCCCACTCTCGGGGCAACACACCCCTCCCACCAACCCACACCGCACCCATGGGGAGTCCGCAGAGACCCGGCCTCATTCTCTACATGGTGCTGGCCGGTGACCTCCTGGTGGCGATGCAGTGGCAGCAAGGCCAGGGCTCCGGCGAGGGGGCAGCGTGGCTGGAAGGTCCCGCACCCTCGCACCCCTGCTTTCATGAGCTCCCGGGGACAGGAAGGATGTGGAGAACAGACCTAGGCCCCATGCCCCTGCCGGGGAGGTGCTGCCCCGAGCATCCCCTGGCTCACGGCTCCCTCCTGCTATGACGATGCTGTCCTGCTGTCCACACACAGGCCAGCACCTGTGGTCCTCTTCAGCCCATGCCATGAAAGTGCACAGAAAACATCCCCTCTGGGAAGGAAATTGATTGAAGGGAAAAAAAGGACAGAAGGGCAGGCGTGGTGGCACACGCCTGTAATCTTAGCACTCGGGAGGCTGAGGCAGGAGGATGGCTGAGAATTTGAGACCAGCCTGGGCTATGAAGCCAGGAAAAGAAAGCAGAACAGAGCAAGAGAGACAGAGAGAGAGACAGAGACAGACTCAGACACCGACGGGGACAAGACTGCCTGGCCCCTGACAGAACCTCTGTGGCTTTCACACGCAGGTCCTGTGCTTCAGACGCGGTCAAATCGAGCAAGTGTCAGGGCTGCAGCCTGGCCCTCCAGCAAGTCACACAGAACCAGGGCGGGGACGCTTCCCAAACCTGCTGAGCAGAGACTGCGGGGTGGGGTGGTAACCAAGGCCTGCAGCTCCCCACAGGCCAGTGGGTCCCCATCTGCCCTGCCTGCTGCTCCGGTCCCAGGCACAGTCCTCACACGGTGGGCCTGTGAGCTCGAGAGGAAGCGTGCTGAGCTCTGTACTCACACTGGGCACGCTGCCGCCTGCAGGGGACCGACATTTACAAAGTCCAGTGGAATTGCCTGGAGCTGTGACCCCACCTGACCCTGTCCAAGGCTTTGCCTTGCTTCTCCCACATGCTAAGCTCAACAGGAAGTCCTGGTGTTCATGACAGCACAATGGCCAGAGAACCTGCGCTGTGTGCAGGCCCCCGGGCCCAGAGTACAAACCCGCACTCCACGTGGAGTCCAGAGGGCCGAGCTTGGTGGCCAGGGTGGGGCGGCAGGGAGGGCACAGGAGGCACAGTGACACGGAGAATGGGCAGTGATGCTGTGCTGCACATCGAGTGCCCTGAGAGAGGATGACTCGTGTCCTCAACATGAGGGATGCATTCAGGTTGCAGATGTGTGGACGTACCGACCCTGGCTGCAACCCATAAACATATCACTTGTCAGATGAAAATAAAAGCTAAACACTGAAGAATAAATAAAAGCCTCTGATTTCAAAGACCCAGTGAGCACTGTGAACCCAGCCCTTTGGTCTCTGCACACAGCAGCCTTCAAGTCCCTCCAGCCTGCGGTCACCTCCAGCCGTGGTCAACCCTACGCATAGTCACCTCCCACCTGCGGCCGCCTCCATCCACAGGCACCTCCTGCCTGTGGTCACTTCCACCCATGGCCACCTCCCATCTTCAGACACCTCCATGCATAATTACTTCCCACCTATGGTCACCTTCCACCTGTGGTCGCTTCTTGCCTATGGTCACCTCCATCCATGGTCATCTCCCGCCTCCTCCTGCCTGCGGTCAACTCCTGCCCACACTGCCCTCCCACTTGTGGCAGCCCCAGCCTGCACCATCCTACTCAATGCCCATTTACACTGGTGGGGCCCAAGCGTACAGGTGCTTGTGCCCAACACTGTCTGCTGGGTCTGCGGACAAACCCTAAGGATATCTGGGGGCATTGGGAGGACAGGGCCCCAAGCTCTACCAGAGAAACAGGAATGTGAGTCTAAGGGTCCTGGGGTGCCAGGCCCCACAGGCGCCCGTGATCACCTGTCCTGCTGGAATCAGCTTGCAGGTCCCTTGGGAAACCTGCTGCAGAAACTGACCTCAGTGCCTTCTCTACCTCAGCCACGCTGTGGACCCTTCATGGTGGATCCTATCTGCAGACAGGGACGCTTAGCACAGTGGCCACAGGACTCCCAAGTAGTGTGGTCCTAAGAGATCTCCAACCAGTCAGCAACAACAGCAGTGGCTGAGAACCATTGAGCACCACGTGGGAGACAGAAGACTGCAGTGGAGGCCAGGCAGACCGGGCTTGCCATTTGTTTAAAGAGGTTTTTGCTTTCAAGTTAAAAACAAGGTCACCTAACAGGACAATATAAGCAAAGCAGTGTCCACATGCACATAGCTGTGCCCATTCATACCAGCCTGCGTTGTGCATGCAGCCTGCCCTGGTCACAGTGGTCAGTGCTGGCCTCGTCCCACCCTTCTTCTCCAGCAGAACCGGGCAGAGTCCGGCTCCTCTGAAACCCACACCCCCATGTGCTCTTCAGGAAGAGTTCAGGAGTGTGGCAGGGTTTCCTCCCCTCTCTTCCTGTGCTCAGACATGTACTGTGATCCGAGATGCTGCACAACGGCTGGTGCTGGGCGAGGATGCAAACGCATCCCAGCCCAACACTCCATCCCACAGTGGACAAGGGTCAGAGTCCTGGCTGACATGGAAGGAGTGGCCAGGCGGGTGGGGGCTCTGCCCCGTTCCCAGATGCACAGACAGCATCTCGAAGGCCATGTGGGGTGGGTGTGCATTAAGTCAGCGACTGTCCTGTTCCAGCAGGAGAGAGGCAGAATGCAGGTCCAAGAGCTCACAAGTGACATGGGGATGCAGAGGGGACACTGCAGGTCCTCTCAACTCGGGGCCATCAGCCTGCTGAGACCCTCCAAGGGCAGGGTTTCCCACAAATTTCCCATGGGGATGCTTCACTGGCGTTTGCAATTTAAATACATAAAACCACCTACCAAATATTCTGGGAACAGAACAAAGTGTTCTGAGAATTTCTACCAATATTGATCTAGAAACATCATTAAAGGTCAAAGGCTCCTCTAACTCTTTGAAGAAGGCAGACGCTTGGCGCACGCTGTCACCCGTGGCTCCGCCTTAGTGGGAACCAAGGTGAAGACAGCTTAGAGGCAGCGGGGCTCACTTCAGAGCCCCGTGCCGCTTCGCTGCTCTTGCAAGCACTCTCCCGTGGAGCCGTGCCCTAGGCACCCCACTCATTAGTCCCTTCAGTGAGTCTCACTGTGAGTTGCATTTGTCACCCAGCTGGGCAAAGGTCTCCCCCTGAGAACCTGTTCCTCACCCGTCCCTGATTTCCTGGGAGGCAGGCGCTGTGGACAGGCTTCTCTTGGGCTGCTGCTCCCAGAGGCAGGAGGATGATTGTCTCCCACACTCTCACCTGGTGGCCAGGGAGAAGCACTGGGGGACAGAGCTAGTCATGGCCAACAGTTACTCCTCTCCATGAAGATAGCACCTGTGGTTTCCTTCACTCAAAAATCTCTTCCAAACCTAAACTGATACCATATAACACTGCCCACACAGAAAGCTCCCCCAAATCGTGGCCGCATTCATTACCTTCAAAAAAGTCAGGCCATGTGGGCTGCACTGTGAGAGAGGCAGACAAGAAGTTCTCCCCCTCCAAAAGCGACCTGCAGAAACCCTTCCAGAGACATCCCATTGTACGATAAGACATGCCAGTGTCTCAGGGACAGTCTTAGAAACAGGTTTTCTTCCAGGGAAAGCACAAAGTGTGAGGCCTGCAGGGTACCCAGCCGCTGTTCGGCTTCTTACAGCTCAGAACAGCTGGTGTTGAGATAACCATGTCCGTCTGCTCAAAAACAGGCCCGGACGTTTCAGCAGGAGACTCGGACTAAATCTCAGGTTGGAACTGGTAAGTGCCAAGCACCAAAACCATGGGCTCCTCCCACTCTCCATGTCTTGCTTTGTGAAAGACAGAACCTGGGGCCCAGAGATGGTGTTTGAGGTGCAGTCACTGGGTGGCTTTCTGTGCCAGGCTGCAGGTCCACAGCACCCCAGAGAATTGAGCTTTAGGAAGCAGAGTGAGCTGAGGCTCAGAGCGAGCTTCAAAGCACAGTCACAGGGCCTAAATGGGGTGTACATTAAAATATGTTCTTTATCCTTTATTTTTAAAATTATTAGATTCGTTAAACTATTAAAAATCGGCTCCTTAGATCAAGTTTTGACTGTAATTTCTATCTGGACAATTTATCAGAAGCTGGCTTTGAAATATCTGAAAGTATTATGTGCCTAAAAATAAGGCCTCAAGTTCTCAGGAATGCAGTTTCACTGCATGGAGGACCCTTTGCTACACAATTTAATTTTCATAATACAACTCATTTTTTAAAGGTTTCAGAATAGGAAATTTTGGCTGACTCTGTGCCTGGCAGATCTGCTCTGAGTTGAAATGAACAAACACAACCACAGACCGTCTGTTGAGAAAACCCTCTTGTATGTGAGGAGGTGTTTTCCTTGCCAAGCTGGGCTCCCTTTAACTCTGCAAACATCAGAGCAGAACAAGGCCCCAGCTGCACCCATGCCTTGTGATTGTACTTCCCCAGAGGGATCTTTAAGGGCTGGGCAACCCATTCCTTGGGTTTTGGAATGCCTTCAAACCAGCCCCACATGAGCCCCATGGGAATCATCTGATCAAAGAGACTCCTGGGTCCCCCAGTCCTGCTGTTGTCTTCCAAGGACCAAACTGCAACTGAGGAGGAGACTTCCAGGCCCCAAGAGCTGACTAAGCCACTGTTCCACCAAGATGAATGAAAACAGAAACAACACCAGCAAACACAATTCTCTTAGGATCCTCAAACCCAAACATTCTGGAGTGCACATGCCAAGATTTATAAGCAGCAGCAGGAAGTATGTTGGGCCCTTCAAAAATAAAATAAATCCCTCCGCCTGCTTTGGCTGTGCGTTCCTACTCCTTTCAGACTCCTGTCTGGTTGTCACATGTGAGACACGGCTCCTCGTGGTTGACTCCTGGGGGCGTCACCCACTTCCCTGTCCCCCTGGGCTAGCTGGTGGCCTGAAATGGACAAGGAGAATGGAAAGTAATACCTGCGTTAGCCAGAGCCAAATTTTACCCAGAAGGAAAACAGACCTGTACTAAAGGCATCTAGTATTCTCAGAGACCAGAACGAGAGATGTTCATCTAGGGAAACTCTCTGTTACTGTCACTTTTAAATGATGTGATTCATCATACATGAGGTTTAGATGTTTGAATGAATTTAAAATGGGAAAGAGGCGCTGTGAGTTCAAACAAGAAAACGGAGCACCGTGAGGAAGGAATTGCGGCTTTGCAGTCCATGGGTGTGGTTGCGCTGTGCTCTCTTCTGTGGCCTATGTGTGACTCTTCCTCCTAACCCGACCTGAGCTTCTGATAGACCCAGGTTTGTGTCCCCAGGGGCTTGGCAAGGCCTCTGCCCCTGGTGACATGGGTTCTGTTCAGGAGAAGCGCTGAGGTTCAGACCTGGTCGGCTAAGTGGAACAGAGGAGACTCCTCGGGGTGCGCTGCTCACACACGCTGTCCACTCTGTTTCTGGACTTCTCACAGACCTGAGTCTGAATTGTACAGCACTGCCCACATGGAAAAGGTCAGGACACGTACGGTGAGGAGCACTGTATTCTAACGCGCAAGCCCTGTGCTTGGTGCGCTTCCTTTGACATTTAATTCAGTATTTACAAAAACCCCGTGATGTATTATTATTCATGCCTTTCTTACTTTATTTTTTTAGTGGTTTGGATTGAAGCTGGCCTTCACATATACTAAGCACACACACTGCCGCTGAGCTGCACCTCCTGCCCTTAACCCATCTGGCAGAAGAGAGGAGAGAAGCTTGCGTCAGGGTCCTGGAGTTTTAGCAGGACAAGGGTGCAGAAGTGACCCTGCCTTTAGACACAAGGATGAAAAACTTGAGCCTAGAATACTCAGGGGGACTATTCACTTCTGCCAAACAAGGACAGTTCTGAATGATGCTTTGAGCAATATTTTTCAAAACTATAAATATACAATGAAACTCAAATATAAAAAGTCAAAATTCAAATTCCCTGTCCTAAAACTGTAAAGTCAACAGAATTGTAAAGTAATAGTTTTATCCATTTCTAGAATTTCTAGATGTGAATGCAAGATATTGTTAGCAGCTTCTCTACTACAATTCTTTTTTATACTATGTATCTTTCTTGCCCTACAAACAATCAGAATGTTCACATGCAATGTGATTGGGCATCCTTAGCCCTTCAGGGCTTCAGGCAATATTAAAAGTTCTTGTTCACATCTGTTTATTGGATTATGCCCTCTGTCCACTGCCTTGTTTTGAAATGGTCTTACAGGGAAATTTTCTGCTTATCTGTGAAGGACATAAATCATTTGCTATAACTGAGAATTTTCTTCCTTTGATGTCTTAGTGGCTAACATTCTCAATTAAGTAATTTCTATTAATGTCAGTTTTAAAGATTTACTTTTTCTTTCTTTGTGGTATTGAACCTAGGGTTTTGCACTGAGCTACATCCCCAGCCCCTTTTTATTTGGAGAGATGGTCTCATTCAGTCACCCAACTGCCCAGGGTGAGGTAGAACTTGTGATCCTTCTGCCTCAGCCTCCCCAGTGCTGGGATGACAAGCATATACTATTGTGCCTGGTTTAATTTCTTGCTAAAGTTTGTGACTGAAAACATTTGCTAGTTCTATGTGTCTTGTGCCAAATATCCAAATCAAGTATTTTTAGTAACTTTTTTCTTTGTAAATTTCATCTTTTTCATTTAAAAAAGCAATGACTTTTAAATTGATGTCATTGAACCATCTGTGACACTTATCACGCTATGACAGTGTCCAGAGCAGGGTGGGGACAGTGTGAGGAAGAGTGTAACACCCTCCTCACAGTGTATGTGGGGGGTGAGTCTGAAGTGTTTCTGTGATATGATGACTTTAACTCTTCTGGAAAGACATGGGATTCAGCCTATATGTCAGTCCACAGATGAAGAGAGAAAGAAATTTACAAATAATGGAGCACTACTCTGCCATAAAAAAGAATAAATTTCAGTCATTTGTAGGAAAATGAATGCACTCAAGACCATAATGTTAAGTGAAATGAATCAGACACAGTTTTAAATGTCACATTTCTATTGTATGAAAACCCAAAGAGTAAAGTCATTGAGAGCAAAACAAGGATAAGGGATAGGAATCGGGGAGACAGATCTGCAAGTGGGGAGAGCCAAGAGATGGACAGGGAGAAGAGGGGAGCTAAGAAGGGTTACGGTGTGTTACGCGCGTCACCAACTCCCCACTTGGAATGCAGTCACTCTGCGCTGCAATTGTTCTGCACTGCAGTTGTGCACTAGCAAAAGTGCATTTAAAAATAAAGTGCTCCCAGTCTAAGAGTTACTCTAAAGAGCTTTCAGAAAACACGGGCCAAAGTGCTTCCCTCATTATATCTTCCTTTCCCTCAGGCTCACACTTCTCCTCTGGAGCGGTTTCCCCCAGCCACAGCGTGCAGCAGCTACATGCACAGGGCGCAGGGCAAGGAGACGGAAGAGTGCGTCCCTCCAAGGAAGAAATGATCTGCCTTGTTATACTAAAGCCGTTACTTCTCTGCTTGTTCCACAACAACCAGGGCTGCGGGCCAAGTGGGTCCCCACCCAAGGGTTACTGCAGCGGGCGGCAGCTGGGGTAAGTGACTCTGGCTGACCACATGCGTGTGGGACCATGCTGAGTGACAGCTGGAGTGTGGGGAGGGTGAGGCACGGTCCTCATCTCCCTAGAGCACCCAATGGCCTGGCTAAGGTGTGGGTGCAAGGTTGCCCCTTGGGACCGCACAGGCCGCTCTGCCAAGTTACTGCCGGGCATTATGGCAATCCCTCCACCCACCCCTGGGCCAGCAGGAAAGTGAGGTAGATGACTTGAGCTGTGATACTTACCAGTTCCTCGTTCTCAAACTCTGGGGTGTCCTGGGCTGCCTCCCCCAGTGCAGGCTTCTGGACCATGCTCCTGCAGATGAGCCAGATGGTCAGGCTGGCGATGAACATCCCGATGTCGGGCACGAACACGCGGATCCCGTTGCCGGCATCAGCACCCTTCAAGCTAGGAAGGAAAAACAAGACATGTTTAGTTGTTTCTGAGTGTGGGGTCACATCTTCAAGCAGGGTTCCACACTTTGGTGCTTTACAGTAAAAGATGTCCAATTTCTGCCAAACAGGCACCAGGAAGCTTTGCACTGACCTCAAGTCTTACAGAATCTGCCAAGATGCAGGAGACTCTCGTGTTTTCTCAGAATCAGAAACTCACCAGTGAGCAGGCTGGAAGCAGGCTACACTGAACCTGTCAGTACATACCATGTATCCACAGCAAAGGCAGCTGTCTGCAGTCTAGCTGAAGCAGCTTAAAACTGAGCATACGCTGGCAGCTAGAAGATCCTGTATTGTGAATGCAAACCAAAGCTAGAAGCGAAGACGGTCTTGCACCCTCCAGTGACTGTCACCCATGCTGCTCCAGGAAGGAGGGGTCTAGGCTGCTTCTTGTTTTTATGGTAGAAAAGCCGTGCGGGACTCAGCACAGGTGGGCTGAGTCTGAGTGTGACACCAAGGGCCGTCCTGCCCTGCCTGCCACGAGAGGACTCATGATCGCCGCTATTCCCTTGGGGTGACAGAGAGGGTGGCTTTGCCTTCCCCGTCTCATTCCAGTGAAACTGCAGGCCATGACTTCAGAAAATGTGACAGATACATTCAGTGTGCAGCAACACTCGTGGGGCCTCACAGGTGGAGATACATTTCTACTGAAGCCTGCAGTCTGAGGGCAGCAGCACCCACCAACACAGATGGCCTCACCCTGTCCAAGACCTCAAAGTGAATCTGGCCTACAGTCAGCAAAATAGGAGGTCTGCGTGTCTTGGGTCTGGGCACACGGAGCTACCCTGAGCTTGGCCACCGCATGTCACCTGTCTGGATGGAGCACGCGCGTGTGTATGTACGTGTGTTTGTGTGTGTCTTGCTCTGCTGCGAGTGTAGACAGAGCTCAGGAGCCCTGGAGACTGCCCACACCATTCTGCACATGGCAGGCCAATGTCTCTCCCCGTAGAACTGGATGATGACCACGGTGTCACAGCGGTCACCAGTGACCCAGCACACAGCACTGCCTAGACCTGTGGGGCTTGGTGCTGGCATCCAGAGCCATGTAGCACTGACTCCTGACAAAGTCTCTGCTCATCAACCTAAGGAGGAACAAACTTGGGCAAGGACACGTGAACGTGAGGACATCCAGTGACTAGAGAGCCATGCAGACTTAGGGGCAGAAAGTGAGTTGGAGCGGGGAGCCCAGGGTCCCCACAATGTCAGAGCCTTCCAGGGCCCCGGTCTGTGGAAAGCTCACAGGGGACATGAAAGGAGCATTCACTCTTAAGGAGATGTTCATTAGTCAAAAGGAAGAAGAGACAGGGACACACACGCCATCACAATGTACACGGTCACTCTCCGTGTCCCTGCGGGACAGGTTCTGGGGGCTCGCAGACACCAACATCCACAACGCTCAAGTCCTCGACTGCAACGACACAGTGTCTGCCCACGACCTAGCTCGTACCCCATACACAGGAGGACATATGCATATAGCTGGTACCCTCCGTTGTTGGGGAATTTTACAAGAGAAAATACACGAATACATTCAGTATGGATGGAATTCTCCCCAGGTGTTTTCACCCTGTGATACTGAAACCCACACATAGGTCAGCTGCAGAGGGCTGCACATGTACATTTACATACGCTCGATCTGTTGCCAGTCGTATGCATTCACAGTTGTATGCACCTTGGTAAACGCATTAAAAAATGATGAGTACCAACTTTGGTAAATAACATTATTAACATTACATAATAAAATTTATATTTACACTTTGGTAAATAAAAATTACTACTCTCCACCACTTACTATTTTGGTGTGAAAAATTTTGCCCATATCATTCATCCAACCAACCCCCATGTACAGGGAGCTCTTTCACATAAGAAAACATCAAGCCTTCAAAGATGATAAACTTCCCCAAAGTCACACCACTACAGAGGTGGTAGGATTATGATTCATTCTGATCAAGTCCGAATTTACGTGCTCAGCGCCCACATCCTCATCTGTGTGTCCATGTGGCTTCCCTCCAAGCTGGATTCTGTGTACAGATCGAGAGTTGCCAAAGCTCACATTTCACTTGTGGTTTTGAAAATCACTTGTTTACTATGTCGCTAACATTTCACAATTATTGGTAATTTTTAACTATCATCATGGTTACTACTATTATACATAGGACCTTTCCATTTCCTTTTTACTATATACTCTGGTACATAAAAGTCAACACTTAATTGAATAAACGTCTTCTAAGCCAGGATCTCCCAGGACTGTGTCCTCAGACCAGTATAATTTGCTTTTTTATAAGAATGGCTCAGGAAAGGTACTGCTCTGTGAGAGCCACATGTTTATAAGTGGCTCTGAACTTTCATTCCACAAATAAAACAATCATCATAGGTCTGATGTTTTAAGAAATGGAAAACACCTTTTATTTTGGGCAACCCTAAGAAAATGCCATTAAGAAAGCTTCATCTATACCAAATGCATGATAATGATCTCTGGTGATGGGTGCTGTTCTGGGAAAGTTCACTGCATGCTTTCAAAGTGTGCTCTACATGATGGGATGGAGCCTGTGAACTAATGCCACTAGAACCGGACAAAGAAAGGGTCACAGAAAGCAATCAGGAGCCACGGCCAGGCTGCGGGGAGGCGTGGCTGTCCCTGTGTGGGGTAGGGTCCTCAGAGCCACTGGGGGGAGTCTGAGTAACAGATTTTTATAACTGTTTCAAGGAAGACAGATTGACCAAGGCACTGTATGAAAGGCAGCAGCAAGCTGAGCTGAAAAAGGTTCCTGAGGAAGGAGGGGGAACCCCAGCCCCAGCCCTAGCTCCTGCAGCTTTGCAGCTTCTCACGCTGCACTTTGGGACAAGGCGGCAGGGGACAGAGCCGGGCCTCCTCGCCTGCAGATCGCGTTGGGCTCCCAGTTCCGGCCCGTCACTGTGAGCTAACTGCTCCACTTTGTGCTTCTCAGTCCCCAAAGAGACATTGCATAGCAGGTGTACGTTAGGGGGATGCGCGAGTGTGGTTTGCAAAAGCAATCTGTTCTGCCCGCTGTGCTAGAGCTCAGCTACTGGACCCAAGCTGGGCTCCGACTCCCACTTAGAATGGAATCGTTCAGCCACAGAGGCGCTAACCTCTCAGCCTGCCTGCTGGGTCAACAGGGCCATGCATTCATCACACACCGCAGCTGAAACGATAGGCTTCGGAGAGCAGAACGATGCTGTACACCGGGAACAGGCCACACTCAGGCCGGCCATGCTCACAGTCCTGCTCCGCTGCTTAGAGAACTTTACTTCAGGTACCCTTGTCAGGGCGCCCATCCCCAGGAATGCTGTGCACTGAAGCAAAACAAGAGAAAACTCCAGTTCTGGTCAAGTAAGTGCTGGAGGCCCATGTTGTACATTATTGTCCTCAAAGACTTGAGAAGCTCTGAGGCAAAGCGATCGATCTGAATTCATCTGAAGCAATATTTGGCAAATCTATTTGATCCCAGGATGATTTCTTAAAGATTTCATCTGACCTCTACCACCACCCACAGAGCAGGTGTTCAGAAACGAGCTCTGGAAATGCTAGGTTAGGGAATGCATCATTCTAGGCTTCTGGTAAGATAAATGCATAATTTGGAGGCTATACTGATGTGTAGCTATTCCCTGTATGCTTGACCTTAATATCTGAGGTCAAGGATGCTTCAGTCCACTCTCTCAACTAGTCACTCGATTATCCACGCATTTGACAGCAAGCCCTTAAATTGCAGAGCTGGAGGACAGAGACAGACACTCCCTCTCCGCATTTCATGATTACAGAGACGAACACACGGAGAGGCTGGAGGACAGGCTCATACCCGGTGGGCAGGAACTTGTGGGGTCTTGGGCTTCCTGACACCCTGCTTTTTCCTCCCAGTAACCACAGCAGTCGGCTTTCACCTCGCCCAGCTTCCACCTACTGAGGCAGAAGACGCCTGCTCGAGGGTCACCAAGGTCCATGGGTCACAGGCTGGAATGACCTGTCCCCACTCTCCTCAGCTCCACCCCATGCCCTCTGCCTTGCTTTGTCCTGTCACTCACCCAGCCCTGCGCCTCCCGTGAAGGCCCCTGAAGACCTGTAGAGCTGGCAAATCCACTAAGAATCCCCGAGCTGCGCTGTACACAGCAGACTCCCCTGTGATTCCTGCTGAAATGACCCTGAGCTCACCAGGTTCTTAGCCCCACCAATTTTTCTTCTGATTCTATGCAGAAGTCAGAGGGTGCATGTCCGTCCACCCCCTTTTCCTCCTAGATAGCTCCTCTTGGTATTCCAGAGCTTTTCAAAACTGAGTGCTATTTCATAACCCACTTTGTTTACATGCTCTTCACCTTGAAAACAGGTGCTACCACCCAGCTAGCAACAAAGACAGAGCCTGAAAGCTTCCTCCTCCTGCTAAGAGCCCGGTGCGGGTTCTGTCTTCCCAAGACTGCCCTGGCCCCGCACACCTCCGCTTCCGCCGACGCCTGGTTCTGGCCCTGGCACCCTGGCCATAGTGGTCCCTTCGCTCATCTAAGTCTCCTCTTTGGGCCATGCCTGCGCAGTGCTCCCATAGTTCAGGTTTTAGAGGTGTGGAGCAGATGGTGCCAGGCCTGTGCCTATGGGCAGTGAGCTTCTCCTGAGCAGGGTGCAAGTCCTGTTGACCTCCTCTCTTGCTGTGGTCGAGCTGTGCTGCATGCAGACACCCAGCGTGAGCAGGTGTCTGCCCTCTAGGCACCATGTGGCCTCTCTGTGGGCCAACGATGCTTGTGAGTTCTCACTCGCCGAGACTCCCTGCCTTCTCTCCACCATGTGTCCTTCCTGACGTGCTCCCTGCACTCACCCCCCCACCCAGCCGGCCACTCACTCCCGCAGACATCACACACCAGTGGCCAGCACTGTGGGTCCCTGTGCCTGCACCTCCGCACTCCCTCCTGGGGCACCCAGTGAACAGGCAAATGAGCTGGCAGACTCGTGCAGACCCGAGGTAGGACACGTTGCCCTCCATACCGCAAGACCTCACCTTCACTTCCCAGGGCAGGGTTGGTGCACAGCACAGTGGAAAATCAGCTGAGAGCTGGGCCCCAGGATAGGGAAGACAAGACAGATAGTCACGGGAGGAAAGACTGCTGTTTCCTTGAGAATGGCATGGGGATTCCAAGCCTCACAAGTAAAGTCCCAGTTATTTGTAGACACAGATACAATCACCAAGATTGGAAAGTGTACATCATTAGGACATATGTTTGGTTTTGATAAATGTTAGAGGAAACACTTCAAAAACAGAAAAGCAAATGTGCTTCATGAACATGGAATGGCCCAGTGTGACAGAAATTTCTATTCCTGAGAGCAAATCAAGTTACACAGGACTGAGTGCATTCAGGGCACCATCCCAGTGTGCAGCATGGCCGTGAAGGTGGGTGGCGTGCTCCAGTCAGCAGGTGAAGGCAGCGCATTGGAGAGTCTGCAAGGATGAGCGTGCCCAGCGCAGGACGCAAGCTGTAGGAAAGATGGGGATTCAGGGCTGTGGTGGTGTTGCCATCTGAGTGTGAGGTGTGCTGGGCATGCTCAGGTACAAGACTGTAACTCAAGCTGAAGTCACCTGAGACTTTTTCCTGGAGACTAGCTGCAAAGAAGGTAGGATCTCACAGATGTTGAATGAAGTCAACAACAAATCAGGCTGCCCAGGGCTGGTGTTGCACATGGAATACATGCACATGAGCAGTTTCCTCCATTAATTGTATGTTTCAGGGCATTTACCCACCACTAAATTTTATTTCGAGTAAGTTCTACATTTGGCTAAGCAGGTTTGTGTAGAAGTCCTGCTTTTGTAAATCATTAAGATCGGTGTGCACATTTTCCCCTCAGACATTGACCTAAATTGTGCTATTTCCCAGACTCACAGCATGGACATGCGTCATACTCACAGCATATCTTAAGCAGCATCAGATATCTGTTCTGCTAACAGCAAGGGTTTCCTCTCTGAGGCTGTGGCAGTCCATGGAGCTTACTGTTCACAGTGACTGTGCCTCTTAAAAGACATTCGAGGATGCTGGGAGACAGGAATAAGCTACCTGTCCACAAAGAGAGCAGACAGACTGGAAAATGCGGAGGTTGAAGGGTGGTGCATCCCGATAATAAAGTATTAAGCAATAAATGAATGCAAATGTATCGGAGCTAGGCCCATGCCGATGAATGAGGATGTGTCTCACAAGCAAGACAGTGAGCAAACCATGCAGCAAATGCGAAAAATTAGGGAGTATATAGAGATCCATGCATAAGGAACTAGATGAAAGTAACAAGCATATTTCAGGGCAAGAAAGAGTATTGGTGCTGTTCAAGTTCTTAAGCCTGTTGGAAGCTCTTTGGCAGATAAAAAAAGTGTATCATTAAAGCTTTGTATTATTTTTTAAAATCAGAACACCCATGCTGCTTAGAATGCCTTCTGGAGAGCACATAGGAAGGGCATGGGTCAGCCGTCTTCTCTGGGAGGCCAATGACCAACTGATGCTCTGATGGCCACGGCTGCGTTGGCTCAGTTACCAGTCCCGCTCTCCCAACAAAGTCCACATGAGAAGCGAGACGGTGGGGGCTTTACTATTCTAAGCGTCATTTTCTCACCTTACAAGATGATGTTTTTCCCAACTCTAAAATTTCATTTTGACTATGAAAATACAAACCCAGGAGGTGGTGGGATTTACATGGGAACTGTGGAAAAGAAACCCCCAGAGCTCAGGGGGTGCTGAGACGGAGCAGCTGGCAGGACGTTCAAGGCAGCAGGCGGCCCTGAGGACTCGTGCCCAGCCTGCCAGGCCCTGGGCTCCACCCTGGCACACAGGAGCAAGACATTCCCAAAGGGCACCCCAGTCACACAGCCCTTGGGGAGCAGATGCCCTGGCTCTGTTGGTAGAGCACTCAACTTTGACTGAACTGCAGCAACATGATTAAAACATCAAATGAGCATTCTTTAAACAAATCAGAGCTATCGAAGGCTTGGATATTATTTTCTGGTGGCTTCTGAAGCTCACAGAGTTGCTTTTCTTAAGCTTAAATATGACCCTGTGTGATCCAGGTGCTTTCAGTAGCCTGGGGTCAGTAATTTTTAGAGCAGACACAGTGCACGTGTATCTAGTAACAAGGACCTCATAAAAGACACACAGATACTATGAATGGACCTCACATCTCCTTTCTTCATGGTTTATATTGCATATTTGTGTCAAAGGTATATAAGACTCTTTTGTTGGACTTATAAATGAATCTGGCTTAAGAACATTTTCCCAGAACAGAACTTGCTCATAAGTCAGGGATGTACTGTACTGATACCATAGCACTCTCCAGTTCAACACCATCATCCAGTTCAAAGCCACTATCCACTTTAATACCACCATCCAGTGTCCTCCATCCACGTCAACACCACTGGGCACTTCAACACTACCACCCAGTACAGCTCCATCTAGTTCAACATCACCATCCGGTTCAACATCACCACTCAATACAGCTCCATCTTATACGACATCACCACCCAGTACACCACCATCCAGTTCAACACCACCGTCCACTTCAACAACACCATCCATATAGCTCTATCCAGTTGAACATCACCATCCTGTTTAAAACCACCATGCAATTCAACACTAATGGCTGATACATGGCTATCAGCTGGTATGAAATTCCATCCAAAGGTGCCCATATTGTTCCACACTTCTTTGTGCCTGGGACCCTCACCAAGGTCACGTATAACATTCAGCCTTTGAATCTCAACCATCTCATTGGACCTGGGATGACTCCTTGCTCTTTCACCTCATGCCCTTGACAGCCCAAGTGGACACCATCTTTCATTATGTAGGATGCCTCAACCTGGCTCATGGTTCTTGCAGCAAATACACAGACACAACACTGTGTTCCTCTTAGTGTAGCCTACTAGGGGCACCATGACCTTCGCTCAGTGACCTGTCAAGTTGGTGACAGCCTTCTCTGCTGAGGTCATTATCTCTCTAGCTGCACTTGACTTGCATTCGATAGGCACATACTGCAAATTTTATCAATATCCCATTCCTTATCAACCTCCTCACACCAAGCTTAGCAGTCATTAATGATTCCTGTGCTTATCACACCCCAATTACGATGCCACCAAAGAGTGATTAGCTATGTCCACCATTATTAATAGGCGTTCCACTGCAAGCAAACACTTCCCCTTTTCTCCAGTTAATTAACTGCTTAGCTAACTGTTATCAGTGCGCACCCTGAATTCCTACTTTATTAGATGAGCAGTGTTTTGAAATTACCAGTTTGCTTTGATGCTCAGGTTGCCCTCAAGTTGTGAGAGTGCCTGTGAGCTGGCTGTTCCTACCACTCACTGTGTGATCCTACTTTATGATGCAGTAAGATTTGGCGACCTGTCTTCTTTCTGCTCCCACCCTTCTCCCTTCAGCCTGCCGCTTCTCCAAGGAGCCCCTTTTCTTTGAGTGGAGCATGGCATTCAGAGCTGGTGCTCAGATCTGTGCTCTTGGAGTGGCTGCTGCCTGCAGGGGTCTACTCTCTGGACAGAAATTCTGAAGAGATTTGTGTAGGCCTGGATTCACATGGGTGGACATTGATAACTCTCTCTGTACCTTCCTGTGCATATTTATTTCAAAATTTGTGCATTCATTTCAGCTTTGATTTAATACCTCAGGAATCTTTCTAGCCTCTCTGCACTCCAAGTTTACAGATCTCTGCTCTAACCCTGAGAAATCTGGCTCACACTATCTGTCATATGTTTTGTTACGTATCCGTTCTGTTATTTGTTTAATGTAACAAAGTGCTGCCATTGCCTCGTCCACTTTCCACACCTGCCTTCCCTGATGGGAGGCCTCTGTCATGCTGAGAAGCCTCCCAACACCTCACTGTCACTGCCACCGTCCCCAGCAACCCGGCTCCTGCAGGGGATGACATGCAAGCACAGCCAGCAAGTCAAGGTGGCATGGCTGGCTTCATCCCACTTGCATCCTTGGCAGACACAACAGGGGAAGACTTGCTAGGAGAGGGAAGAAAGGAAGTGCAAAGACACAGCAAGATGGTTTAGCTCTTCATGGGTCCTTGCAGTGGGGAGGCTGAAAGGAGACAGAAATAGGGACACACGTCGCTCTGTCACCCACAGTGTCTCAGGATCCACATTCAGCTCTTCATCTCTCCCTGTGGACTACTGGTTCCCCCCATTCTGTAGCTTATCTACTGAATATAGTACCACTGACCAAGTGCTCAAATACAAGGAAGCAGCAGAGACAGCGTTACTACCCCTGTTTAGAACAGGAAACGTGCTCTGATGTGGTCAGACTAAGAAATCTTGTGGTTATTTTTTTTTAAATAAAAGTACAAAAACATATTAACAAACAGACACCAATTAGCATAAAAAATAGTACAATCACAACTGATCTATAGACAAGGTGACATGGTCTCACCAGTGGTTATTGCTTTACCCATTGATATCTTCGAAGTGTAAATATATGAACCCATATACAGACATGCAAAATTGGTCAGACAATTAATCCTCTCAACAACAGAAAAACACAAAAACCAAACATCCAAAGACAGAAAACAAAACAGGCAAACAACAACAACAACAAAACCACCAATAGTTGCTGCTTTGCATATTGATATCTTCGAAGTGTGTGTTCAAGATAACACATACAGACATACAATATTGATCAAATAACCCGTCATCAATTATTCCTTAGCATTAAGTGATATAATACAATAGTAGAACCATGTTAGCCCTCCTGCATATATGTATATTCATATATACATACATACATTTTTGTCTCATTCTTTTCTCCTTTCCCTCGTCCCATCTATTCTTTGTTTTAGAACAGATTTCCTTCATGTCTCTTAGTTTATATTCCCACGCTCAGGTTCTTACACCAGTAACACAATACATTGCCTGCACATGTATCGCTGATTTATTTCACTTATAAGAATGGACTCCAGTTTTGACCACTTGCCTACAAAGTCCCCCAAAATGTCTTTCTTTAGAGCTGAATAATATTCCATTATATAAAAATGCCACAATTTTTTAATCCAGTCTTCTGTGGATGGGCACTTGGGTTGCTTCCACATTTTAGCTATTACAAATTGTGCTGCTATAAACATGGGTGCACATGTATCAGAGTGATATGATGTTTTCAGATCTTCTGGGAAAATACCCAGAAGAGGAATACCTGGTTTGAATGGAACCTCTAGACCTAGTTTGCTGAGAAATCTCCAAACGGCTCTCCACAGTGGTTGCACCAGTCTGCATTCCCACCAGCAGTGTAATAGAGTCCCTATTTCTCCACAGCCTCGCCAGCATCTGTTATTGGATGACTTTTTTATACTGGCCAGTCTTACTGGGGTGAGATGAAATCTCGATGTTGTTTT
>PVLD010000711.1:0-75648 GCA_004027595.1 Dinomys branickii
TGATCGGGTTCATACTGTCTCTGTTATGGGCTCGCAGAGCAACCCCCTGCGCGGATTGCTTTCCTTTTCGGTCTGATTTTTAGCTGGCTAGCTTGTGCTCTCTCTGTCTCTTTCCGCCTGTCTCTCTGTCTTTCTCTCTGCCCCTCTCTCTCTGGTGTGTGAGTGTCCATCTCCCGCAGCCCCAGTGTCTCAGAGCCCCCTGTATGGAGACAGGGGCCGTGTCCCAGTCAGTCTGATCCCTTGGGGCTTTCCCATGGGCTCTGGCACGTCGTCCACAGCTCACTGGGTTTGGATCCTCTACTGTCACCTGGTCCTCTCCAGCACCTTCCACACCTGCCCTGAGGTCAGGGTCATCTGCCCTGGGCCAGGCCTCGGAGTGCAGGTGAGCCAGACTCCTGGCCTCTGTGCCCACTGGGCCCCACCCTTTCCTCCTCCGGAACCTTCAGGTGGGCAGCCCCGCCCAGAGCTCTCGGCCCCTCCCCAGGTGAGGTCCCCTCCGTCCCTACTGCTCACTCACTGCACTGACCTGCATGCTTTGCAGTAATCCTGGGCTGGGTGAGCCTCTCTGTCCCCAGCACCCAGTGCAGGGTGTGGCACTGAGCAGAGGCTCTGAGAGCACTTGTAGAACGAATGGATGAAAGAAACCTGGCCCCAGAGCTGCTGTTGCGCATCTGCCCCTCTTCTCAGCCTTGCTCTATTTCCCCAGCATCGCTGCTCCTTGCTCTGCTAAGTCCGGGGCTAGAAACACCAGTAGGAAGAGGCCCCTGTCCCGAGAGGGCCTCCCAGCCAGGTGGGGACACTGGCGCTCACACAGGCAGCTGTGGAGGGTGCGCTGGGGACACAGCAGTGCGCCCATCTGGGGCAGACCTGGAGGCGGGGTGACGTGGGGGGAGCGGAGCTGGTTCAGGCTCAGGGAGCCGGTAGAATTTGAGCCGGGCCTGGAGGGATGGAAGAGGGGATGAAGGTCATCCAGGCAAGGGACCGCCCTGGCGAAGGCAGGATGGCGTGAAGGCCGCACCTCCAATGAGGTGGCATTGGGGGAAGTGGCCATGATTCAGCCGGAAGGGCACTGGAGGCCGGGTTTGAGGATCTCAAAGGGCAGGCCAAACACTCTGACCTTTATCTGGAGGGCAACAGGGAGCCTAGAGGGTGCTGGGAGAGAAAGTGTGTCTCTCTCTGCGCTGGCAGTGCCCCGCGGTGCACGCCGCCTGACTCGCTGTCTTCTTCCTGGTCACAGTAGGTTAGAATGGCCAGGCCACTGGGCAGCCCCCACAGCGAACAGAGGAGCCTGTGGCTCTGTGGCCTCTCCTCCCTGCCACCCTCTCTGGAGAGATGGACAAGTTAATTGGCCTCTCCGAGACCATCTCCTGCACAGTGGGCTCAGCACCCCACCTTGCAGATTGCAGGCATGAAATAAAATCAGGTGAGCCCGAAGGCGGGCGCCCTGCTCAGTGTCACCTCGTCAGTGTTGAGGAGAAGATGGCTTTGGGGAGCAATGCCAGGCTCAGAGGGTCTTCTCCAAGCCCAGCTCACCATGATGATGCCTGTCTCTTGGGCCAAACTCAGAAAGATGCCACCCAGGAAGCCCTGGCACTCAGTAGGTGCCCTCGAACATGGGGCCTGCCTCCCCAGGCCAGGCACGTGCACCCTTCTGCTCCTTCTGGGAGGCACTGTGCCCAAGCCACATGGGGCTCCCTCTCTCCTTTGGCAGAACCCATTTACCCGCATCTGCGCTGTCACCCTTAGCCTGCAGCCCTCAGCCCCAGCACCCAGCCTGACCCCAGACAGGAGCTGTTCCTGGAGCCTTCTCCCTGGAGAAACACTCACTGTGGTCCTGTGCCCCAGTGGAACAGAGCTAAGCCCTGCTGCAGAGATGGGGACCCGCGCCTAGAGAGGGAAGGCCGGAGCCTGGCACTGTGGTGTGGCTACAAGTTCCTTTCCAGGACAGCCTGAGAAATAGGCATGTCAATGTGGACACTGTAGATCAGTGCAGGACAGTGGCTTGTCCCAGTTCACACAGCAAGGAATGAGCGCAGGCTGAGTGTAAGGCCAGGGGTCGCATACTCAGAGTCTAAGCAGTAGAACAAACTGGGTGTGAGAGCGCCTGGCATGTAGTGCCAAGGACCAGGCTCAGAAGTGGCATCTTGTCCTCTTCTGTCAGACCTCACAGAGAGAAGTGACCAGAGGAAAGAAGGCTGTCCTGCACCCCTGTGCAGTGGGCGGGCAGCAGAGCCCTGCTGAGCTCCAGGGTCACCCTTCCCTGCCCACCCATTCCCTGAGGGCCGGCTCCTCTGCAGAAAGTGGAAACTTCCCAAAAGCTGTGGGACAAACAGGAGCAGGACTTTCCACCCTGGCGCACAGGCCTGGAGCCTGAAGCTGAGCCCCGGAATTCCTGACCCTCCAGGGCTGTCAGTATGCTTGCCCTGCACCTCTGGGAACACCCTGCTCCCCTCCCCTCAGCTAGCCTCAGACATTGGAGGTGCTGCTGCTCCCCTACCCTTGCAGGAGCCTGGACAGCAACAAGGCCAAGGGAGGGAGGACGGTGGAGTGGTCAGGTGTGGGAGCGAGGGAGCGAGGGAGGGAGGGAAGAGCTCTGCAGTCCCAGCCTTGGCTGCCCGAACCTCTCCAGCCAGCAGTGAGCTCCAGGAAGTCCCGAGGAGGGAACAGCACCCAGGGCCTGAGGCAGGCATGGCGGCCAAGCCTAGGCCAACAGGAACAGGGTCCAAGCCACCAAAAGACTGCACCCTCCTGGCTGTAGGAGGATGGCCATTCCTTTGCTAATCAGAGCTTTAGCTTCTGTCTGGGTGCCTTCCTTCTGAACAGGGTTGGCGGGGGTCTCCCATCAATGATCAGATGTTCCCCGCTTCCTGACTGCATCTGATCCTCAGCAGAGCCCCCTAGCCTACCCGGCACAAGCCCACATGCGACCACGGGCCCTTTCTCACACCTGCTTTCAGAGGCAGCCCACAGTGCCCCTGCAGCTCGTGCCTCCTGCAGCAAGCACAGGGCCACCTGGCCAATGCAGCTAGGTGCCTGCTGGCCCCTGGCTGCAGGGCACAGGCACATGGAGCTCTGCAAAGCCCTCTTCCTATGTCCACTGAGAGATGCAGGATATGAGCTCACCATCTCCGTTCACTCAGGAGTAAGCTGAGGTCCCCAGGGATGACGGGGCAGGAGGGTAGTTACTTAATTTGTCCTCTGGAGAGGTGGTGTTGAGAGTGGCAGGGGCACGCACAGCTAAATAGAGACAGAGCATGGACTGGGTTGGCATCTCCTTCCGGAAGGCCCGGCAACCAGAGGCTCTTGCTCATGTCGAAGGTCCCTCTGCACCACAGGCTCACTCACAAAGCTGCCCAGAGTCATGCCATGGTGCCTGCTGCTCCCTGAGGCAGGGCCAACAGTGCCAACCAGGCATGATGCCACGTTTGTCCTGCCCCAAGGGATAGTGGTGTCTGGCCAGTGAATAAAAGTGACCTCTTTCAGCATTGAGGATATTTTTATTTTAGTCAGGATGTTGGTGGCCCCTCTCATGTGAGTCACAGGTGTCCCTGCCTTGACCACCAGAGCAAGGAGCATCTACACCTCACCTTGCCCATGACCCGGGTGTGAGCAGGGACCTGCTTCTGCAACACAGTGCAGACAGACATGCCTGTCGTTCCTTCACGGCAGAGGTAGAAAGGCCCAGAGAGAAGGGGAGGGTGTCCTGGGGGCACCCTCCCCACCAAGCTCAGATACGTTCTTCCCTGAGCTCAGAACCACAACCTCTAGCCAGGGCCCTGCCCAGGAGACATCCCCCACTCCCGGTGGCCCAGGGCAAACCTGAGCATGTGGACTTGGTCTGAGGTGGCACCCTGCTCCCTCCTCCGAGTCCACCCCTGTGCTTGGGATGGACCTGGGGCTCTGCAGACATCAACAGTGACAGTGCTCCCGCAGGTGCCAAGGTTCTGCTGCTGCCTTCACCGGCCCCGTTGCTCTGCTCCCTGGATGTCAGTTTCTTAGTCTCTGCTCCCACTGAGCCTCTGCTCCGTGCTGTCTCTAATGTGCAAGGAAGCAGCACACTAGAGAGTGAGTGCAATGTTGTCAAGAACCATCTCCGGGGCTCTGGTCTCCTTCCCCCAGGGTCCCAGCTGAGCACCTGGCATTCAGCAGCCACTCAATGATGCCCTGATGCAAACGGAATTAAGCCAGTAGCTTGATGTCGCCTCGCCCGTGCCAGTGTCAGCGCACTTGGCAGGTGTACTGGCATTGTCTGAGATTGTTGCCTGCCCTGAGACTGCATGAGAAAGCCAGGGTGCCACCCGAAGCAAGAGGCGGGCAGGGTGCCACAGAGGGAATGTCCAGCTCAGAGTGACCGAGCAGAGCAAACACCAGCTCACTCCAAGAGTTGTGACATCAGGAGAAGTGTGCAGGCGATGGCGGGTCCCCGTTGCAGAGGAGCAAGTGTAGCCTAGGGGAGACGAACTCAGGCAAAGACCTGGGCTGCAGGACAGGTCCGGAGGTCGGGGCAGGGGAGGAGCTGCCAGGACGGAGGTCGGAGGTCAGCGGTCAGCAGGGCCAGCCACAAAAGGCTGTGGATCCCGGCGGCACAGGAGCAGCAGGAGCCCTGGGCCAGGAGAGACCCGGGCAGCCCTGGTGAAATGGACCACTCCCTTGAGCGGTCTCCAGGACCTGGCACAGAGGATCTGGGCACCGAGAGCACCATAAGGCCAGCTTTGGGGGATGGAAAAGGCTTCTGAGGACCTGGCTGCTGGAAATATTCAACACATCACATTTTGCCTTCAAAGGTGATGGTCCAGATAGCAATCACCCCTCCCCGAGGTTCCCTTATAGCCCCTGTGACGCCCTCAGGCCCCCCACCTCCTTGGACCCTCCACATGGTCCCCTTTTGCAGAAACAGACCCAACGAATTCAAAGGGGGTTAGCAGTGGTCCCAGCTGGGAACTAGGGAGCAGTTCCATCTCAGCCTTGGGCATCAGGCTCAAAGCCTAGTTCCTTGTCCGGAAGGGGGTCACCAGGGGTGTCGGGTAGCCCATAATATAAATCCTCTTCTTCCTCCTCAGGCTCCTCCACACCTGTGTCCGAGGCCTTCTCCTCTTCCTTCCTCCTTGGGCACCACTGCCACCTATTGAGCAGGGCTGCCTCCTGCCTCTGTCCCTCTCGGGGTGCATCCTCCAGTGTGGGGGTGTCATCGATCAGAGCAAAGTCATGGAAGCGATCCAGGGGGCTCCTGCAGGCCTTAGGCTCCTGCTGTGGGGGCTGGGGTGCCTCTCTGTCAGGCAGAGATGGGTTGGGGCTGCTGCCGTCACTCAAGCCTGTGTCTAGATCATCTTGTAAGGAGGCCAGGGGTGCACGGCCCTGGAGATAGCACAGAGGGCTACAGGGGAAAGAACGAGGTCGGGGGTAGCCCTGGTCATGCCTTGGGGTCCAGGTCCCAGCCACTAGCTGCAAAGCCTGGGGGAGCATGTTCACCCGGCTGGGCCTCAGTTTCCTAGCCAGGCCACTCACCCACCTGCTCAGGCATTCAGGGTTCTCCCCATCACATGAGGGTCCCCTCTGTTCCCTGGCAGCCCCCCCCCCAGGGGCCCAGGAGCTCCTGCAGGCTGGAAGCCAGTCCAGGCCTGGCAAGGAGTTGGTGCCCAGGAACAACAATGGAATGAACAAGGAAATGAGCGAAGGCTTGCTCCGTTCACGAGCAATCAGGGTCGGGACAGGAGTGAGTGGGGCCTGATGTCCAAGGTCACGGAGCAGGCTGGTGGCTCAGCCAGCATGGGTGGCTTAGTCCTCTGGCTCCTCCAGGAGCTCCTCCTACTGTGACGAGTGAGAGCCCACTGTGCTCTAGGCACAAATGGTCCCAGTCCTCACAACAGGCACGTGCAGGAATGACTGCTCCCACTAGGGAAACTGAGGCCTAGGAACTCGTCACATTCACACGGCCAAAGAGCTGCCCAACTCCAGCCCATCTCCTTCATCAGCTCCACCTGTGGCCTCTGAGCGTCCACCCTCTCACTCCCCAGTGTCTCCACCCACCCTCGGCGCCCCCTGGCTCCACACACTCACCTGGGGCTGCTCTGAGTTGGGGTCCTCTTTCCCTCACTCTCGTCCAGGCCCCTGTGGACGACCACGGCCGCCTGCACCCAGGCCTGAGCCTCGCAAGGCCCACCTGCTCCGCCACCCCTGGCGCTCGGCTCCAGCTCAGGGGCCAGCAGCGGGTGGGAGTCACCTCCGTATCCCGTGGCCCTCGCGTGGCTGCGGCTGAAGTCGGGCAGGCTCTGGTCATAGGCAGCCTCCTCCCACAGCCTGGCGTAGGGGGGCTGGGGGCTGGGCCCCAGGGCGAGAGAGAAGGGGCAACGGTCATGCAGCAGGCCTGCCTCTCCCCGGGCCTGTGGTCTGCCCCAGTCTCACAGAGCCTTCAGGGGGACGCTACTGTGCCCATTTCCCCAGGGCCCAGTGCGTGAGGAGCCGAGGCTGAGCTCCGGTGAGCCCAGTCTGACTCACCCACGCAAGGGGAGACGATCAGCAGCCTGGGGCCCGCTGGCCCTGACCTCATCTCTGCACCCAGTGGCGCCTGAGGCCGGCCTGGGCTCCCCCACAGGGCTCCCCACCTGTCACCCCCTCCAATTCCCGCCACCCCACCCCCACCCCACCCCCGAGCTGTGGGGAAACCCAGGCCTGGGACCTGATTTTGGCTTTTACAGTGGTGACAGGGGCTCGAGATGCTGGTGCTGGCCCCAAACATCCTGTTCTGTCACTGTGCTCAGACTCTGGGTCCCTGCCCAGAGCCACAGGCCTGGGAGGTAAGAAGAAAGATCCCGAGAGCTGGGTGACCCAACCCTGGGTCAGCAGAAGCCTGTGTGTTCTGAGGGCTGTGCCCAAGCTGAGAGAGACCAGGCCAGGTGGCTGTGGCCAGATCAGGCCAGAACTCCGGCCCCGCCTCCACCCCACTCCCCACCAGAGTTAGGGCTTGGGACTGAGTTCCTCTGAGCCTCAGTTTCCACATCTATAAATGGGCTTAAGAAGGATTCACTCATAAAAGAGAGTTCAGAACAACCCATGCTAATATCACATCCTCAGGAAGGTGGAAGGCAGGGCTGGAACCGGGGTGTGTGTGGTGGGCGCTCAGCCTCCCCGTCCTCTCCCCTCTTGGTGGGAATTTCCTCCACGTGGCTGGCTGCCTGCGCCTGCACCCACCTCTTCATATCTGTGGCGAGTCTGTTCTCCAACAGAGCCTTTGGGGACAGGACGCCCTGGAAGTCAGAGTCAGCGGGCACAAAAGCAACCTGCGGGATACGGGAGATGGCCTCTCTGCAGCCGCCCTTGGCCACCGCTCGCCCCGTGTGTAAGCAGCGGGCAGGGCAGGCAGGGAGGAGCTGCAGAGACCCAGTCCCAGGGCCGATGGATGCCAGGCCCCTGCTCCCGCCCCGGCTCTCCGCCATTCACCCGAGCAGGTGCATGGAGCTCCTGGCTTCCTTCCGGGCACCTGGGGCAACAGTGAGTGAACTTGACCTTCCTGGCCAAACTTGCACCTCAGCAGTGCCCAGGCTCTGTCCAGGACTAGCCCACAGCCACCCATGGGCACAGGCACTTCACCCTCATCCGGGAGTGCATGGAAAGCGGCCTGCTGCCCTGTGCTTCCTACCACGGGGCTGGGTGGGGACAGGGAAGTGGACGGCTGTGGGTGCACCCGTCTGTCGCAGTCCCTACAACTTCCAGGGTCCAGTCGTCTTTGTGTCCCACTCCCAGGGCTGGGCCTGCAGGGTGGGCAGGAGGCAGGCCGGGAGGGGCGCTATGGGATGGGGCCCAAGGCGCCCTGCCTTTGGGGGTGGGGACTCAGGAAGGGCTGCCTCTTCTGTCGGGTCCTCATCCAGGGCCCCTGGCAGGTCATCCCCCCCCCAAGCTGGCCCGGACCACTGGGTGCCCCTGCCACCTGTGCTCAGGGCGGCATTACACGCAGCACCACTCAGCAGGGGAGCCCAGGTGCCTGCTGGCAGGGATGGCCTAACCAACATGGCACATGCACCAGGAAACCGGACTCGGCCTTCAGAAGTGGGGCATCGGCACACGTGCTGCCACACGGGTCACACTGTGTGATGAAATAAGCCACGACTGCAGGACAGGCGCTGGCAGATTCCACGTCGCTGAGGTGCTGCAAAGGGCCAGAACCACGGGAGGAAGGAGCACGCAGTCTCCAGGGGCCGAGGAAAGGAAGCTGGGGGAGACGTTGCTCGTAGGTCTGGGCTGGCTCACAAACAGCCCGCCGCGTTCCTGCCCGGAGTGCAGTGAGTAGAACACACACATCTGCCCCAGCAAAGCTGCCTTCGCAATGGGGAGAAACCGGTGATGACTGGAGGGTTCCCAGACTCCTGTGAGGGGTGAGTTTCCCCCAGACATCTGGAAGCAAGGCGGGGTCAGGGTACCCTCCGCGCCTGGGAAGGGTGCCCTGTAGCCAGCTGGTTCTGTGCTTCTTAGAAGCAGCCGCTTCTTCCTTATTACCTAATGTCTCGGTCGCTGTCACCATCCCCAGCTGTAAGACCTCACCCCCATCCCCACCTCCATCACCCCTCCCCCCACCACTGTGCCCATCGCCGTCACCTCCATCGCCTGCCTCACTCCCACCCCCGCTAACCCCATCCCACCCCTCATCACATCACCAACCCCCGCCCCAACATGATGAAACGCTGGCGGAGGACGAGGGAGGCGCATCTTAGAACCCGGTCCTCACCCCAGGGAGGACAGGCAGCGTTGAAACTGGGGGGAGGGGGGCTCAGACCACAGGGAGCCCCTAGTCTCAAACTAGAGAGCTCAGCCTTTTGCAGAACCAGGGGCACCCTCGTGGGTGCGTGGCTCTGTGTCTAGAGCACTGAGCAGCCCCCGGGGAGGAGGAGCCTTCTCTGCAAAACTTCTTCCCTACCTGGCTCCCGCTGGGAGCCCCTTGTGGTGGGGGGGCCTTGCTGGGGGCCGCGCTCACAACAGAGATGATTGGACCCGCATTGCTATCGGCTCCCTCGTCCTCCTGTCTTACAGCTAGGCTGATTCCCTTGCAGGTACCTAACTTGCAACCCAGAGAGATTCCATTCACTAAGGCTTTCAGTGGGTGGGGACTGAGAGTCAGGGTGACTGAGCCTGGGCAGACACAGTGGACAGGCCAGCAGCCATGCTGGGCCCAGAGGTGGGGAGAACAGGGAGGCCGCATGGACTCACAGCGCTTTGCTGTGCAGTGTCCTCAGTTACGGCTCTCTCTGCACCTGCCCTTATCAGGGGCAGCCTTGCCGGTCCTGGACTCACACACACACACACACACACACACACACATGCATACATACCCACACACCACCTCGTGCCAACCACAGCAGTGCCTTCAGTTCTGTTTTGTGCCAGGCATGGCGCCAGGTCACCCCCACCTGCCCAGGACCCCACTGGGCCATACAAGGTGCAAGGCTGGGGCTCCCTCTACCAAGGTCCCAGCAGTGGCTACGAGTACAGGGGTGTGGGGAGGTGTGCCCCCCACCCACGGGTGCCGAAGGGCACAGCCATGAGGATCCATCAACGGTTACTCATTAATACCCCAAGGAGCCTGCCACACTATCCCTGTCACTGCTCCGCACCGAGCCAGCTCCCGTGGGAGGGGAGGAGGGACGCCTCCCCACCCCAGGCCAGCCTGCATGCGGGAGGAGGGTGGCGGTGAAGGCGGTGACGGTGATGGCGTGGTGGCTTCCCCCAGGCCTTCTTCCCTGTGACCTCTGCCCAGCGCCACCGCACAGAGTTGACTGTAAACAGTGGGGGAAATGGCTGCAAACCAGTGCAGACTGCCCCGGCTCAGGCACAGCAGCAGCCCAGGGCACCGTGGAGGGGGCAGGGCCTCTCCTCTGCTCTGACGCCTCAGCATAGCGGCTGGAGAGGAGGGGTGCCCGGGCCTGGAGCCCCAGACATGAGTTTTGGCAAGGCCCTTGGAGGACCCCATCCACCCCATCTCCTCACTCACACATCTCAGCTGAGGAAACAGGCTCAAAGAGGGAAAAAAGGTTCCCCAGGCAGGCAGAGACAAAAGCCAAGTTATACACGCGGTTCTCTGCTTTGCTCCCAGAGTCTGTCTTTGACCAGCTGTGTGACCTTGGAAGAGGCACCCACCCTCTCCAGGCATTCAGCAGCATTTCAGGCAGGCTCAGAGCAGAAACTGCAGCAGCCCCTTCCCCAAATACTGCGTTCTGCTGTGCACACATTCCCATAGCCAGCTCCTCCCCATCATCAGGACCCGTGTGCCTGTGCAGCCAGAGACTCGGGCCCATTTTCCTGATGAAACACTGAAGCTCAGAGAGACAAAGTTTGCCTAGAGCTTGGGACAGAGCTGGAAGCAGAACACAGAGCTTTTAAGCCAGTGCTTTCCATCATGCACCCTTCCCAAGGCCAGGAACATACCAGACTCGAGAATATCAAACATATCCAGAGCTCATATGCCATGGGAGTGAGACCTGACCCTCCCTGGACCTCCCAGACCTACTGGACGCAGGGCTGAGGACCTGGGGTGGAGGGTGGCACAGCTGAGCTTCAGTACAAACTCTGCCACTCAGCAGGGGGACTTCATCTGCCAGAGTCTCAGGCTTTCCACTGCGAAATAGAACTGCAGACAGCAGCAGAAGGGCTGGGGTGTGGCAGCGCACACCTGTAATGCCAGCTACTCGGGAGGCTGAGGCAGGAAGATCAAAAGTTCCCAGGCAGCCCAAACAATTTAGCAAGACCATGTCTCAAAATAAAAAAAGGCTGGGGGTGTAGCTCAGTGGTAGAGCTCCTAACATGTGCAAATCTTTGGGTTTGCTCCCCAACACCAGAATTTTGAAAGTGTCAAAACATCAGCTGAGGGCAGCAGGGCCCATGGTGAACGCAGGGTTGCCTGGCAGCTGCTCAGTGGGCGGTAACTTTGATGGAGCACATGGGTTGGGGCTGAGTGTCTCCCTGGGATGTCTGGCTCAGGGCTCAGGACCCAGGGGCTTCTAATCAACCCTGGATGGGTAAATAGGGCTGAGCGGGGCAGAGAAGAAACCGGGGCCAAGGCGAGGAGGAAAGGTGGGAGAGGTGAGAAGATGGTTGAAGGAGAGGGGCATGGTTGTTGGGCAGTGGCACAAACGCTGGCCCTCCCGGCCCCACCATGCCCTGTCCACCACTGCCTACCTTGGGGTAGCACTGGCACAGGCTCCAAATGACACCCCCGATCACCATGACGCTGCCCATGGCATAGAAGGTGCCGTAGACCTGGGGCCGATCGTGGCTCATGAGGAACGTGCCGAGGGACAGCAGGAAGAGCCCCAGCACGATGAAGCCGATGCGGAAGGTCTTCTCGTCAGCCATGGCTGCCCAGCCGGCCAGGCCTGCGAACGCCACAGAGGGGCCACCGGCGAGCCTGCGTGAACCAGGGAGGATGAACTCCGGGATCTCTCCAAATTGAGGCTGCAAGTCAAAGGCACGGTGGGTGGCGCAGGGTCCAGTGCCCAGGCTGGGCAGCTTCGTAGCCCAAGGGGACACTCTTCAGAGCGGGCGCACCCAGCTCCCTCCGCCGCTGCTCTGTACCTCTCACCTTCCCTCTGGGCACAGCCGGCCTGAGCGTGAGTGTGAATCGGAGCAGAGGCCGGGAGGGAGGGGGGAGGCCCAGGGGCTGGGCAGCAGCCCAGCTTTGACATCAGCTCATTTGCCTAGCGCGGGCTGAGTGGTGGACAGCAGGTGCCACACCTTCCAGCCACAGGAAGCAAGGCTGGAAGGCCCCTGGAGGAGTCCCAGAGCCTGGGCGCCAGCTGCATTTTAAAATCCCCTCCTCTACATTGTGTGCCATCGGGGTCAGAAGTGGCGACTGCCTTAGATGTGCCGTAGCTGTCAGCTCAGTCAAGGGAAGGAGGTGCCGTGATTCCCGCTCTGTGGACAAGGTCACTGAGGCGCAGGCCAGTGATTTGCCCAAGGTCATAGGCTAGAAACAGCAGAACCAAGGGCCAAAGGTCGTGTGCCCAGCTACACTGTGGTCCTGCCTGGTGACCACACAGGTGCAGAGCCCAGGTTCTGCAGCCAGGAGGACACAGGTGTGGATTCTGGCCCCCCGCTGTGGGCAGTGGGTCTTGGCCATGACAGCTGCCCATGCCTCGGTCCTCTCCTCTGTACCATGGGGATGACCATCCCTCCCAGCACAGCAGCCGTCTCCTCTGCCCCCTCCCAGCTCTGTGCCCCATCCAGACCTGCATGTAATGAGCTGCCCCCATTCCAACAGCAGGACGCGCTAATGCCCTGCTGGGTGTGAACGACCAGACTGGGAAGAGCCTCAGTCCTGGGGTTCCTGCGGGTCCCCCACCTCACTCGCAGGCGTGACACCCTTCACTCTCCCCACGCTGTCCCCCCACAAGACGGGCAGCCTTTGCGGTATACTCTGCCGGGGGCCAAGTTCAGGGTTGCCCGCAGGTCTGATTGATCGTCAGGGGCCCCGCCCAGGTCTGAAAGAGGGAAGTGACTGAGGAGGGAATGCACTGATTCTTCACGGTGCGGCCTTCCAGGGAGACAAGGTCGCCATAACAGTAAGAGGTTCAGGTGCAAGATCCCTGGGATGCTGGCAGTGTGGTGCACGCCTGCAATCCCGGGGCTCTGGGGCCCTGAAGCAGGGGCACCTCAAGTTTAAAGCCAGCCTGGACAACTTGGTAAAGAAATCCTGTCTCAAAATAAAAAATAAACAAAGGCTGGGGATGCATGTGGTGTGACTTGAAAAGTACAGTGAGGGTTTAATTTTTTAAATTATGAATTACAAGCTACTATAGCTTTCCACAGACATGGTGTGTGTGTACATTTATCCTCTTTTTCTGTTTACTCGGCTCAACCTTGCTCACAGAGCCAGCTTCTCTCCCACCCTTCCCTTTTACTTTCTTGAATAAACTTTGCCACTGCTTTTTCTTGAAAAAAAATTATTTGTTGCAGTAAATGACACATTGCTATTCCTCTCTCTCAAAACATCCCCCCTCGGTTAGAGCACACTCGTCCTCTCGCTCTTGCCACTCTGCAGTCCCCGAAGCCCTGGAAGTCCTCTTTTGCGGGTGTCTTTTCGTGGCTGCCTCAATGTCCTGAGCCAGTTCAGAGGGTCCGCAGCAGTTTCTGTCCAGTGAACCCGAGGCATCTCATCTTCCTCACCCACCAGGCCTGGCGCCGGTGACTTGGGTCTTCCCAAGTCACAGCATAGGTGAAAAGTACCCTTAAATCTCACTGCAGCGGTGATCACACCCGGGGCTGAGTGCGGAAGCCCTGGTCCCCCTCAATCCTGCGTCAGGAGGAGGGTGGAGGGGAAGGCGCGCCCCGGGGCCAAGAGGCGAGGCCCGTGAGCTCCTGCGCCCCCTGCTGGCGGCCGTGAGCGCCCCGCGGTCCGCCGCGTCCGCCGCCCCCAGAGCGGGACCGGGTTGTCACCTCCGTCGCGGTGAGGCAAGGACCCTGAGCCCGGGCCGGGCGGACCAACGCCCGTGACGGGGTCCCCTCCTGACCTCATCTCGACCTTGCCTGCGAGCGGCACGCGGACGGCAGGGCCCCCGGCAAGGGCCCCCGGACCCGGTCACACCCGCGGGCGCGCCGAGGCCGCGAGGGAAGGGCGCTCGCGTGACGGAGGCCGAAGGAACCCGAGGCCGGAGGAAGGAGCTGCCATGCGGGTCCCGGGGCTCGGGGCCGCGCTCGCCCTGCAGCCCGCAGCCCCCGCGGGAGGACTCGCAGGGAGAGGCGCGGGCCGGGGACCGCGGGGACCCCACGGGCGGGGCCGGCCCCACGGCAGAGCGGCGGCGTGCGCGGCACCCACAACGCCCCTGACAGCTGGCGGCGAGACCGGGGCCAGGCGGGGCGCGGGCGGCCGCGCGCTGCTCCCCACCAGCGCTTCCTCCAGGCAGCGACTGACGAGGGGCGCCCCAGCAGGGCCTCCTGGCCGCCTGCTGGCTCCTCCGCGCTCTGCGCTCTGTCTCTCGCAGGGGAACGCAGTCGCAGCCAGGCTCTGAGGCGCGCGCCTGTGACCCAGAACTCTGGGAAGCTCAGGCAGGAGGATGGCAAGTTTGAGCCCAGCCTGGGCAACTTAGAGACTTAGCGAGACCCACTCAAAATACAAACATAAAAATGGCTGGCGATGCAGCTCAGTGCAGAAAGCCCTGGGTTCAAGACCCCGTACTGAGGGAAAAGAAAAAGAAACGCCCACCACCCTTGGACCCCTCCTACTCATCAGCTGGTCTGAGCCCCTTGCTCTCTCTCCCTCCCAGGCTTCTGCTTTCCACCTTGATGCTGAAGTCTCTTTCTAATCCTAATACTGGGTCACCCCTCTGCTCAAAACGCCGACAGCTCCCTGCCTTCTCAGAGTGGAGGGCAGAGGCTCCCCGGCCCTCTGCATGCATCCCTCAGTCTTCTCCTTGGACCACCCTGGCTCTGCGCTGTTCCTGGAATGCACGGGTGCCCCAGGCTCTTTGCACCTGCTGCTCATTCCACTGGGCTCTTCCTTCTCATATCTGCCTCCCTGGCTGCCTCCCTCACCTCCCACATATCTGCCTCCAAATTCACTGTGTATCTTGGTCATGCATCCAGGAGTAAAGGGGTGGAGCATCAGGAGCAGGTCAGAGGAGCCCAAAGGATGAGCAGGAAGCCTCCTGGATCACCCGCAGGTGTCTGGCGTTAGTCAGAAGCAGTAGCGGGCTCTATAGCAGCTGTGCAGGGGAGACGGAATCACCTATAATTTTTTTATGAGACAGGGTCTCACTATTTAGTTCAGGCTGGGTTTGAACTCACTTAGTAGCCCAGGCTGGCCTCAAACTCACAGAGATCCTCCTGCCTCAGTCTCCTGAGTGCTGGAGTCACAGGTGTGCGCCACCATGCCCCGCTCACATTTAATTTTCCACGAGGGAGAGGTAGATCCATTTGCAGAAGGATGAGGAGCCCAACCAGGCCCAAGGGCAGCAGGGTCTCTGACCTTGTTCCACGGGGACAGCTCACACAGTCTGTCCGAAGCAGCTCTGCAAGGGGACAGCGGCAGAAGGTCCCGTGCATGGCAGGCTGCTGGGGCACCAGCTCATCCTTACCCAGTCAGCTGAGCCCAGGCCTCGGTCCCCTGCTTGCTGTGGGACCCCAGCAAAGTTGCGTAGCCACATTGGACGGGTTTTCTCATCTGAAACAGGCATGGTGGAGACACAGGGTGGCAGTGTTGCTGGATGGGCAGCATGTTCCTTCCGGCGAGAGCGCAGAGGCGGTGAACTCCCTGTCACTGGGTTTGGCACCTGGTGGAGGAGGCCACCTATAGTAATAACACCTGGGGACTACAGCACTCAGCCCCTAACCCACGGCAAAGACAAGGATCTGCAGTGAGCCGTGCTGGCGGCAGCCCCAGAAGGTCCCCTGTGGTCATCTCGCTCACCTTCCTCTCAGACTGTGAAGTGAAGCTGGGCCCCCTGCAAGTCCCAGTTCCATTTTGCAGGTGAGGAAACTGAGGCAGAAAGAGGCCAAACCACTGTGCAGGGTCACCAGGAGGGCATGCTGGTCCTGCTCCCCGGTCTGAGTTCAGAGTCTGTGAACTTGGGCCAGCTCCCCCCGGGCCCTGGGCTTACAGGGGTGACAGGTGGGTGGGGCACCCTCCATAGAGGGTTAGGATGCGCCTCTGGGCCCTCAGCCACTTCCAAGCCTAGGCCACAGGGCTCCATGCAGCGGCACGGGTATGGAGGTCCTTCCTTTGGAGGCAAGGGCTGCTGCAGTCAGCTGCACACATAGGTGGAGATCCAGGGCGCGTGGCGAGAAGCGAACCCTGACAGTGTGGGAGTGGGGCACAGGCCCTGCAGCCTGTGGCTCTGGCTGCTGTCCTGTGTGTGGCCTCCCTTCCTTGTGCCAACAGTGCTTCTTCTCCAGGCCCTGCAGGACAGCTGGCTTGGAGGACACGGGATGCATGCAGGCCTGTGAGGGGAAGGCTGGGCCCTGTGTGGAGTAAGTTAGGGCATCCGTGGTGTGTGCATTCCCATGGACAAAACTGCTTACACCACTGATCCACGCACTCAGCAGACCTGGATGTACCACATAATTCCAGGGTCACATTTCCTGGGAAGCATTAAGAACAAATGTCTGAAGAGACTGGGGAAAAACCAATCCTAGGAAAGCAGGTTGAGAAACAAACTCAATGCAGCTGTCTCCATCCCAGCCCCTGCCATGCCTCACCCACACCAGCAGATGTTGACCTTTGCTGGGTACCTAATGTGCACAGGCCCTGGGCTGAGCCCTCACCACTGCGCTTTCAATTGAGGGAGGCCCCTGGGGCAGGGGTGGGGCAAACAGAGACCGGGCCAGGCTGCCCTGGAGGTGACAACAGTAGCCAGGTCAGAGAGCCGCTGAGGGATTAGAGTGGAGAGACACCAGCTCCTAGCTGCGTGCTGGCGTGAGGAAGCACCTCAGAGGCCGAGGCCATCCTTGCCATGGCTCCTGTTTAACTTCAGAGGAGGAAGCTGAGGCCTGGGTCCAGGGAGTCCCTCAGCAAGTGGTGACAGAATCAGGACAGGATCCCAGAGACGGGACTCCTTCCCCTGGGACCTTAACTCCTCCGCTGACCTCAGCTGCCCCTTCCTCCTGGAAGGCTTTCTGCACTTCCCTGCACCCCTGCAGACCCACGCCTTCTCTCACGCAGCGCTAACTCCTCCAGGTTCATCATCTACCTCTGTTGCAGGGCTTGTCCTCTGAGCAGGGCCTGACCCAAAGGAGGACTCTCTTAAAAGTTTACTGAGCAAATGCTGGCAAGTATGAGTGTGGTCAGTGACCCAAGGTCCCCACCCTGCCCCACAGACCTGCAGCCGTCCTCCAAGGACTCCATGGTGAGATGGTATGGGTCTCAGCAGAGACCTGTGTGGGGCCCATCAGGGTGGCCCCCCCACGTGCTGGCCTTGACGCACTGCAGAAGGCCAGAAAGCAGCCCAGAAGCTGGCCGACCTGAGCAGTGCACTGCAGGCCTTGGGCACAGGGGATGTGGGGCACCTGCAGCCCCTTCACTCACCGAGTGAAGTAGTGTCCCGACCTCTCTGGGCCTCAGCGAAAGGTCTCATCTGTGAAGTACAGGTGGTGCTTCTCTGCAGGGCTACTTTGCAGGTCACAGACAGGGTGATCAGTTCCCACTGCCATCCTGGGACAAAGCAGGAGCTTAGTAAGCACAACCAGTTCACTCTGGGCTGCTCCCAGGCCTCAGGGGCCCCCAGGGCCTGGTAGGTATAAAGCTCCCCACTGTGCTACCTTCTAAGCAGCTAGGAGTGGGAGGGGCACCATGGATCCTTAGGCCAGCAGCCCTGGGGCTTGCTGGGTGTGCAGTGCTGCTCCTCGTCCCTCACAGTCAGTTGTTCTTGCCACGAGACAGGGGAGAGACTGGGCCCCAGTACATGTGCTGCAAGCTGAAACCCAGGACATGGAGCAGGACTTGTGCAAAGGCTATTTTGTGTGTAGTGGCCCTAATTTAGAAAAGAGCTAGGGGTCCAGCCGTAACACCCAGGCTTGGGCGGGATCGCTAGGGGGAAGGTTAATAGCGGCCCTTTGAAGAATAGGCTCAGCGCAGTTGTTGCGCGGAGCAGAAGCACTTGTGACATCTTCATTTTTTTAGCCTGGACCGCATTATACAGGTAATGTTATCTCAGAAAGGAAAGAAGCCTGAACAACGCAAAACAAAATGCTGAAAGGATACCTGGCCCCAGAGCCCACAGATAGGGCAAGCCTGAAATTCAGGCCAGGCTGCTCCCAAGGTCAACCTCAGGCTGACCTTCATCCCTACTGTCCCCACGGCCTCCCCTCCAGATGCAGTGCCATGATCACCTGAGAACCCGCTCCTGGTGCTCTTGCAGGCTCAAGTTCCTGTTGCCACCGCGACACTCACTACTGTGAACATCTTCAGCCATGGCCAAGACATCCTCAGCAAGCAGGCACTGAGTCGGGCCTCAGCCTGAGACATTGCAGATGACAGCAGTGTGTGCGGCGGCGTGGAGGCGCAGGAGCACAGAGCAGGTCAGCGGCAGGCACTCTTTTTTTGAAGGAAACAGCTCACCCCAGAGCCTGTGTGACCTCTGGGCAATCATTTTTCTGGGCGGTGAGGCGATTTAACACCATCTGTTGTCATTGTCACTGTGTATACAGTCTATGGTGTGTACATGTCCCCATGTCCCCATTTCACAGTGGCAACCTGAAGTCAGACAGTGCCAAGGGCCTGAGCAAGGCTGACAAGCTCAGGAGCAGTGGCTCTGCTCTGTCTGCAGGTGGGGATGGTGCACCTGGGCGCCAAGGCTCCCGGTCGCTCTCTTGAGGGCCCTGTGGACTCAGGGGAGGTGTGGGTGGGGAGCGGAGGCACCACTCCTTTCTGCAGGACAGCGCCTGTGCAGGGTGTGGGCCTCAGCCTCCTGTCCGCCTGTCTCCCCGAAGCATCCCGGCTGGGTGAGATCGAGGACCAGCCCCGGCTTCTGCTGAAACCCAAGGCTCCCGGCCTGGGCTGAAACACAGGCCCGGTGCTGGCAAGTCATGACTTCCTCCTGCCTAGAAGACTGACCATGTCCTGTTCTTGAAGCTACTGGTTTCTTTTTCTTTCTTTCTTCTTCTTCTTCTTCTTCTTCTTCTTCTTCCTCTTCCTCTTCCTCTTCCTCTTCCTCTTCCTCTTCTTCTTCTTCTTCTTCTTCTTCTTCTTCTTCATTTATTTTAAAAAATAAGAGAAGAAAAGCATATTAATAAACAGACATCCATTTACAAAATAGCATAAGAACAATACAAGCAATACTGAATTACAGACAAAGTGGTAGGGAATTAACAATGATTGTTATATTATATATTGATGTCTTCAGAGTGGTTTCTCAGGAAAACAGATAGAGACATGCAAAATTGATCAAGTAATTAATCATTTAACTGATCCTTTCAGTAAAGTGATAGAAGTCAGTAGTATAACTATGTTAGCTATCCTGTGTATACATATATACATAATTTCCCCTTCTTTCTTTTACCTTTTCCCTCATCCCAGTTGCTCTTTACTTTTGAGCAGTTTCCTTTCATTTCACAATGTCCATCATACCTCTTCATTTTTATTCATTCTTTCAGGTTCTTAGGTTCTTATACTAGTGAAACAATACATTGCTTACCCATGGAGGTCTGATTTATTACACTTATGATTATGGTCTCTAGTTGTGACCATTTACCTGTAAAAGCCTCAAGTTTATCTTTCTTTATAGCTGAATAATATTCCATTATATAAAAATGCTACAACTTTTTTATCCGTTCCTCAGTGGATGGGCCTTTGGGTTGCTCCCACAATTTAGCTATAACAAATTGTGTGGCTATAAACATGGGTGCACATATATTGCTGTGATATGGTGTTTTCAGTTCTTCTGGGAAAATACCCAGAAGGGGAATAGCTGGGTTGAATGGAACCTCTAGACCTGGTTTTCTGAGGAATCTCCAAACGGCTCTCCGCAGTGGCTGCACCAGTCTGCACTCCCAGCAGCAGTGGGGAAGAGTTCACATGTCTCTACTGTTCTTTCTTCTTCATTTTCTCTTTTCTCCTCCTTCCCCTTCTCTGTCTTCTTCCTCTTCTTCTCTTCCTCTTTCTTCTCCTCTTCTTTCTTTTTTCTCCCTCTGTTATGGTTGATATATTGTGTCAACTTGGGGAGTCTAGAGGTTTGGCTGAGTGACTCAGCAGGAAGCCAGGGGGCTTATTTTATATATATCTTGAGCGTGTAAAAGTGGAGGGCATGGGGATTATGTGAGAGGTACACGCCCCCTGGGTGGGGATAGGCTGTTTATAATATAGGGGAAAAAAGGAGGCTGCTTGCAGCCATTCCTCCCTTTTGCTTGTGGTTTTTGCTGTGCTCTGCTGCCATAAACAGTTTGCCCTCTGCCATGTGCCATTCTGCCTCAAAACCAGCCAAGTAAAAACTAAAACCTCCACAAACTGTAAGCTAAATAAACCTTTCCTTCCTTCAATTTGGGTGTTGGGTATTTTGTCTCAGCAACGAAAAACAAGTAACCAAGACAGAATTTGGTACCAGGAGTGGGGTGGTTGCTGTGAGTATACCTGACTATGTGGTTTAAGAGCCTTTAAAAATGGCTTGTGAAAACAGTTTTAAAAGGTTCAGAGATGTTGCCCAAAAGAGATGCACTGGAACGCCTTCAGCTGTTCTGTATGGGAGATTCTGGTCAGAGTTCAAAAGACAAGAAGGCCAATAGAAATCCTGCCGGTAAAGACCAGGTTCAGAAGGTTTCTGTTAAAAAGGACTACATTGGCTGTTGGACTCCAGACGATGTATGTCATGGCTTGGCAGAAAGTTTGTCTGCATTTTGCTCATGTCCAGAGACTTAGCCTAAGACTGAGATTAAGAGCAGCAATAAACTGATCAATCTGACAAAAAAAATTTCAAGGCAGTCAAATGTTGGGGCAGTGGCATGGTTATTGTTGGGGGCTTTTAGCCAGATTTATATTAAAAATCAAGAGCAAAGAGCCCAGCAGGATGATTTAAAATGTTGTGAGTTTGGCCAAAAAAAAAAGCTCCAGTAAAACTGTGGACTGCAAAGATAAGGCTGAGGTGATCTCTATAGCTATAAAAAAATAAGAAAATATAAAAGATGGCCTGAGGGCATCACAAGCAGCAAGTCTCCACCCTTTTCAACCTCAAAACTGCAAGGGTGAGAGACCTTGCCTTAAAAAAAAAGCCAAAGAGACTGTGTCACCTTGTCTATAGATCAGTTGTGATTGTACTATTTTTTATGCTAATTGGTGTCTGTTTGTTAATATGTTTTTGTACTTTTATTTAAAAAAAAAAAAGCCAAAGAGTGCCATGTTCCAAAATGGCAGCAGTGGCCACACCAGGTTCCAAAATGGAGGCAGCATAGAAAATTTGCTCCTCAGTATTAAATTCAGAGTGCCCAGCAATCCAGGCACTCAACCTCTATGGCCAAGAGAAAAAAACGTTTGGCTACTGCTCCAGGTGGCAGCAGACCTTGGCATCATCCACGTCGCCCTGGCTTTAGGTACAAAAAAAATGCAAGAGTTCTGAGGTTAAAGAGGCTTCCACCCAGATTTCAAAAGGCCTAAAAGGCCAGGCAGTGTGCCCCAGAGAGGGCAATATGTAAGTCTGTGAGTGTAAAGCAAAAGGTGCCCTAGAGACCTCAAAAGTTTAAAAAGACAGGAGCATAGATCATCTAATAAAAGCTGCAAAGAGGGAGCAAAGCAAGCCTTAAAAAAAGCCGTGGGAGCTATAACCACCAAAAGTGCCATAGGGGTGGACTCATAAAAGCCCTTTAGAGCTCACAGCAAGCCACAAGTTGCTTCAGACATTAAATATAAAATTACAAGACAAAATGTTAGCCCTGCTAGATTTTAAAACTGCTTTGGTCCCAATGCTCTATATTACCCTGTTGGTGCCTTTCAAAACGATAATGTTTATTTTATGCCTTTAAATATTTTAAGTGTTTAATTTTCATTTATATGGGGGGAAAATGTTGTGGTTCTAATATAATGGCTTTATATCTAAAAACTGGTTTAAAAAAATATATATGGTTGCCAAGTTAACAAGGGGTGGAATGTTATGGTTGACACATTGTGTCAACTTGGGGAGTCCACAGGTTTGGCTGAGTGATTCAGCGGAAAGCCAGGGTGCTTACTTTATATACATCCTGAGCCTGTAAAAGTGGAGGGCATGGAGGTTATGTGAGAGGTACACGCCCCCTGGGTGGGGATAAGCTGTTTACGATATAGGGGAAAAAAGGAGGCTGCTTGCAGCCATTCCTCCCTTTTGCTTGTGGTTTTTGCTGTGCTCTGCTGCCATAAACAGTTTGCCCTCTGCCATGTGCCATTCTGCCTCAAAACCAGCCAAGTAAAAACTAAAACCTCCACAAACTATAAGCTAAATAAACTTTCTTTCCTTCAATTTGGGCGTTGGGTATTTTGTCTCAGCAACGAAAAAAAAGTAACCAAGACACCCTCCCTCTTTCTTTCTTTCATTCTTTCTTTCTTTCACTGGCGACTGAACCCAGAGCCCTTGAACTGAGCTGCATTCCCAGGCCGTTTTATTTTGAGACAAGTCTTGCTAAGTCACTGTGTCATCCAGGTTGGGCTTGAACTTTGGATTTTACTGCCTCTGCCTCCCAGAGTGCTGGGACCGTAGGTGTGTGCCACCAGCCTGGCTGCTGGGTTCTCATCAATAGCATGGAGTGGCAGGTACCTCGTTCCTAGGGCAGCTGTTGGGTTGGCTGCACCTGAGCCTGGAGCTGGCCTGCATCAGCGGTGACTCTCCCCTGGCTCCCAAGGCTGAGACCTCCTGAGGCTGGGACCGGTGCGGCTTGGTGCAGCACGGTGGGGCCGGGAGGGGTGCTGATTGGAGTCCGGGGTGCAGTCCAGCTTCTCCGGCTCCAGCTCCCCCTTGCCCTGCGTTTAGAACTGGGGGCAGGGTGCTCCCCTTGGCGGTGAGTCCTGTGGGCTCAGGAGTCTGCAGACCGATCGGAGCCAGTGGTCTCGGGCTCCCCCGGCAGCTGCCTCAGGGGGAGGCACAGAGGACAGTGGGTCCGGGAGTAGCGAGTGGGGGCAGCACCTGCACCACTTACTGTGTTACGTATTGCCGTGAGGGCGCCTTTCCCACTGAGTCGTCCCAGAGAGCAGGGCACTTGCTGCAGGTGCAGAGTGGGGAGAGGAGGAGCTGAAACCGGACCTCTGTTTACTGTCACATTTCTACCACCTTGTCCTCCCCTCAGTGACCGCCTGAGCTGCTGCCCCTGCCTCTAGGCCTCTCTGCCTGCAAGCTGCCTGCCCTTCATGCTACACCAGCCCAAGCTTGCCCAGCACCTGGAAAACAATTCCTCCCCTGCCGAAACCTCTCAGCAGCTCCCCACTGTCCTGAGAACAACAGCCCTGCTCTTCAGGACCCACGTCCTTGTCACCAGGACCCCGAACCCCCAGCCTCCGCCCTCCCCCAGTTCACTTCTGGACTCCTCACTCAGTGTCCCTGGGGCAAGGCCGTCCTTAGCCTCAAGACCTCTCCTCCTCCCGAGCTGCCCCTGGGGAGCTTCAGTCCCTCCCCAAACTTACAACCAAGAGTCATCTCCCTCAGTGCAGCCACACACGGCAGAGCACGAGGTGACCACACCTGCTTTCAGACATGGTCAGCAGGGAGCCAGGTTTGCACGCACAGAGGGCCTGCCCGGAGCACCCCTGCGGATAGCAGGGGTGTGTGATGGTGGGCTGCTTCACCTGCTGGGTCGGCCCAGTCCCACAGGGAGGGAAGGCGGCTCATGGAGAGGGCCACCTCCCGCCCCAAGCAGGGTGCCTGGGGCCAGGCAACGACTGAGGTCGGGGGATCCAGGAGAGGCCTCAGAGCACCTTCTTTAATACCAACAGCAGCGGGAGTCTGAGTTTCAGCTTAGGTCAGTGTTCTCGATGAGGGACTACATTTGGTGATGTATGGAGAGGTTTGTGTCCAGATAGCTGGGGGCAGGGCTCGATCCAGTGCAGGAAAGTCTAGAGATCTCGCACTGCAGTGCGATTCCGGGGCTGCTGCTGGGGGTGGAGCAGGAAGTGGCAGCAGGGACTCTGGGCCGGTTCCCAGCGTGGCAAAGCAGCTGCCTTTACATCAGTTTAGATACTGTAGTTCCGTGTTAGCTTCCCTGGGGAGGATGGGTAGGAGGAAGCTTAAAAACCATTGCTCTGCTTTGATTTATAGGCCTAGAAAAGGCAGGTGAGCTGCCTCAGTAAATCTGAAGTACAGAAGGGACCCAGACGCAGAGTCTGGGTGTCCAGGACATTTTTTACTCTTTTTCCAGCCCCCGAGCCTCTCTGTAGAATCACTGACATCTCAGCAAGGACGCAGTCACCTGAGGTACTGGCCAACTACGGCCCGGAGGCCAAATCCGTCCGAGTGCCTTCCTTCCTCTCTTCCCTCCTCTTTCGTCAGCGCTGGGGGTGGAACCCAGGGGCATCACACAAGCTAGGCAAGCTCTCCATCCCTGTGCTACACCGCAGGCCCTACTGTCTTTTTATGTACTGCTGGCAAACTAAAAATGGGTTTTATACAGTATTTTTAATGAAAAAATATTCAATGATACATAGAAATTTTAGGAGGATCAAATTTTAATGTCCATGAGATTTTCTTAGGACATGGCCATGCTCATTCTTTATATGTTTTGTGTCACAATGTTAGAAGCAAGTAGGGCAGAAAGTATACGGCCACAGGCCTAAAACATTTACCTCTGGAGCTCTGCAGGAAATGCTTGCTGGCCCCTGCCCTAGACCGTGGCTCAGCCCAGTTGCCAGTGTCTGTGCCGCCCTGGGTGAGTGCCCTCACCTTTATGGGCCTCCCCACTTGTAAGCAGGGATAAAACTTCCCTCTAGAGATGCATGCTGTGTCAGCTGCCTTGGTTGCGTGACAAATCATCACAATACCTAACAGTTTAAAATAGCACCTATTAATTATCTAATAGTTCTGCCAGTCAGAAATCCAACTGGGTTCAACCAGGTCCTCTGCTTAGGGGCAGAGTGCGGGTCTGACACTGAGGAAGAATCCGCTGCCCAGCACTTTCAAAGAGCTAGCAGTGTCCGAGTCTGTGCGGCTCATGAACTCAAGGTCTGGTTGTCAGCCAGGGGCCGCCCTTGGGGAAGGCTGCTCAGGCCTGGCCCTCAGCCCCTGCGCTCAGTGGCTGAAAACCTCCTCCAAGTCAGGTCTCCGCCTTTTCCGCCACCAGCCAAAGGCACCTCTGCTTTGAAGGGTTACTGTGACAAGGTCTCCCAGCTCCCTTGCTTAACCAGCTGGTCAGGAGCCACCGTTACACCTGCCGCATTCTTCTTACCACATAGTGTCACGTAGCCGCAGGGTGACACAGAGGGCATGACCCTGAGCGCTGCCAGTGCTGCTCCAGGGGACACTGAGCACGTGCATGGAGAACCCTTGAGGGACAGGGTCACACCCTGGGTATAGGCACCTCCAGGGGGGGCAGACAGCAGGATCTGTAGACAGACAGATCCTATGTTGACAAAGAACTCAGAGCAAGCCAGGTAGTGACAAGCGCCCGAGCCCGCATGTTGGGGACTCGGCAGATGTCCAGTTGTACTCACAAGGAGGCGCCTGTAGGTGGCACCAGAGCGGGGATAAAGCGCACACAGGATTTCAACAGCGGAGGGGGCGGGGCCCGGGGAGGCGGGGCTGCGGGCCGGGGCGCGGCCAGGGCGACCGTTCTCACGCTGACGGTGGAGCTGTTTTTAAGCTTTTGTATGAACCAGCCTGTTAAAGATTGTATCTGAGTAAAAGTCAGTTCTCAGAGTAAAAGTCAGCCCCTACTGAATACTTACCAAATTTCAGGTGTGTGTTACTTATGATTCTTGGGTCATTTAATCCTAAGAGCTCTACATGGTAAGTTTTTTCCTTTTTATAGTTATATTGAAATATAATTAATACACCGTAAAATACAGCATTTAGAGCGTACCAGTCGAGGACTTTTAGCTGTTCATGCAGTTGTGCATCCATCACTACAGTCAGTTTCAGAGTATTTCCGTTCCCCCGGGAATGACGTCCCATACCACTAACCCATCCTGCGTAACTCACCTGTTCCCCAACAGCCGGAAGCTACTTACTCCGCTGTCTCTGGATTCTGTATGTTGCATAAAAATGGAAACATAGCATCTGTGGTCTTTTGTGCCTGATGGCTTTCACTTAGCATGTTTTCAAGGCTCATCTACGTCTTAGCACGTGTCTGTACGTTGTTCTTTTTTATTACTGAGCAGTAGTGTATAGTGTGGCTCTCTCTTTTTCATTTTAAAAGGAAAAGAAAGAAAACATTAACAAACAGACACAAAGTAGCACAAGAACAGTACAGTCAAAACTGAATTACAGGCAAGGTGACCGAGAATTAACAATAGTTGTTGTATTACATATGGATAACTTCAAAGTGTATGCTCAGGAAGACACATATAAACATACAAGATTGATCGAACAACTACTCATCAACTGTTCCTTCCAATAAAGCTGCATAAGTCAGTAGTGCAACCATGTTAGCCATTCTGCATATACATATGGTGTGGCTCTCTTGAACTACGTTTTGCTAGTATATGAGTTCATGGACAGTTGGTTATTTCTACCTTCTGGCTACTACGCACATGGCTGCTTCCGTTACTCATGTACAAGTGTTTTGTGTGGCGCGTTTTCACTTCTCTTTGGAATATGACCTAGAAGAGGGTCCACCCAGGAGTTCCTGATAAGAGTGTGTCCCTGCCTGTGCCCAGCTGCCCCCAGCCACCCTGCTTGGCCACAGCTGGGTTCCACAGAACCTCCCTGCAGCTGCCCAGTCTCCCAAATCAGGTCAGGCCCCAGACCCTGGCCCTCCACCCCCACACACTAGTTGTAGCTACAACTTCTGGTTCTGGTTCTGGTTCTGGTGGAAATTCAGTCTCTCACTGCACTGTCTGCACGATGTGAAGACGACAGGCCTAAGTGCTCTGATTTCACTCCTGACTCTGCCATTAGCCTCTCGGTGACTCAAACCAAGATGTTCTCTGTGGCCTCCATTTTCCGAGCAGTGACTGAGGTAGCTGGCTCAGGTGAGGGCTGGAGGAGGAGCAGTGGGCAAAGTGTGGGCATTGGAGCCAGGATGCCGGGCTTCACCCACTCCCTGCTCCCGCTGCCGCTGGGCCAGGCCTCCTGCGCTGGGCACGCAGTATGTCTCCTGCGTGGAGAAGGACTGGCTGGCCTCCTGGCTCACCGAGGGGCCACCCCTCTGCCCACGCAGTCCCAGTCTCTGACTAGGTCCTTTGGTCCTTATCTGGCAACATCAAGAGGCATTTGTGTCCTCTCCTCCCCCTGCACACTTCCACATTGTTCTCTGGGAAAGCTTAAGGCCCTTTAATCACCGCAGTTCACAGGCAGCTGGCGAAGACTTGGCCAGCAGGAGCTTATATTCCACGATCTCAAACAGACAAATTAGCAGTGTGCTCCCCATCCACCTAGAAAGCCCAACCAATTTATCTGCTTATCCCTAAGTCCCTGAAGCATCTATGCCACAAGCCACTAAACATCTCTGCTCAGATGACATATACAACCTCTACACTACAGGAAGTGTGGAGCTGTCTGGATGTCATTGGCACATAACAGACTGTACACTGCTGGGTACACATTCTGTTGTTTCCTTTCTACAAATACAGACTGTGGTATGAGTGACACTGTAATGATACATTAGATGTGCCTTGGATACAAGTGCCATGGAGCATAATGAAGTACATAAAGTTGAAAACCGCCCTGGTCTGACTGCAGCTGAGTGTGGGGTGGGGAGAGAGCAGGAGGTGGTCGCTGGCAACAGTGGGTGAAATGCCACATCCATGTCTGAGGACTGGCCGGTACCCTTTCCTTTTGACATTTAAAGCTCAGCAGCTGGGACCGAGCATCTAGCTCAGTGGCACAGCGCCTGCCTGGCAAGCGCAAGGTCCTGAGTTAAATTCCTGGTACTAAAAAACAAAACAAAACTCAGCCACTGGGTGTGGTGCTGCGTGCCTACAATCCCAGCTCTGGGGAGGCTGAGGCAGGATCTCTGCAGAGCTCAAGGCCAGCCTGAACTGCAGAGCAAGACCCTGTCTCAAAAATAAAGACTCAGGAAGCAAATGGCTCTGACCCGTGTGAATCACATGAATCATTGGGGTAAACAAATAATCCACATGACTTCTGTTTGCTTTTCCTTTGCTCACAGTTCCGCAACTCTGGGAACTGTGCTTTGGCCCTTGCATTTTCTAATGGTGACATCTGCTCGCAGTACTGAAGTTCACCTCCCGGGCAGGTGCCAGTCCTGCCCACCATCGTGCCATGTGTGACCCCCGCTCTCAGTACTCTGTCACGTCTACCTTTTCTTTCCGTAATGGACACTTTAGACCCCGCTCCTTTCTTATGTGGTTTTCCGGTTTCCTAGAGGACACTTTCACTCATACTGGGAAGAAGATGCTGGCAATGATGCTCAAGATGTTGAACAATGAGATGTGGGGTGTGGTCCGTGGAGAGAGGGCCACACTGGGCGGTGGTGCCCACCACACCCTTGCCGCACTCCCTCAAAGCTGGATGTTGCCATGGATGTGCCCACAGTCTCAGCCGGCAGAAGCCAGGGCCTTGTGTCAAGGCCGCCTGTGTCTTAAAGGTTATTTGTGAACCCAGAGTGTTCTTATTCCTGCTTCGGATTAACCAGACTGGAAACACGATCTGTGGTGGGCTCAGCTCCTGTTCTGTCCACAACGTGACTCCAGCCACACCGGGCTCTGCCTCTGCCTTCGGAAGCCTGGACAGCCCTTGGGGTTGTGAGAGATTTCCATTACCTTCATGCTCCTATTTCACCCTGCGAAGACGAGGGCACATCTCCCAGTTGCCTTTTTTCTCTTCCTATCAAGCAGAGATCATCACACCTGCAGAATCGCCTGCCGCTTTGCCCCTAAAATAGTAAAGGGGTAGGGAGGGAACACATGGCTCCCTTTTCTCAGCTGCCTTCCAAGGAGGGAGCTTCTTTCCTAGAATATACAGCCCACCCCATCCCCTACAATGCCCTGGGGACATCTCTGACCCCACCCCATTGTGACCGGATTTCCACTGTTTACGCTGGACTGAGCAGAACCTGCTTTGGCCCTTTCCAGAATGTCCTAGATAATCCAGCCCGCGCCCATGACCTCAGTCACTATGGTGGAGCTACCAAGTTCCCATCTCCAGCCTAGAGTCTCTTCCTGAACCTCACATCCACCACCCAGAACTCTCACCCTCACATGGCCCCACCCTGAGCGTCCACCCAAGGTGCCTCTCATCTCTCTCCTCCCCTCCCCAAGTTAATAACCACGTCTGCTGATGCAGCCTGGAGGTCTGTCTCACACCCAGCCTGACAGCTCCACAGCCTGACCCCCATCTGGTTCAGGCCTCTGCCCTTCCCCCGAGCCACCCTCACAGCCCCTCCCCCAGATCCCGGCGCCAGAGCATTACTCTGGTCGCGCCACTGCCCTCCGCTTAAGATCCTTTAACGTGTCTCCAACTCCCCTTGGTGGAAGTTATGCCAGAATAAATGTCACGCTAGCACAGGTAAGCAGGAAAAGGGCAGGGATGAAGGCCAGGGAACCTTGGCTTACGTAGCACCACAATGCTCAGGTTTTGTTTTGCTCTGTTTTGCTTTGCTCTGTAGTGTTAAGGATGGAGCCTAGGGCCTCGCACATCTAGGCGAGCACTCTATCACTGAGCCGCACCCACAGCCTGCGCTAGAGATTGTTTCTACTTTTCCGACGAATCATTCTCCCCTCTCTCCTGATTCATACCCATTTCCTCTAGAGAACAGGGAGCCTGTCCACTTACCACTCCCAAGCTGTATAGTCACTGTCTTTGTCCAGCCGTTATTCCCAGTACCAGCTACCACCTTCGGTCCCAGGTTAAAAACCCCATTTATAGTCACTTGAGTGAGGACCAATCAATCATACCTGGCAGTGCGTGAAGTCAGTGGGAAAGATAAAGAGCTGCTGCTTCCAGGCTTCTGAGCAGAGCTGCCTTGCCAGACCTAGCAGATAGGGTGCAGAGGCCAGGATTAGGGCTAGGGTTAGGGTTAGGGTCAGGCTTAGGTTAAGACCAGACTCAACTTGGGGGCTCTTTCCTAAGAAGAGACAGCACACCAAACTTGGCGTTCAGAAGCAAACCCTTCCTGGGAACTTCATTCAAGGAGAATCATCATCCTGGAGCCCGGGTCATCACGTGGGCAATACCTGCTATTATGGTTTTGCAAAGGAGCTGACCTACAGGAAGCTTTGGAAACTTCCTGTAGGTCATCTCTGGAAGCTTTCTGACTCCGCTTCCTGTCCACTCCTGTGTTGGGGTACAAGCCAGGGCTTCCATCCCACAGGCGCTGCCAGCCTAATGCCAAAGTGTTGACAGGCGCCAGGCAGGCATCAGAGGGAGCTCTGTTCTGCCACAGAGCGCTGAAGCCATTGTTCTGAACTCCTGTCACCTTGCCTAGTGGTTAGGACACTTAGGATTCAGCTCTAGGACAGCTACACCGTGAGACATCACTCATATCCTCAAGGTGGACTCCTCCAGGTTGTGGGCACTGAGGGCAGCTGCTGCCTGTGTAACCTGTGCCTCCCAGCAGCCAGTACTGGGCCTGCGAGGACTGGGAGCTCTGTGACACTGACTTGATGTACCACAAGGATTGGGCCTGGGGGCCTCCGAGGAAAACAAAACAAAACAAACAGCATCGCTTCCGTGTGTTCTTGCTTGATCATTCCCATTTCCTACTTGAGGAAAACTGAGGTCCTGAGAGGTTCAGTGACTTTCCCAAGGCTGCACAGCTGGCCAGAAGACCGCACAATCGTGCCCCTGCCAGTTATCATCCAGCCGAGGCTACCCTGTGAGGATGCTCATTTTCTCTGGGCATCCCATGCTGCTCATCCTCCGCTGGGGGCAATAGCGACATGGCAGAATAGGAAAACCACAGAGCTTGGGATTGGCCTGGTAACCTGTGAAGACAATCCAGTAACACGGCAGGAATCTCTATCTGTCCTCAAGGAAAGGGAATTTAAAATACAGAGGGGTTAGGTGTGAAGTTTGGTCATAGGATGCTTGCGTAGCACACACAAGGCCCTGGGCTTCATCCCCAGCATTCCAAAAAGAAGGAAGGAAGGAAAGAAGGGAAGGAGGGAGGGAGAAAAACTCCAAGCACCACCTTGGGCTGAGCTCTACATGTCTAATTGTGTTGTAGCAGTCCAGCACATTACCCCGTGGGTCCCAGGCCATGTGAGCCACAGGAAAAACTCAGGGTTCTCCTGACCTCCTGGTGAGCCATGTCCTCATGGGCAGGGCTCAGTCTGCCAGGAGATTCTCAGCTGTGAGTTCTGCAGTTCAGGGGCTCAGGAACTGTACTTAGTGGCCCGTGTGGTGGTCTGGATTGCCCACCTGGTAGTCAAGGAGGCTCTGCCTTAGGCTCCGTGCTGGGTACTGGTCACCTGGCCATCCCCAAAGCCTGAGCTCAGAGGTAGCTACTGTCCTGGGCTCCTGCCAGAGCCACCTCTCCCCTCCTTGCCCACTTTCATCCTAGGAATCAGAACCTACCAGACCTGCCCCCAGTAGCACCCCTGGATTTGGGGGCTTCCCCACAGCTTTCCTTCAGTCGTTTGTACTCTGCCTCTGTCCTGAAGGCTCCACGGCCCCACTCCTTGGCCCCCACCTCCCCGCACAGCACACTGGGGTCACTACCACCTTCTCCAGAGTAGCACCAGCAACAGGATCTGCATGGGGAACCCTTCAGGGTTCATTCCCAACTTCACAGCAGGACTGAATGGGTATCTCAGCATTGAGAGAAGTCTCAGGCCCACCTCCAGTCTGGGTCCAGACTCACGTTTATAACTGGTTTGGCGGAGCAGGTGAGCACCTACTGCGGGCCCTGCCCCTCACCAATGCACTTATAGGCTGCTCCCTCTGCACCTCTGATGTGGGATGACCTACCTGGCCACACAGCCAGACAGGGGGACAGCTGTACAAATGCCACAATGGCCACGTATGCAGGGGCTGACAGGCAGGTGGAAGAATCTCGGGTGACAGAGGCAGCTGCAGACACATCTAAAGCCACCAGGCAGCATGTTTTACAAGCTTTCTCATAAAGCAATGAGAAAAAAGTACCTTTGTCTCTGTTTTCCAGAAACCAGGGCTGTGGCCTGACCCTGCCTCCCCCTGCCAAGCCTGCCTTCCCCTCTGCATCGACACCTGGGTATTGGAGGGCTCTTTCCAGTGAGCTGTATACAAAGTCCCTAGGTCCGAGATGGGCAAGTGTGGCCACAGAATGGGCAAATGGAGATCAGTACGGCTTTGGCACAGGGGCAACCCTGTCAGGTTGCTGTGCGACCCTGTCAGCCACTTATGCTCTCTGGGCCTTGGTTTGCTTCACAGGAAAGTGCAAGCAGGCAATGGAAGGGAGCACTCTTCCCTCTCTTCCGGGAGGCCCTGGATTCCAAGCAGGCGGGCCTGGGCTTCTCTGGAGCTCTGGGCACCAAGGGCAGTGGAAGGCAAGGGGCAGGCCTGCGTATCAGTTGTGGCTGCAGCACTCCTCAGCTGGACCTCTCTGAACCTCAGGCTCCTCTTCTAAATTGGGTTTTAACAGAGTGCATTTATAGGGCAGTCTGTGAGCTCCCTTCTGCTGCGCTGCCTCACTCGCAGGACCCAGGCATGATCGCTTTCCCCTTTAGTTTCCTTCACATGAGTATCAAAGGCAACTTTGTAAGTGAAGCGCCCGATGCACCTAGGGCCAGGGGACGGAGCATAGCCTCAGACACAGTGCGGGCCCAAATTCCACAGCACTATAGACGGCTTGAGCTCCCCGTCATGCACCCCCTCTTCCTGGGATGGGGTTGGCTGTGAGGCCAGTTGAACCTCAGCCTGCAGAGCTTCCCTCCAGCCACCTGGCTGAGAGGGAGGAGAAGGGTGGAAGGGTCTGAACTGCCCTTACTTAGCCAGAGGCTTCCTGGGCAGCCTCAGTCACAACAGTGAGACAGGAGATGAGGGTGTGGCCAACTGATGAGCAACTGGGCGTGACTTGCAAACTCAGAGATTCAGGACACAGGCACAGACCAATCAGAAAGTTCTAGCTTCAATTCTTCTGGCAAGAATCAAGCAGGTTTTTGATAGGATGCCCTTTATCTGACGTTATCCTAAAGAATGAGGAATACAAAAGACCTTGTCATTAATCCCATGGTCAGTGGGAACGCTCAGTGGCCTGCTCTTACTCTGTAGAACGTACTTCTTTTCCTACTTTTAATGAATGTAAAATCACGCACAAGGTCCTGGGTTTGATCCCCAGCACCACTAAATAAATAAATAAGTGAATAAGTGTAAAACCTCACTACCTCTTTCATCCTCGCTGCCTTTTTTACCCAACTATTTATTCAAGACACCAAGAACCTGGAAAGAGTCTACAGAAATTCCAGAACCGTGTAACAATAGCACAAAACAGACTGTTGCCTTGTTTTACAGAAGAGAGGTAAAGAAGGGTCTTTTTAGCTTAAAGCTCCCTGTCCCTTCCCTTCAGCACCCTAACTTCTATTGTAGGTTTAAAATCCACTAACTTCCTCATTCCATCCCAGCCCACCCTCCACCCTCTACCCCAGGTTTAAAAGTTGCTGGCCTGGGATGAAGTCTTCACATCTCTACTCACTGCTAGACTGTACTTGTCATGCTAATAAATCTTTCCGCCCTGATTGGTCATCTCTGAGTCTTTGGTCTACCTAACAGTCTGGAAGGTCTCCCAGCTCCTCAAGGTACAGCTGTAATTAGATGGGGTGATGCCCGAAGGCCCAGCCTCTCCTCCACTGCAGCACGTGCCGGCACCTGTCCTCTGTGCAGTTCTTGTTGTCAGGTAGCCCGCTTCTAAAAACGGCTCACCAACGGAAGGTTAACAGATTCTGGGTTGCTCACCTCTCCCTCTGGAGTTAGAGTCCAGGTTCTTCTCATCGCAAACGAAGAATTGGACAGAACTGGGGAGAAACCGGTTCTGCAGAGTGAGCTTGGGAGGAGTAAAGAGGGAAAAAAAGGAGGGAGAGAGCAAAGGAAAAAGTACAGTGCGTTTGGGGACAGCCTGGGCTCTCACGGGGAGTTACAGTAGCACTGCTCCTCAGGGCTGCCTTTTATGCTGTCCGAACCCACGAGAACATCTACATTTGGGTCCTGAGAGGAGGTGCTGAGATCCCACGTCTCAGGCAGAGCTCAGGCCCGGGCATCCTATTGAAAACCTGCTGCAGTGCTCATGAGAAGCCTCCGTGCAGGGCTTTGGGACCTGCTCTCCCCACATGTTCCAGGATCTGCTGATTAACACGTCAGACCTACTTCCCCAGACTACTTTAGCCAGGCCCCACGTGCCTGTCTCGTTCTCGCCCCGTCCCTCAAGCCTGGGCGGCTATGGAAGAGAGACGGGAGATGCTTGTTCTTCCCAAGACAGCACTGGAGAGAAGACCAGATTCCAACAACCCCAGTAGCCACATGCGTGCACACACAGACAGAAGTCACAGCCAGACAGACCATGAAAGTAAGAAGAGAGGGCGCAAAGCCAGGAAGAGGGCAAAGCCTGCTCCTGGGGCCGTGGGCTGGAATGTGGACTCCACATCAGAGCTACAAACAGAATCTAAACTGAGTCCAGGTCAGAGCGAGTAGTCCAGGGCTGCCACAAGGAAAGGAGCAGCTGCAGATCCTGCCCAAATGACTGAGCTTTGGCTCCCAGGGTCGAAGACAGCCTGGCTTAGAGCAAGCGCACAGACTCTGGAGAGACTCCAGCCAGAGACCGTGAGTACACAGAACTGGTGCATGTCACACGGGGTCTGGACATGGGACAGTCACTGCCTGATCCAGGTGGCAGGGGCCATTAGCCAGTGGGGGTTGGGAGGAGCTAGAGCCAGGCTGCTAGGGCAGCTGGAACTGGCAGTAACCGGGAGCTAGAAGGAAAGTCCAAAGTTGAGAGTGAGCCCAAGGCCAGATGGTGTGAGAGACACTGGGAACAAGGAGCTCGGGCTGTAAAACTTCTGCCCAAGCAGAGTGAACACAGCCAAATGACAAGCAGTCGGCACTCTGGGCACAGTTATGTCGAGATCAACGGATCTAAAGTGGAAAGGCTCCCCGGGGCAGCCAGCGTCCTGACCAGCCCACAGACCTGCAGGGTTACGTGGCCTCTGCGGGTGATGCCACGCAGGTGTTGGATTTTGATTAGGGGCAGGGCTGAGATGCCCGGTTAAGGGAAGTCCTGGAGCACCAGGGGCTCCGTGCTGTGTTTGCCATTTACTTTCCCCCGAAATGTGCCTTGCGTGCTTGCTTTCATGGACAACAGGACAGACTGTAGCGTGATTTATGGAAATGCTGATAAATTCCCAGGTAAGGTGCCTGGCTACGGAGGATGAACCATCACAGTGAAACATGACTGTGACTGGGTACAGGCCCTGTGCCTCAAGCCTACACTGCACATCTCCCCATAGCTGAGCACGGCCTGGGAGTGGGCATCTGTAATGGCTGATACATTCTGTTAATTTGAGGAGTTTAGAAGTTTAATCCACAAGGGACCTCACTTTGTAAACACCCTCATCCTGTGCAAGAGGAGGGCGTGGAGACGGTGTGAGTGCTGCACCTGCTCTGAGGTGGGTGCGTGTGCCGGCCTGCTTACAATACCAGGGAGGAAAAGAGGCTGGACCTCCCTGCTTTTGCTCTTGTCACTTTCGCTGTCTCTGCCACCTTGAGCTGTTGCCTTTTGCCATGTCACTCTGCCTTGGAGCCAGTTGATGATGGGCTGAAACCTCCACAAACTGTGAACCAAATAAACCTTTCCTTCCTTAATTTGAAGTGTTGTTTATTTTGCCTCAGCAAGGAAAGAAAAGTAACTAAAACTGCTTCCTCCAGAGGCTGGGATTGTAAACAACAGCGCTCACTGTGAACGTAACTGCAGAGCCCAGAACAGTTCCCCTCATGAAGAAAAGACAACACACTTGCACAGCCCTCCTGGTGGCAAGGGACTTGGTTGCGTGACGAGCCCCGCCAGCTGTGCAATGAGGACGCTGCTGGTGGCCTCTGGCAGCACCTAGCAGCATTAGATGGGTCATGAGCAGGTCAAGGTCCAGGGACCGAGGCTCTGTCCGTTTTTGAGGCTTGTAGCAGTGCTAGAAGCTGTTATTAATAAAATACAGAGGTGTCCTCACTCTACCGCAGTAAAACAGTTAAGACTTACCTAAGGCTTTCAGGGTGTCGAAGGGCTTTTATTCCCCATTTAGCTCAGATCTTAAAACCTTTATATAACCTGAGTAAAAAAGGATATAGCCCGAGAGCCGGCCGTCGGGATCCACATCTTCAGTCCCAGGACTCAGGAGGTAGGAGTATCACGGTGAGTTTGAGGCCAGCCTGAACTTGATTGCAAGACTTTGTTTCAAAACTCAAACAAACAAACAAAAGCAAAAAGGATATATCCTGAGAATAGGCCGAAAGGGCATCAGACACCAAGCTGACACTTGGAGTGGCAAAGCAGGCTGCGCAGCAGGCACAAGCCCTGCAGCTGGCCTGCCCTGTGAACTAAGGTTCATGTAAACATCAAGGGCTTTAGTTGGGTATTGTGGTAGTGCACAGAACAGCTGTGCATGCCTTTAGGGTTTTGGTCACAATTACAGCAGTGGGTGAAGGTCCACAGCTCCTTCATAGAGAAGAAGCTAGCAGTTCTGTAAGTAGCCTTGCAGGCCATGAATCAATCAGGGAAGCCCTGTAAAGGAGCAAGCCACTTACCCAGTGGCAGGGTAGCTACACTTGTAGATACCTGCCTCCAAGACAGGGTTCTCTTAATCACCAGTGCTGGCCAGATAGAGAAAGAGTGCAAAACACGAGTTCCCTTTCTGCTGAGTTACAATAGGTGTTAGGGCAGTGCAGTGCATAGGTGACGTGGACGCATCGTTCCATCCACCATCCGCGCGAGGAGCCGGAAGAAACCCCCACAGAGAGGTTCAGCTACCAATACAAACGAGTGCCCAGGGTACAGAGAGGTCAAGCCGTGGCCCTCCCTGCACAACAGACAGCTGTTGCCACGCAGCCAGAAACAGACAGTGTTTAGTCTGATGCTGACAGTGTAATCAATGGCTGAGCTGAGAGCCATGTAGCTGGGACACCTGAGAGCAGGGCCTCCTTCCCATGTGTACTGATAGACAGCTAGGTGATGTATACTAGGCCTAACGTTACGGCTTTCTATGTAAAGGACTGCAGGGAGGCCAGTTGCCCACTGGCCCATATAAAGCCAAGACAAGATAAGACATAGACAATAAGATAGGCTTCTAAGAGCCACACAAAAAAGATAAACAGTAAGACTGGCCACAGGGTGGCCAGCACTGGGCCTACAAAAAGAACAGCAGGGCCACCTTATACAGTTCCACAGGTTGTGTACTGCACCAACATCTAAAAGCTGAGAGGTTTTCCCAGAGGGGAGGGGCTGCCCAGAGCAGGGAGAACCCAGCAGGGTTCAGTTCCTGGAAAATGGCAAGGGTGTGGGGTCTAGGAAAGGGACACCATGAGACATTTGCAAAAAGGCGAAGAGCTAGCATGGCTCCCAGTCTTGGACCGGTTGCATGTGCCAGCCTGGCCCACAGAGGTGACTACACATGTGGGTGTACAAGAATAAGGGACTCTATTATGGTCTGTAATGAGCTCTGCTAGTATTGCTGTTGTAACATGTGGGCCCCAGGATAGCCACAGTGGGCCAATACATCCACTACTAAATCACACGTCACGGCCTGAAGGGGAGCAGTGCAGGGAAACACGAAAGCCCAAGATGGCGGCACTTTGGTTGGGCTGTGAAGGGAAGGGCCTCTGGGAGACAGTGGGTTCTGTATCAACAGGGGTACAGCACAGGCGCGTCTCCCTTTGCCCCAGTATAAATAACTTCTGCAGCCAAGGTCCATGCCGGCCAGTGTAAATAACTTCCATAACCGAGGTCGTTACTGGCACATGGCCACTATTGTGTATTTTGGTATAAATGTAGACACAGCAGCTGAAGCCCACCACAAGGATGGGCTGACTGTGGGGCCGAGGACTGCTGTGGGTACAGGCGCTGAGGGCCGCAAGAGAGGCTGAAGAGACAGACTCCAGCTAAGCAGCCGAGTAAAAGATGTTTAACCCAGTCCACAGTTCTGTGTCTCCTCTTCGGGCTGTGAGAACCTCAAGTGGCCGTACTCAGTCCGAACTCGTGACAAGACAACACCCAGGGCCAATCTTCCTCCACTGCTCTAAGAGAAGCAGAAATAAGAACCAAGATCTGGAAAATTTCTAAAGCTCCAGGCCACAGCACATGCTGGTGAGATACAGTAGCCTGACTTACCTTTTCCCCACTGGAAATTCATTAACGGTTCATATGTAGGGACTGCATGTCATGTACGTAATTGTAACAGTGAATTATGGGAAAGTCGTGCACACTAGAATCCCCTGAGCTGACTCAGCACCTGTCAATCACTTTTGTCAGTTGTATGCAGAGAGATCCAAAGAGAAGCACCCAAGATGGGGCAAGCACCCTTTAAACCCCAAAGCTTGACTTATCCCCTGTACCACTCCCCCCCCCCGTTCATGCCACTTTTGTTTCTGCTGGCACTGACCGCTCACTCTGAGTGCACTTTCAGACATTAACTTCAATACATGTAGCTGCTTTTTCTTTTATTATCGGGTGTACACTTGCCATTCTTTGCTGCACATACACAAGACCGTGGGATCTATTTCTCAGGAGCCCACTGTGTGCTGTATCACTGTAGACCTCCTGTACTGTATCACTGTAGCCTTCCTGTGGCCCCCAGCCAGCTGCCAGCCTTGCCTCCATCCCCTCCTCGCAAAGCGTTGGCATTCCAGAAATCTTCAGTGGCCTCGCGCTGACCAAGAAACTTCAAGGCTCCTGCAGCCTGGCCCTGCCCACCTTCTTCCCTCCCAGCATGCGCAGCCCGTGTGCACTGCACGCCCCTCTGTGACACCCCTCTGCTCCTCCCCAGGGAGAAAGGAGGGTACCTCAGAGCTCCTACCCTTGCCCTGCACTGCTATCTTTTGACCTCACAGCAGCAGCTTTTATTTTTCACCTCAAGGCCTCAGTGACCTGAAAGATTTGGGGTAAAACTGACACTGGACGATGGGGTTCTTTGGATTCTGAGAATTTGGCAAGGAAGCACTTTCCTTCCTGCACCAGCAGAGTGATGCGGTGGGCCAGGTGGGGGCAGCTCAGGCTTTGCCTGAGAGGAGTCAGCCTGGGTCAGGAGAGTGAGCAGGCTGCGCGCATGTTGACTCTGTGGCCGCTGGTCTCAGGAATGCTAACAGACCCTAGTGTTTATTGTTCTTTCTTTTAAAAATACCACTCTGACCACACTGACTCAGGAGTAGATTCACAGGACTTTTGGAGCCCTAACTATCCAAGAAACAAATCACAACAGGTTTGCAGGACCTATGCTGCAGCAGAGGGGTGTCAGTACTCCGGGGGGAGTCCTCCTAGACTAACAAGAAAACTTGCAGGGAGCGTTGATTAGCACCTGCAGACCCACGATTGGTCCAAGTACAGGTCTGCGATTGGTTTAAGTGGGTGCAGGGCTCCAGGACACAGCCAAAGTTGTCATGGAAGCAACCCAGTGAGGGGGCAGGGCTGAAACCAGGGAATCTTCTGGAAAGTTAAGTGTGTGGGGGGGCTGTTAACAGTGGGCCTTGATCCCTCCCTTGCTGCATGCCCCTCCCCCTCCTTCAAAGAGCTAGCAGCCCCTTTGAAAGTGGGAGTAGGTAGGGCTCCTGGCTAACCGTTGAGCTGCTGCCTGCTGAAGGAGAAAGAGGAGATTGGAGAAAGGCTGCTAGATAACCCGGAGGACTCGGGCAAGTTGTACCAGTTCATGGGGGAGGGGCAGGGGAGCACGAGGAAGCGAGGGGGTGGGGCAAGACAATCTCCGGGCTAGGGCACTAGAAAAAGCTGGGAAGGCAGGCACTTCTCCTGTCTCAGGGTGGGCTACAGTCTGGTCATCCATATTGGCCAGGGGCATGGTTCCAGAAGATGTTCCTTCTTTTGGCAGACTTGGCCACAGTCAACTTGTCCTAGAGGCAATCAAATCTTCACGTAGCTGGTTCTGTCAGCCTACACAAAACTCCCTGTCTCTTGGCCTGGGCCCAGGCTATAGCTGAAGGACATGAGGCGCTTGGGCTTTAGTGGTTCTGAAGAAGCACAGGGTGGGGGCAGAAAAAAAGGGAGACAGAAAGAAAAAGAAAACCCAATTCCCACCAGCAGCTTGCCAAGGTTAGTACTGGACAAGCCAAGCCAAGTGTTAGTCCTGGGCAAGACTGTTTTTAAATAATCAGTGCATGTACGTGCACAGCTGAGCAAACTCTAACCCAAGGGTAGAGACAGCAACAGGGGCAGACACAGCATGAAGACAGAGACCCAGACCTTTAACCCACTTTAGCCCCGTCAGATGTCTGGAGCTCAAGTGAAGTCAGTGTACACACATAATACGTGGGGTACACAGTGAAAGCCAGCAGAGACCACCAGGCTTGTGTAAAGGCAACATGACATGCAATTTATCCAGACAGAGCACAATAAAACCGTAAGACCATCTGCCCCAAAGAAAGAGAAGTGTGTCTCTTTTTATAGGGACAGAGAGAAGGCAGGGGACAGTAGGTGGGAAGATAAACATCTGGGATCAAAGTTCTCCAGCAGTCTCGCGTCTCAGTGGGCAGAATCCTTAAGTGTGATATGAATTTTTGCACTTGCCAATGACAGCCTCAGTGCTGAGCTAAGTCCCCTGCAGAGAGCAGTGCTTCTGCTGGCCCACAGGCTGGGGCTGGAGAGTCAGTTCCAATCTGAATCTTATACTCAGTTTTCAGAAAAAATGGCCTTCAGATCCCTGGGAAGAAATCGGGGTGCCATTATCATAACCAGTATCTAGAGGAAAAGTTTGTGGGAAGCGAATCAACACCCAGGGCTGAACTTCAGAATGAGTCATCTTTAAGTTGCCTAAGAGTTAATGAGGCTGTGGGGCTTACATGGGATTTTCCGTGGAAACAGTTTCTCATTTTGTATACACATTCGGCTTCTGCAATTTTAGCACGGTCTCACACCGGGTCTGTTAGACATACCATGCTATAAAGGGCGATTGTTTACTGTGCCCAGGGACTTGTTCTAGCATCCCAAGCTTCTCCCCACCACTGTCGAACCATGGTGGTCCCCAACCGTCTCATTCCGACCCCACCCCCTGCGCCTGCGAGCTTTGCTCTGTAGCTCTCCTGTCTCCCTGCTCTGGATGCCTCAGTGTCAGTGTTGGGAAATAAGAGCAACTTTTCATACCACAAAGAGAAAAACCATGGTTCTCAGACCCCAGGTGAGGTCACAGTGGTTAGCTTGCTTGAGGTCACCCAGAGGGAAGGCTGGGAGGGGGTGCCTCCTCACCAGGATGGGGAAGCCTTCCAGGCGCTGGCCCGCGCTCCCCTTGGCTCCTGTACATATCAACGGAGAGGCGGCTCTGCCTGTGACTCTTCTCCCAGAATATGTCCCCATCTTCACAGACTCTGAGAGGGTCCACTGCAAGACATCTTCCCTGCACATCCCACGTGTGCCTGACAGTGCCCTGCTGTCAGCGGAAGGGGTGGAGTCTTGGCACCCAGGACGTGAGTGGGTTCACACTTGGCTGGAGTTGTCACGCATGTGAAAGCCATCAGCCACAAAGGGGCTTGGATGCACCAAGACCGGAAGTGGGGGTAGGGGAAGAGTCAGGCGGAGGCCAGGCGAAGGGGTCAGGTGGGTGAGAGGAGGCTGCCAGTCATGGAACCTGGGAAGTCGGGTTTAGGGGGTATAGCATATCGGGTAGAGGAACTGACAACTGTCTCACAATCTAACCATTCTGGGCCATGGGTAAACGAGATGTGGATGGTCAGGAGAGACCCAGGAGCCCATGACAGGTGGCAGGGGTTGGAGTTGGTATCCGTGAACTACATGCTGGAGTACCTAAACCAGGAGCTTGTCTTCCAATACTAAAGTAGGTCTCCCTGAACTAGGAGCTGGTTTCCCTGAACAGGAAGCTTGTCTCTCTAAGCTAGGACATGATCTCTCTAAACTAGATGTTTATCTCCTGTCTTGGTTACTTTTCTCTCATTGTGGGACAAAATACCTGACACTTAAAATTAAGGAAGGAAGGTTTGTCTAGCTCCCAGTTTGTGGAGGTTTCAGCCCACATTTGGCTGGCTCCAAGGCAGAGAGGTACACGGCACAGAGCAACTGTTCATGGTGGCGGAAGATAGCAAAGCAACAAGAGCACAGCGGAGGCGAGCAGGCGGGCAGCCTCTTTCCCTCCCTCATACTGTATGCAAACAGGGCGGGTGTAGCACTCATATCCATAATTTCAGCACTGGACCATGGATCAATCATAAAGTCTCCATGAGGCTCTGGGGGGACACCCAGACACAAACCATAACATCTCCCTAAAATAGAAGCCTGTTTCCCTAACATAAGAGCTGGTCTCCTTAAACCAGGAGCTGGTCTCCATGAACTAGAAACTTGAATCCCTGAACTAGAAGCTTTTCTCCATGAACTAGGAACATGCCCCACAAAGTTAGAGCTAGTTTCTCTAAACCAGGGGCTGGTCTCCTTTATATGGGAGTTTGTATCCCCGAACTTGTAGTTTGCTCCTCTAAAGTACAAGCTTGTCACCCTGACTAGATGTTTGTACTAGGATCTTGTCTCCCTGAAACAAGAGTTGGTCTCCCTAAACTAGGAGCTGATCTTCCTTAACTAGGAGCTGGTCTCCCATAAATAGGAGCCGTCTCCCTCTACCAGGACTGAACTAGGGGTTTGTCTCCCTAAACTAGTACAGTGCGTCTCCCTGAGCTAGTAGCTTGTCTCCTAAAAGTAGGAGTTGAGGTGGTCAAGGGCTTTGTCACTGCCGGGTGCTCTTTAAGACAGAGAAGGGATAATTGTTTGGAGTAAGGGAGGTGAGATAGCAAAAGCAAGGAGGAGAGGAAGTTCAACAGGAAGCTTGGGCTGGGGCCATGCTAGGCCATCCTGTGGATGCAGAGACAAGCATCCATCCATCGCTCAGATGGCAGGGAGCTCGGCAGCAGGTTGGTGAGCAAGGGCCAGGGAGGGCCGTTCTGAGCTCCACGAGAAGATCTATGCAGCTGAGGTGCAGTCTTTGAGTCTTCCAGAGCATCTCTGGGATTACACTTCAAGCCAATGACACATCAAGCAAACATCAGTGATCCAATTAAAATATACTCCCTTCTCCATGTCACCAACCCTGTCACCTTCACAACTAGCTGAGCCACCATCACCTTGATAGTGAAGTCAGCTGGGACTTGGCATGGGCCAAGGTATTAATTAACTCAACCTGTCTGATAAAGATAAATGTGATGATTTAATTGCAGGATGAAAGATATGGTGTCAGGTACAGTGGTACACCCCTGTAATCCCAGCTGAGGCAAGAGAATCATAAGGTCAAAGCCCACTTGGGAAACTTAGCAAGATCTTGTCTCAAAATAAAATTGAAAAAATAAATATCTGGGTATGCTTGTCAAGCATATGTGAGGCCTTGGGTTCAGACCCCAGAACAACACCATCAACAAAACCACCCTGCATCTAATTATAACATTACAGTTCTACCTTTCCTCACCCCATTTGCCCAAGGAGTTGTGCCACAAGACCGCATCAGAATGGTTAGTATCCTGTACGCTCCAACTCTACCAAGCTCCTTCCACTCAACCTTTGCAGCAAACCTCTGCTCATCCAAGCTCCAGGACTAGGACAAGGCTGTTTTCATTACTACAGAGCAATGCTCCAGCTACAAAACACTTGAAGTGTATACTGCTCCACCACAAGCACCTAATTCACTGCCTAATGCATGACAGGTGCCCAATAGATGTTCGTTGAATGAGTGAATGAATGACACAGATGGAAAGGAAAATAAAAATATATTTTTAATACCACTGGCTTTAGGGACAAAAAAAGTGCTGAGAGAGGTTAAGCGAACAGAGACCACTCTGCTAGGTTTCTGGAGCACCTGTCTGTGAAGCATTATTCCCAGCACTGTAAGAGATAACAATAGTGATTGAAAGAAAGTCACGCTCCCAACAAAGAAGGAACACAAACCACGTCACGCAGGAGAGATGAGGATGAAAAGTACAAACCTTGCATGAACTGGGCTCTGAATAGGGCTTTACAGTCTAGTGAAACAGTCTGTTCTCCGTATGAAGACACCGTATGAAGGAGGTTTTATGACCCTCAACTCACAGGTAAGGAAATCTAATCTCAGGGACATGATACACAAATAGGGGGAAGACAGGGTTTGAACCCTGGTCTACCTGAGAGCAGAATATGAGCTCTTTTAATAACACTATTGTAACTCAAGAAGCAAAGGCTAAGCAAGTTGAGAGAAGTAAGTTGTCCACATACCCTTGGAGAAGGTAGGGCAAGTGTGCCGTGCAGTGGGTATGAATATGAGCCCGAGTCCAGCGAGTCTGGGTTGAGTCCTATTCATGCACTAACTATACTGTCTGAGAGCGTAGGTCTCAACTGTCCCCCAAAGTCTCATGTGTTCAGAGGTGGAGTTTCAGAAGGCGACTGGATCGTCAAAGTTATTGGACTTCTAGTGATGTAATTCCAGTCTACCACTTCCAGCGCAACCCGTGGTGAGAGTAAAGACGCTAAGGCATATTTGTAGTTGTGGGGAGTCAAGAGGCCTTAAGTGTAGTTACAATGATGGCTAGCATTTCTGCCGTAGAGCCAGCCAACTGTGGACCAAACCTCTGTGGCTGAGTCAAATAAACCTCACCTCCTTTAAGTTGTAGGCATTAGGTATTTGGTCACAGCAGGGAGAAAGTGACTCATGCAGTGGCCTTGTGGATGGTGCTACTCTGAGCCTCAGTTTTCTCATGCATACCAGGGGGATAACAGCATCCACTTCATTAGGCCGCCATAGGTAGAAAGAATTAGTGCTCAAAGCACTTGACAGCAAATACTCATCTGAAATTATTTTGGACAGAAAGCCCATGGGGTTCGGAGAGGGGTGATGGTTCTGGATGAAGAAAATGCAGAGGACTGTGTGTGAAGAAAGGTTTGAATTCGGTTCAGTTGAAACCCAAGTTCATGTAGGGCAATAGTGAGAACAGGGAAGGAGGAGGATTATGGGACTACATGCTTTGCAAACCTCAGAAGGCCAACAAGAGAAACTTGCTTAGAGACACCCAGTTCCAAGCAGAGGAACACAGTGACATCATCATTTTGGAGGGTAGAGAAAGGGGGTGCAGAAGTGAACTAAATCTCCTCTCACAGCAAGATGTGAAGGTGGATAACCAACAACTCTTTTGTGTGTGAGCAGTGCTGGGGATCAAACCCAGGGCCTCCCATATGCTAGGCAAGCACTGTACCACCGAGCCATACCCCCACCTGTTAAAGCTCAACTTCCTAGTCCACAGAGGCAGGATTTCTTTACTTCCCACTTTGGACCTTGACATTCCTATTGTTTTTTACTCCTTTTTAGCCTATTTCTGCTTCCTTATTTCTCTATCCATTGTAACTCTACTTCAGCAACATCCAGATTAACACTACTATGGCTTTTTTCTGGAAATGTAGTTAATTTTTTCATCATTTGTGTGTAATTCAATTGTATAAGTTTAATAACTAGAATAAATACTATGACAACCATGTAAACACTATTTGCAGTATGGCTGAAAAAAGAAGGAAGCTTGGACTCAGTGTTTCAGCAGGAGGAAGATGCACAGGATCAGAACTGGGTTTTAGAAGCCAGGTGTGATGGTGCAGACCTGTAATCCCAGCACTCAGGAGGCTGAGGCAGGAGGATCGTTGCGAGTTGAAGATCAGCCTGGGCTACAAAGTGAGCTCGAGCCCAGCCTGAACTGCACATTGAGACCCTGGCTCAAAGAAGAAGAAGAAAAGAAGCTGAGCTTTAGGAAAATTGGCCTGTCAGTTTATGTAGGTTGGACTGCAAGTGAGAGACTGGAAGGAGGGAACAGGTTAGGAGCCTGCTAGAATAGCCCAGGGTCAGCAGTCATGGGCATTTGGTGGAGAAGAAAGATGGTTTATGCTGCTATGATCTACATGTGTCTGGGTATGCCCCCATCTAAACGATAATTGTACTACTGCTGAGTACGTGTTCTCACAATAGAAGCAGACACGTTTACTAAGTACTTCCTGTGCACAGGGCACTTTGTGAAGTACTTTGTAGGCACTAGTTCATGTTCTACTCCTTCTGGGGTGGGTGCTGTTATTATCCCCATTGTACGGGTGAGGAAACTGATGTTCAGAGGTGGTAGAAAAACACTCAAGGCCATATAATTAGTAATTGCATGACTTAACCTGATTTGTGCGATTCCAAAGGGCACATTGTACCTACGTGCTACATGCTCAGTCCTGCAGCCCTCGCTGACACAGGCTCCCCTCAGTTAGCAATCTTTCCATGGTAATTTCAGGACATCCCAGTATAGGACTAGCATGTGTTCCAGAGGGCCACCAACCTGTGCATGGAATGGAAGCCTGGCTTGCTTACCACTAAGAAATGCTAAGCCTGGGCTTATTTTCTTCCTAGAAGGTGGAGACCACTGATTTACTTTTCAAGTTGTTGTAAGAAATTAAAATAAAATCCTATGGAGCATTATTTCCAGGCAGTGGTCTGCACATAGTAAAAAATGTTCAACACATGGTAGTTGTTACTGCTACCAAAAAACAATCAGCCCAGGCAGATGAGGGGACCAAAGGTCACGCCGGGTGAGGACCAGTTAGAAGCATCTACAGAGGACAGATGTAACAGTCATTTGCAAATGAACGTGATATTGTCAAACAGGGGAGACAGAGAAGACTGTGTGGCTCAGGGGTGCACAGTGGGACCAAGGAGGCTGGCTGAGGAGTTTCCACTCATCTGAGGGGACTCACAGTAGGTTTCTTTGGGAGCCGGTGGGCTCCCGTTACTGAAGGTTTTCCGGAGAAGGTCTGTCAGTCCTTCTGGAGGAAGGAGCAGCAAGGATAGTTCTCAGGCTCAGGCATGTTAGAATTAAGACAGCTGGACCGATGTGCAGAATGTTTGCTTCCTTTGTCCTAGGGTGGAGCTGAGAATTTATCTCCGCTGTTCCTAGGTGCTGCTCATGATGCTGGTCCCGGAGCCCCCACCCTGGGTACCACTGCTTTAAAGTGCAGTTATTTTTCAATTTTGCGCCCATTTGGTTGGTCCATGATGACGCTTCCAAAAATTGCAACAGTTCAGAAAAATCCAAGAACGCCCCAAGTTCTTCATCATACCAAACGTGTTCAGTTTGAAGGAGTGTCCCTTATCCAAGACTGTGAGATTCCTACCACTTCTAAACCCAAAACTTCTACCCTTCCATGAAAGGATGACAACGGTAGGTGGTGGCCTGTTTCTTAGAGCCTTTGCATGACAACATACCACGTGGGCAATCCCCTGGTGGTCTTTAATTTGAAAAAAACAACTCTTTGCCCCATGACCTCCTAAAATCCAGGAAGCATAATTCTCAATGTGCAAGACTCTGAAGTGAGTGGTTTCTCTCAGAGAGCTCTTCCAAAGTCAACTTTGGGTTCTCTGGTATTCATTTTATATTATTTGTGGCAGTGCTGGAGATGGAATCCAGGGCCCACACATGCTAGGCAAGCATTCTACCACCGAGCCACACCCCCCAATCCTCAGGTGTCTTTTTAAAAAGTGTTACTCACCTTTTTGCTGACTGAATGCTTGTTCTGAACACATTTGACCCTTTATGAATGCTTCAAAGTGATCGTTATGGTGTTTATTACTGTGAAGAGCGGCCAAACCCTTAAACCCACAGCCATGCCCTCCAGGAGGCTACTTAAGGCATCAGGACTGTCCGTGCCTCATTAATCTGCCCAGACTGCTTTGTTACTCCATGCGCAGCAATCCTGCCGCCTCTGCTGCCCACTCTCACCCATTAGTTGCCTCATCTCCCGTGTCAGCCTCTTCCCCGCCCATGCTCCCAGGGTCAGCCCACTAAACTTATTAAACCAGGAAAAAAATAGTAATAGCTGGGCATGGTGGTGCACACCTATAATCCCAAGCACTCGGGAGGCTGAGGCAGGAGGATCACTGTGAATTGGAGGCCAGACTCAGCTACATAGTGAGTTCAAGGCCAGCCTGAACTGTATAGTGAAACTCTGTTTCAAAAAGACAAAATAAATAAATAAACCAGGGCTTGTCTTGCACACATCAACTTAAACAACTTGTTTGTGACATGGGGACTGTTTCTGTCAAGGAAAGGGCATAAGATTAATAAGTGATTGACGAGATTTGCTTCTTTTGGGAAATGCTGTTGACAGAGAATCATCCAGAATTTATATTTTTTTTGTTTTGTTTTTTTGGGTTTTTGGTACCAGGAATTGAACTTACAACCTTACACTTGCCAGGCAGGTACTGTGCTGCTGAGCTATATCCCCAGCCCATCATCATCTGGAATTTAATACAAGGTAGAACTTATCAAGAGCAGCTGAGAGACTTGTAAGAGATTAATGGGGGCTGGGGATATAGCTCAGTGGCATAAGCGCCTGCCTGGCAAGCACAAGGTCCTGAGTTCAATCCCGAGTACCGCAAAAAAAAAAAAAAAAAGTATAATTTTGGGGGCTGGGGATATAGCTCAGTGGAATAAGAGCCTGCCTAGCAAGCTCAGGGTCCTAAGTTCGATCCCCAGTACCGCCAAAAAAAAAAAAGAGATTAATGGATGGAAGAGTTAGGCTTTAAACCAGGAATTTCTGAGTGAAGAACTACAAGACTTTCTATATGGATTGGTTAATGTGTTCAATAGTGAACTGCTACAAATCTGACCACGAAATAAGCAAAGTTATAGAGACATTACTCTGTGTGTTGTAGGCTTATTTGCTAACAGTATTTTTTTAACTCTGTTGAAAAAATTGATATAATTTTGACTCAAGAACAAGTAGTGCCAGTTGACTTGAGGAGACTTGGCCTCGTATTGGGTGCTGGACGCACAGAGATGAGGAGACAGCTCTGACTTTCCAGGGGCTCAGTGCTTAATGGAACCAGCTGCAAGAGAAAACAGGTCCAGTAGAGAAAGGCAAAGCAGGAGACTGCTATTTTCATTAAAACATGTGTAATCTTTGGACCTGCATGCTTGCACGGACTCACATAGGGCACTGCAGTGAATTTCAGACCTTGGACTGAAACCTTCCGTCCCCTGTATGCAGACACCCTCTGCACTCTCTTCATCTGACTCCGCGGGGGCCATTGCAAGCCAATCCTTCACACTAGAGCAATCACCCTTCCTGTCATTTAACCCTGCATATTAAAGCTTGACTATTCCCTGGGAGGAAAATGCATCAGCCTGACACCGATAACCACAATCCTAAAGCTCTGAAAACCCTTCTCCCGGAGGTATACTCACCTTTGGGCCTGGACATCAACCATGATCAGATGTCACAGAAAGCACAAACAAGCATTCAGCCACACATCAGCCTGACAAACTGTTAATCACCTTGGGCGAGATCTCTGTGTTGTCAACAATGCAGAAAAGATGACTTCCTCTGCTTGTGAGTTGCTCACTACATAAGCCCCTTCAATTGGAAAATCTTGAGATAAAAGGACAGCTCATTTGGACTCAATTGCCATAAGGGGGGTCCACCATGGCTTCACACCTGTGTACTCACCTGCCAACACGGGACAACTGTCAGCAACTCCTAATTCTATTTACTAGTGAAGAACACCACTGCATTTTAGATAGGGCCCACGTCTGGTTAAAGTCAAAAGTCCCCACCACCATGGTTGATCCTGATCCTTGGGTAAACACAGTCCTCCCCTGAGCATGTCCAAACTGGGACTGTAATTAGACAGAGGGCCATGAAGCCTTAGATCAATACCACAGTATTCTCCTGCTAGGCCTCACAGAGCGAGGCAAGAAGCCAGTAAACATGTCTAAAGCTCCTGAAGTCACTCACTGGAGCCCCACTGAAAAGAAACTCTTCCAAAGCAGACCCTGTGAGACTGACGGACATTTTAGCAAACATGAATTCCTGTACATGCTTGAATGTCCAATACCTCTTCCTGGGATATGACCAGCCTCCCTCACCCTTGAGTTCATTGTCCCAGAAATGATATTGACTCTGATTGTACCCTGGGGGTGGGGGTGCAGAAATAGCGCCTCTGTCAGACTGAAATGCCTGACTATCATAACCCTGAAATTTTGAGAGATTCAGTTCCAGAAGTATGGATAAAGGACGCACACCCAGGGCTTGCTACCAATCATGCCCCTTTGGTGATTGAGCTCTCTCCCAAGGCAACCCCCACCTGCATCACACAGTATACCTCTCCTGCTAGTAAAGCCAGTTCAAGATCTCCCAAGCTGCCAATGCCCCTTGAATGCCTTCCATATACATTTGCTCAGTCTTCTGCCACCCACAGCCCACTGGTACACCTGCTTGGACCTAAAAAATACCTTCTTCCTCTGGATGGCTCCTGTCAGCCGGTCCCTCTTCACAAAGCCAGACCTGCCCCCACCATTTGCTCCTCAAGCTCAAGCCGCTGCACTGGCGTCCATACCCCTGCAGCCAGCTCAGGCTTCAGTATCTACACCACTGGCTCTGACCTCCCACTCCCCACCTGTACTGAGAAAACAAGTTTGTAGGGTCCTGCTGTAAAAACATCATCCCTAGATACAGCCCACCGCTGATTACTGGCAGTGTCAATGGGCCTGCATTTTTTATCAGAGGTAACTCAACAACTAGATGAAACAAAAACTACATAAAGCTTATAACCATTTAAAAGATCAGCTATACCCATAGACATTCCTGCACACACATATAACTCAGATATGTATTAACTACCTCTAAGTTTCAGAAATCCAGCCTTAGATCTTCTGGAAAATTTATCCAGACAGCTCCTCCAAGGCTCCCTCTGAAGAGACAACACACTCAAAGCCCTACTCTGGTCACTCTGGATGCTAACAGGTCAATGCACAGCTGGAGCTTGAGGCCGGCATTCCCGGGATTCAGAGTGTGATTGATTGCTTGTCCCAGTTCCCTCCCATACGTACTGGATATTGTGCTATCCTGCTCGGTTCTTGCGCCCTACCCTCTTACTGAATGTAACCTTTGCTTTGGCCTTGCGGATGAAAGACAACCAGTAAGGCTCTTTTCCTTACTCTTTATCTGGTTTTGTTAGTTGGACTTGTGATTTTAAACTGTCTTCCTCAGAGAAAATAGGTAAAAATCTCAAAGACATAGGGGTAGGCAGAGAGTTCAAGAACAAAAACCAAAGCACAGGGGAAATACTTCAAAGAACCAACAACTGGAATCTCATCCTGCTGAAAAGTTTCTGCACATCTAAAGAAATTGCCAACAGAGTAAAAAGAAAACCCACAAATTGGGAAAAAAAGTTTTAGTGGACTGTCCCTCAGACAAAGGTCATCTATTTAGAACATATAAAGAATTAAAAAAACATCAACCTTCCCAAATTCAAAGACCCAATCCAGAAATGGGCATCTGAGATAAATACACACTGAGATAAAGAAAAACAAATGGCAAATAAATGCATGAGAAAGTGTTCACCATCATTAGTCATTTGAGAAATGCAAATTAAAACAACACTGAGATTTCATCTCACCCCAGTAAGAATGGCTATCATTAACAAATCAACCAATAACAAATGCTAGCGAGGCTGTGGAGAAATGGGAGCTCTTCCCCACTGCTGGTGGGAATGCAGATTGGTGAAACCACTGTGGAAATCAGTTTGGAGATTCCTCAGAAAACTAGGTCTAGAGGTCCCATTCAACCCAGCTAGTCCCCTTCTGGGTATTTTCTCAGAAGAACTGAAAACATTATATCACAGTGATATATGTGCATCCATGTTTATAGCAGTGCAATTTGTCATAGCTAAATCACGGAAGTAACCCAAATGTCCATCCACTGAGGAATGGATAAAAAAGTTGTGGTATTTTTATATAATGGAATATTATTCAACTATAAAGAAAGATAAACTCAAGGCTTTTACAGGTAAGTGGTCACAACTAGAGACCATACTCATAAGTGCAATAAATCAGACCTCCGTGGGTAAGCAATGTATTGTCTCACTAATATTAGAACCTGAAAGAATGAATAAAAATGAAGAGGTACGATAGACATTGTGAAATGAAAGGAAACTGCTCAAAAGTAAAGAGCAACTGGGATGAGGGAAAAGGTAAAAGAAAGAAGGGGAAATTATGTATATATGTATACGCAGGATAGCTAACATAGCTGTACTACTGACTTCTATCTTCTTCTTCAATGTGAATAACTCTGCCTCCTAATCCTGGGTGTCCTTGGGTGTTTCTGCTTGCCATGGCATCAGGACACCGACACAGCATAGACAAAGACTTCGCCACAATGTAGCTACAGTAGTGTCTTCATTTTTACCTGAAACCCCATCAGCCTAAACTGTACTGTCCACATTTCTTTAGATGTGCAGAAGCTTTTCAGCAGGATGAGCTTCCACTTGTTGCTTCTTTGAAGTATTTCCCGTGTGGTTTGCTTTTTGTTCATGAACTCTCTGTCTACCTCTATGTCTTCAAGAATTTTACCTACTTTCTCTTCCAGTAGATTTATTGTCTCTGTTTTAATATTGAGATCTGTGATCCATTTTGACTTGAATTTGGTGCATGGTGATAGACTTGGATTTATTTTCAATCTTTGGCAAGTGGCAAGCCAGTTTTTCCATCACCATTTATTGAAGAGACTATCTTTCTTCCAGTGAACTTGTTTAGCCCCTTTGTCAAAGATTAGGTGGCTGAATGCATTTGTGGTTGTGGTTGTTTCTTCCAGTCTGTTCCATTGATCCACAGGTCTGTTTTTCAGCCAGCACCATGTTGATTTTATTACAGTAGCTTTGTAGTATAATTTCAGGTCAGGGATTGTGATTCCACCTGACTTGTCTGTGCTGCCCAGGATTGCTTTTGCTATTCTGGGTCTTTTCCAGCTCCAGATGAATTTTAGGAATGTTTCTCTAGATCTGTGAGGTTGTCACATTACTTTAAAAACTACAAATCAGCACCTCAGCTAGACCCATTTGCATTACCTAAAGCCAGTTAAGGGGATAAAAAAATGTCCTAGCTAGCTTTGTACATAGTAATACACAGAGGTAGGGCCAAATGCTCTTTCTTTCAAGGAAAGCTGTCCATATGGTCCTCCACAAGAGGGTACTGTTGAAAAGTAGACATTAATTAAAAGGAGTCTCCATACCTTGCCACCATAATCAATCTATAAGCCTTAATACAAGAAATTAATAAACAAGCAAACAAAAAGTAGAAACATGGAGCCGGGTGTTGTGGTACACACCTGTAATCCCAGCACTTGGGAGGCTAAGGGAGGAGGATCGTTGCAAGTTCAAGGCCAGCCTGGGCTACAAAATGAGCTCAAGGCCAGCCTGAACTGCATAGTGAGACCCTGTCTCAAAAAGACAAAAAAAAAAAAAAGTAGAAACATGAGGCGCCAGGCATGGTGGCACACTCAGGAGGCTGACGCAGGAAAATCGCTGTGAGTTGAAGGGCAGCCTGGGCTACATAAGGGAGTTCAAGGCCAGCTTGCTCTACAAAACGAGACCAAAAAAAAAAAAAAAGACAAAAGAAAAGAAACATGAGAAGACCAAACAACAAAATCTCCAAAAACTCCCAGTTCCCTCAAAGCTGACCCATAGAGCATTAAAAGGGGATGAAACCAAAAGAATACAGCCAAATTATTTGAAAAGGTAGCAGAGAAGCTAACAAAACAGATCGATAAGGACATTGGCCAGCTCACATGTAAGTAAACAAATAATGGGCCAAATAAAACGACAGAAAATGATAAGAAAAAGCTAGCAGAACCAAACAAAACTGCAAAACATGAGTGACCAGCATATAAAAGAATTAGAGGACATAAAAAATTCCAAATAGAAATTTAGGAAGTTAAAAATTCTATCAAAAGTATGGGAGGTTGAAGTGACCCATACAAGGAGAGTGTGTCAGAATAGGAAGACAGACATGTTGTCAATGAACAGTTAATGAGTGCTGCCTTAAAAACAACAAGAGAACGTGAAAAACAAGCCCAACAGATTCTAGGTAATAAAAAAAGGACCAATTTCACATTATTTGGAATTAATGAAAAAAATCAAAAGACAGCACAAACGGCATTTTTAAAAAACTTGTTTTCCTACCATTTTGTGTGATGAAGCTCTGCATTATTTCCAGTGTTGTTGGGTTTTTTTACTGTTACTGTCTTGATTGTTTGATCAGTCTTACATTCTAATGTCTGGTGGGGTGAGCAACTTCACTGAAGATAACAGTATGTAATGTAGCAACCAGTGTTAATTTCTATCATTTTGTTTTGAGGTCATGTATCATTTTTGTTGCTTTTGTTTTGATTTTGTTGTTTTGTTTTGATTTTATCTTCATTATTGCTTTGTTAGTTTTTTAATTTTTAAAATAAACAAATAAAAAACCTGTCCACTGCAATAATAGCAAATTTTGAAGTAAAGAAAAAGAATTTACCATACAGATAAATGAAGAGTATATAATATCAAGTAGCTACAATCAGAAAAGAATCTCTCCATCACACATCATGGTCAAACCTCAGAAGGCCGGCAGAAGAACAGAATCTTAAAACTGGTTAGAGAAAGGTAACAAATCACTTATAAATGCAAACTCATTATAATAGATTTTCCAACAGAAATCTTAAACCCTAGGACAGCACTGGAATGAAAACTTCCAGCCTAAATTAGGAAGTATCCTACAAAACTAACTAACTTTCTTTCTTTCTTTCCTTCTTTTTTTCTTTCTTTCTTTCTTTCTTCTTTTGTCTTTTTTTTAAGCAGTGGCAAATTTTATTTGAAAAAGTAAAAATAAAGAGTGAGGGAGAGGGAAGCTGAGGCAGGAGGATTGCTGTGAGTTTGAGACCAACCTGGGCTACAAAGTGAGCTCAAGGCCAGCCTGAGCTGCATAGCAAAACCTTGTCTCAAAAAGACAAAATAAATAAATAAATAAAAAGGAAGAGTAAGGGGAAAACTGCTCTACAGAGCAAGCTTAGGCTGAGTAAAAGAGGAAAAAGCCAGAAGAAAGTATACCCTGGTTGGACACTGTTTCCGATTGTCAGGACAAGTCTTCCCCACTCATCAAGAATATAGCTGAGTGGCAAAGCTGGGGCCATCGTTTATTGGCCAAGTCCAAGGGGTTTCCCACTCACTTGGCTTGGGGCCCATAGAGAGGAGAAGACAACCAAGGCTTGACTTGGTACCACAGAGTCCCACGTAGAAGGAGGAGACCGAATGGTTCCATAAACCCTCCTTCGTGAGACCCTAACATAGACGACATCTCTGTCTGAGTAATGCCTCATCAATAAGCGCGGAAGAAAGCCCCCCCACAAGTGAGGCTTTTGTCTCCATATTGGGCCCCATTAACTCATCAGGGAGAAGGCGGGAAGCCACTGTCAGCTGCTCTTTGGCCCTTTAACTCCCGTGAAGGAAGGGCAGAACTTCCCCAAGCAAAACTCCTTCAGCCTTTAGTTGAAACCCTTGATGGTCCCAGTTACAGTGTGAGTGCCTTGACAGGTCTGCTTGTGCTCTGAGCCCCTTAACGGTTCCGCGGGTATTTCCAGTCCCCTGATGGCTCTACTTAGCCAGAATAGAACCAACTGAGAACACTGTCTCTTGCATTTACTTCAATAGTTTAAAAAAATATATAGAACAAAAAAACCCCACAAACCTGAAAACAGGGAAGGCTCTGCTTTTGCACACTCACGGTCTCTTTAATTAACTTATAAATACCGCCTATGTGTCCTGCTAAGGTCATCAGACATAGGGTCTTAAATTATCTGCACTTAAACAAGGGAGAAATCCAGCTAGGAAGCTCTGGTCTTGGATGAGATTTGAGACAAAGAGGAAGCTGTCAGCTAAAGCTGGCTTGAACTGTCCTACCCAGGCAAAAACCTTTGCTATTTCTTTCTTTTTTTTTTTTTTTTTTTTTTTTTTTTTTGGTTTTTTTGAGACAGGGTCTCGCTATGCAGTTCAGGCTGGCCCTGAGCTCACCTCTGTAGCCCAGGCTGGTCTCAGAATTCGCAAGGATCCTCCTGGGTGGGCCACCACGCCCGGTGGATATTTCCTTTTAAAGCAGACAAATTTTTCTCTTCCATGTGGGGAAGAGCCACTGTGCAAATTAAAACAATTCAAAAGGAAAAGAGGTTCCTCCCACTTGTTCTTCAAAATCAGAGGCTTAGCTGATAAGGCCAGTTAATAAAAAAAAAAGAAAAAGAAAAAGATGGTGCCAGTTGACATAAACCCATGTCTAGAGGCATTATTCCATGTAGACCATAGGCCCATTTATCGGTGCCATCCACATCCAGGGTGGGCACCTTAGTCCTAGCATCTCACCAAACCATAAAACAAGAGGAAAGAAAAGCCGCTTCCAAAACCAGGGTAGAAAGAAAGAACTCAGGTTAAACTGCCCTCCACCAAAAGAGTAGCAAACAAATGCAACATGGACTAAGAAGGAAAAGCTGTTTACAAAACTGGAGTAAGGGAAGACTAGTTTAATTTCCAAAAGGAGTAGCAAAGTACAACAAAGGCGTGGACAACAAGGACCTGGAGAGTGAGCACAAGCAGCTAGAAAGAAAAGCAAACACCTACATTCCCTTCCCCCATCCCAACGGCCGGGCCAGCAAGGCTTGCCTGGCGCCTTCAGAAGAGTCCTTCGATTCTGGACTTAGGGGAGAGAATAATGGAAAAAGAAAGAAAGAAAAAAAGCCTCATGAAGAGAAACAAAACCTGTGCCCAGGCGGGCCTGCCTTGGCCTCTGGTACACGAGCTTTACTCTCGGCTGGCCACACCAAAATATTAATGGGTAGTTCCTTCTAAAAGTGCCTCACTTAGCCTGGTGGTCCTCAGGGGCACCCCGTGGACTTGACCAGGACCCGGGGAGAGCCTCGCCAGGGCAACCCTTAGGACTCGACCGGGCCTCCGGACATGATGTATCAAGGCGGAGCCTGGCGGTTCGCTGGGTAACCCTGCCTACTCAAATGGACCCCCAGTGGCCTTGAGGGCTTGTCCATGGGGGCTTGACCGTAGTGAACCTGGTTCCCTGCCTATCTACCATCTTTGAAGCTGGATGCTTTTCCACCTCCTGCCACAGCAATTTGTGTACACCCATGTTTCTTACAGCATAATCTGAAGCAGTCATGTCTTTTCCCACTGTGAGAGCCCGAGGGAGTAAATAAACCAAAAAATACAGTTATTACCAGAAGGAAGACGACTGATTGGGTGGTAGAACAATGGAGATGAGGGTGGAGAAAATTGATTAATCGAACCAGCCATCATCTGTATAACTGAGTAACAAATGCGAAGATAACATTATGTAATACAGCATACAGTGTTAATTCCCTACTGTCTTCTCTACAATTTGGTATTTCCTTTATTGTTTTTGTTTAACAAATGTGAAGATAACATTATGTAACACAGCATCCAGTGCTAATTCTCTACTATCTTCTCTATAATTCGGTATTTCTTGCATTGTTTTTGTGTTATTCTGGTTTATATGTCTCCATTCTTTTGTCTTTAAAAATAAAAAAAAGTAGTAAATCAGAGCAAAATAAATAAATAAATAAAAGTGGCTCACCTGATAAACACTGACCAGGTTTGGGGTTGCTCATCTCTCCTTCTGGAGTTAGAGTCTTGGTTCTTCTAGTCTCAAACAAAGAAATGAACAGAATGAGTGACAAAGTTTATTTGCAAAAAGTGAAAAGTGAAGAGTGAAGGAGGAATTGCTCAGTAGAGTGAGCTTGGACTGAGCAAAAGAGGAAAAAACAAAATAAAGTATACCCTAGAGGACACATGGTGGGATGTTATGAGGAAAACCACACTAGCCAAAAACTATCTTTCTAAATTGATGAAGAGCCAGGCATGGATCTGGGGCATGTGATACTGGGATTAAGGGTGTGTGGTACTAAATAAGTCCACTGATTGCAATTAGCATAGCTATCAGTGTGACTGCAAGCACTTACTGAAGACAGAAGCTCCAGTCTGGGTGTGGCTGGCACCAAGGTGCTTGTACCCTACATAGGAGAAAAGAAAAAGGCAGGCTCACTGCTGTGGCTTGCTGCTTGCTGCCTTCTGCTTGCCACACCATGAACTGTTTCTCCTCTGTTATGACCCTCTGATATGATGCCTTGCCTTGGAGGCAGATTGAGGAGGATCACCTAGGTGACTCTCCTTGAAAGAGGAGCAATTGCCTCCCTTTTGGCTGAGCCTGATTCTATTTCCATGTATTGATATGTGCCAAGCTGGCTAGGACTGTTCCTTATCCCTTTAATTTGGTTTAAGCAATGCATATCAGTCTAGCTGATACTGGGGAAACCGGCTACCACAGGAAATAGAATCAAGAATCAATAAATGGGGCCATATCAAATTAAAAATCCTCTGCAAAAGAAATAACCAACAGTGAAAAGAAAACCGACAGAATGGGAAAAAGTTTTGCCAGCTATTTCTCAGAGCACTAATACCTAGACTATATAAAGAACTCAAAAAAATTAAGGCCCACCCAAAAATAAAAGATCAACCAAAATTGGGTAAGTGAAATAAATAGACACTCCATGGAAGAAATATAAACACCCAATAAATACATGAAAAAATGTTCAACATTACTAGCCATTACAGAAATGCAAATTAAAACAACCAGGAGATCTCATCTTACCCCAGAAAGAAAGACCATCACTAAGAAATCAAATGACAAATGCTGGTGAGGCTGCAGAGGAAAAGGGGTCCTTAATGTGAAGTAGTGCAACCACTATGGAAAGGGGTTCCTCAAAAAACTAAAACTGGAAATTCCATTTGACCTAGGTATTCCTCCTGTGGGCACCTTCCCCAATGTGTTAGAGACATCAGATTACAGTGATACACACACGCCCATGTTTACAGCAGCATGATTCATAATGGCTGAATATTGGAAGTGGCCCATATGTTCACAAAGAGATGAATGGATTAAAAAATGCAGCATGTACACACAATGAAGTTCTACACTGCCATTAAAAAAGATACACTTGAGTCGTCTGTAGGAAAATGGATGCATCTTGAGACATAACATTGAAAAAAATCAAGCATCCAAGCTTAAATACCGCATGGCTCCCCTTATGTGAGAAGCCCAAAATATAAATACAGAGCAAAAGGGAAGATAAACAACAGGAAGTAGGAGCTAGATCTTTCTCAAGTGAGAAGCGGATCAAGCAATGGAGGGAGGTGCTGGGCAGGGAAAGGGGTGAAAAAGGAATTGAGCTGTGCTGTGTGCATGCACCAATTCCCTACCAGGAGTGGAAACATTGTGTATGCCACACATGCACTAATAAAAATGAAGGAAGCAAGAAAATAAAGATGCATTTAAAAGAAAATATGAAGAATGAAATTTAAATTATGATTCATTGCAACAGGTGGTTCACATTCTCCAAGCCTGATTTATATACCATGGAGTATCCAGCTACCCCACAAAGCCATGAAATCTTCAAAACTGCTTTGCCACAAGAAGACCAAGCATTCTGCATTCAAAGACAAGTGTGGGGAGTTTTACAAAGGGAAAAGTGAAAAAAAGTGAAAAAAAAAAAAAAGGGGCTGGGGATATAGCTCAGTGGAATAAGCGCTTGCCTAGCAAGCGCAGGGTCGTGAGTTCGATCCTCAGTACCGAAAAAAAAAAAAAGGGAAAAGTGATGAAGATGAAGAACAGAAACAATCCTTGAAGGCCAAACTGTCATCAAATGTGTCTGCATTGATCAACTGAGGAGTGGATAAGAAAAATGTGGTGTTTTTATACAATGGAGTATTACTCAGCTATAAAGAAAGATAAACTCTAGGATTTTATAGATAAATGGATGCTAGAGACCATACTAATAAGTGAAGTAAATCAGACCCTCGTGTGTAAACACCATATTGTCTCCCTAGTGTAAGAACCTGAAAGAGTAAATAAAACTGAAAAACGCACAATAGATACTGTGGAAGGGAAGAAACTGCTCAATAGGAAAGAACAACTGGGAAATACACACACACATACACACACACACACACACACAAATAGCTAAGATATTTGTACTACTAATTTCTATTGGTTTATTGAAAGGAACAGTTAATGTTTACTGTAGCTTTTTTTTTTTTTTGGTACCTTGCGCTTGCCAGGCAGGGGCTTATGCCACTGAGCTATATCCCCGGCCTAGGAACAGTTAATTTTTAATTGTTTGATCAGTCTTGCATACCCCTATCTGATAATCTAAGCAACTACTTTGAAGATAACAATAAGTAATAAAGCAACCATTGTTGATTTCCTATCATCTTGTTTTGAAATTCTGTATCATTTTTATAGTTTTTATGTTGTTTAGTTTTTGTGTTTTTGTTCATTTTTGTCCTTTTCTCTTTAAAATAAAAAAAAAATTTTAATTTCTACAAAAATTTGTCTGCCCTGAGAACATCATTCCTATCATTAACCACACAGTTAACGCTAAGGAGCACTTTACAGTTGGGGAAGAGCTGATCTTTCTTGCTACTCAGTACACTTGTTGTGAGCTTTTAGGACTGCCTGCAGGTCAGCAGTTGGCATGTGTTCTCCTTTCAGCTAGCGCCATAATTAGAAGAATAGGTGAACTAGCAGAGAATGCTGAGGTGTTGTCAGGGAGGACTCTGCCCCTGTGGTATGCCATCCAGGGCGATGAATCTCCTGGTGTTGACACCAAGGCAACAATGCTTATTTTCTCGCAATGTGTGTTTCAGGAGGACAAACGTGACGATATGTTATGTGCCAGCCAACACCACAGCTGCAGAACTACTAAAGTCTTGAATCTATGAATGATTATATAGCACTAGAAGTGGAATTTCTCTTTTAGTGTTGGTATATGCATGGACAGAGCAGGTGCCATATGTGGACAGCTTTCTTATTTCACTACTTGGGTCAAAGAATGCACTTCAGAATGTGAATCTTGCACCATGTCATTCTCAGAGATACGCTGGCTAGCTGAAAACTATCACTTGAACTTTAACAATATTTTGGAGGATGTTATTGAAACTATCAACCACATTTAAGTGCATACGCTGAACTCACCTCTGTTCATGCAGCTCTGTGAGGAGGTAGGTGCATAGCACATACGTCTTCTCTTCTACACAGAAGTGAAGTGGCTTTCCAAAGGAAGACCGACAGTCAGAACGTTTGAGTTCTGAGAGCCGCTCCAGAAATTTCTTTTAGAAAAACACCCACCACCAGCAGCACATTTCAGTGACACAGAATGAGTAGCAAAATGTGCTTACTTGTGTAATATATTTAAACTGCTCAACAAACTCAACCGATCATTTCAAGGGAGACAGATGATTGTGTTCAAGTCAACAGATGAATTGGTTGCTTTCAAAGCCAAAGTGAACATGTGAACACTGGGATTTTTCACAGGTTAAGCACTGTTATGGTTTATATCTAGATGTTCTCTAAAAGCCTCTTGTAGTCAGAGGTGGAGCTTTCTGGAGGTAGCTGGATTTAGGGTGTGTGAATGTAGGTTAAGAGTGTGTTGCTGGGGTTAAGGGCATGGATAATGGAACCCCCACTCTGGGTATAGGTGGCACCAATCAACAGGCTTGTAGCTGGGGAGATAGCTCAGTGGTACAAGTGCCTACCTGGCAAGCACAAGGTCCTGAGTTCAATTCCCGATTCCAAAAAAAAAAAAAAGGGAAAATAAGGGGACAAATACAAATCAGGCTTAGCGGTGGCAGTGGTGCTGCAGCTGCTGCTTGTTGCACTGGATTTTTGTTACCTTCCTTCTTGCCTGGAATGTTTCTCCTCTGCAACGCACCTCTGCCATGCTGTGCTGCCTTGGAGCCAGCCAACTATGAACTGAAACCTCTACAAACTGTGAGCTAAAAATAAACCTTTCTTCCTTTAACTTTAGGTGTCAGGTATTTTGTCTCAGCAATAATAAAAATAACTATGACAAACATTACAGAGATTTTGAAAACTCTGAGCCAGGACTCTTTCTTCTACCTAGTACACGCTCATCTCTCAGCTTTCAAAAGAGTTTGAGCATTACTTCCCAACCACAAAAGACCCTGGATTGGGAAGGAATGGATATGCCACACATTTGTGAATTAACTAGGTGAATAAACTGCTTGAGATTGCAAGTGAAGGTGGTCTTTAAAGTATGTATATTCTACACAACTTCGAATTTCCATATGTTCTGGATTAAAGTTAGAATACCCTAAAATTGCCACAATAGCGTTGAAAAGTCTGTTTCCATTTCCAACATCTTATGTCTGTGAAATAGTTGTGTTTCTTTTTGTTTGTTTGTTTGTTTTTTGTAGTGCTAGCAACCAAAATGATACTGTGGAATAGACTGGACATAAGCAATACACTTTGGGTGTCACTGTCTCCCATTATGCCCAAGTGATACTGTCTGGTTGCAGGAAAACAAGGTCAGGGAGTCCACTGATTCTACATGATAGTGAGTTGTGTACTTATTACATTATATGTCATAATGCAAATATGATACAAATAAATTGCACAAGAAATATAATGAACTTGAATGATCCCTCCTTCTCATCCATGGAAAATTGTTTTCCATGAAATAAGTCCCTGGTGTCAAAAATGTTGGAGATTGCTGCTTTACACGGCCCCTTGTCCACTCTTCTTGAGTGCTGTCCCCCTGTTCTGCTTCCTGGCACTAAACATCTGTGTTCCACTGTACCCTTTCACCATGGTGTTTCTGCCTCAGAGCCAATCAATAATCATGGACTGAATTCCCCCAAACTATCAGTCTCCTCCTTTAAGCTGTGAGTGTTAGGTATTGTGTCCAGTGAGGGACACCTAATACAGAAAATTGTTACTGGAGAAGTGGACTCAGTGTTGTGATTATACCTGACCATGTGGTGTAGAAGCCTTTGGAACTGGTTTGCTAAACCAGTTTAGAAAGATTTGGAGATGTAGGCTAGAGAAGCCTTAGAATTCACTGAGCAGGTTGTGTTTGGTGGTATTCACCCACAGTGGTGGCACTCAGGAGGCTGAGGTAGGGTTCACATGAATTTGAAGCCAACTTGGGCTACACAGTGAGTTCAAGACCAGCCTGAACTACATAGCAAGACTCTATCTCCAAAAAACCCAAAACTAACAAACAAAGAAGCAACCCAGAATTCATTGCACAGAACTTGATGGGTGATTCTGGTCAGAGCCCAAAAGCCCAGAAGACTTGAATGTTAATGAGAATGTGGAAGGTAAAAGCCAGGCTCAGGAGATCTGAGTTGGGAACAAAGAGTCTATTCACATCTGGACTAGAGGCCATGTGTGTTACATTTTGGCAAAAATATTATCTACATTTTGCCCATGTCATAAGATTTTGCAAGAGACTGTGATTAAGGACAGTATAGTAATTAATCTGGCAAGAGACATTTCAAGACGGCCCAAGGCTTAGAGTGTGGTATGGGTACTGCTGGCTATTTTTATTCAGATTTATAATGAGAACCAGAGGCAAAAAACAGATCAGAAAAATTTGAGTAACTTAAATTTTGGCCCAGAAGAGATCATACATAAAGTTGGGACCAAAGAGGTTTGGCTATAAAGAGATTAGCACCATTAAAAGGAAATCAAGTACTTTGTACAGGGACAAGAAGAAAGATGACTTGAGGACATCTTAGGAATGTCCTTAGCAAGATGCCACCCATCACAGGCTTAGAAGTGTAAAATGCAAAAGTTTCATCTGACAAGCAAGTCCCTGGGATATTTGCTCTAGAAGGGTCTCCTACGGTATTGGTTCTCTGAGATACATTTACTGTGATCAGCTATGCATGTATGCAGGAGTTGCTGCAGCCATGGTTCAAGGAGTTTCGGCTACTGCTTGAACTGGCATCCAACACTGGCATCAACCACATGATGTTCATTTTACTGGCATGCAGAATGTAAAATCTGTGAAATTAGGAAGACTTCTACCCAGATTTCAAAGGAAGGCCTGGAAAGCCAGGCAAGGAGCTCCTGAGAGGTAATGCATGAAGCTGTGAGAATAAATTCAGTGTTGCTGTGGAGACCCTAGGAAGTTAAAAATGCTGCTAACCTGGAATATTTGCTGAGGATAAACGCAGCCTGAAAGTGAAGCCAGCCCATGAGAGAAGCATTATCGCCTACAAACCGTAAGGCCATAGGGGTGGGTCTGCCCAAGTCCTCTGGAATTCACATCTTATCCCCATCTGCCCCACATGCTAGACTTAATGTTTCCCCTGCTGAGTTTCAGGGGTTTTTTAGCGGGAGAGGCAGTTTGAGACAGGATCTCACTATATAACTCAGACTGGCCTCAAACTCACAGCAATTCTCTTGCCTCAGACTTGCAAGTGCTGGGATTATAGGCAAAGGTTACCAGGTCCAACCTGAGTTTCAGTCTTGACTTTGTCTGATTCTTTTCTAGCCCCTTTTGGAATGGGAATGCTTACCCTGTGCCACTGTACATCGGGATTATGTAACTGGTTTTTTTCTTTTGCAGAAGTTCACAGCTAAAAGTTTGCCTTGAGTCTCAGAATATACTTGAACTTGGACTGTTTAAAAAGCTGGAACTGTTGAGACTTTGGGGAATGGATTATTGTATTTCCATTTGTACACAAGATAGTCATGTGGAATTATGAAGTGACTATTGTCTTTATTTGAAGATAAAATATGGTTTAAGGAGATATGCTTTTCTTTTGAGACAGGGTCTCACTATATAGCTCAGGCTGGACTTGAAGTTGCACAAATCTTCCTATCTCAGCCTCTTTAATGCTGGAATTTCAACCATGAGCCACCATGCCCAGCAAAGCAGGTATGCTTGAATGTGAAGTGGACAGGGTAGATTGTGATCATTAATCCTGCTAGACCAATCTTTATGGATTAAGAAACACCTAGCAGATTAGTAAAGCATGCTCTGGTGCTTTCCCCCTTCTCTGCTCCCGAGCTGCCACAAACTAAGCATCTTTGTTCTATCACACCCTTCCATCATGTTTTGCCTTGAAGCTGAGTAACCATGGGCTGAATTCTCCAAAACCATGAGCCAACTGAACTTCTTATCCTTTGCTGTGTGTACTAGGTATTGTTTCTAGCAATAGGAAAGCTGACCAATACACTAGTAAACCATTTCCAAAGGTTCCTCCACATCATCAGATAGAGCGACAGCCTTACTTCCTGGCACCAGTTTTATGATAGTTAATTTTCCACCACTATGGCAAAATAACTGAGATAATTAACTTATGAAGAGGAAATGTTTATTTTGGTTCATAATTTTACATGTTTTACTCCATGGTGAGGTGGATTCCTTGTTTTTAAGCCTCTGGTGGGCATGCTAAATGGCTATGGAAGGAAGCACACTGTGGAACAAACTCTTCTCACCACGGCTAGTAAGCAAAAGAAGAGAAAGGTCCAGGGGTCCCACAACTCTTGTAAGAACACACTTTGCAATGACCTAAGCTGGACCTCTACTATGTTCTGTGTCCTAAAACTTCCACTGCCTCCCAATCACTCCACCCTGGAAACCAAGCTTTGAATACAGAGGCATTTGGAGGATATTCACCATCCAAGCTATAGCGGCTTGCTCACTTTGCAGATTTGTTTTGAGGCATATATTGAGATAGTGGATGTGTCAAAGCTAGTAAACAAGCACTCAATATTTATTATTATTATTGAGTCAGAAAAATTTCCCTCCTTTTTAAGTATCCATATGGTATTGCAACACTCACAAAGTATTTAGAACAGTCTATTCTGTAGTTATATTTTATTTGATTGTACTATACTTACGTATAAGGTATTTAAAACATGCTTGTAGCAGGTTTCCTCAGAAAAGCAAACAAGAGATAGATACAGCATTTTTTAGTCAAGGTTGTATTTGTTCCAAGCTTCATAGTACTCCCCTGTGGTCTTGCGTTATGGTGGTTGTTTTTTTAAATAGTTGTTTTCATGTCACCCTGTTGGTCCATGGCAGATTTACAGGCAATGACTGAGTTTCTATGTTACAGTTTAGTTCATTTTGTTGTACATTGTCGAAGGTAAATATGTAGAAAATACATAAAAGCTGAATACACAGAATGCATATAAAATCATGACTCTTAAAGCTTTAGAGATCATCACTTTCAAGAATACTCATCAGAGTTCTGGTTACTAAGTGCAGTTTAGAAAGTAGAGATGGTCTGGGCATGATGGGGCATGCTTGTAATCCCAGCACTCAGGAAGCTGAGGTAGGAAGGCTGCTGTGAGTTTGAGGCCAGTATGGAGTACACAGAGAGTTCGAAGCCAGCCTGAACACAACATGGAGAGGGGAAGGGACAGTCTTCACTTTCTTCCCAACTACTGTCTTGCAGCTCACAGGAAAGGAAAATGGACTGACTCTACAGAGACAAAATATAAGCGGGGACCCCAGAGGGCTTCAGGAAAAACATGGTGGTGGGACAGACTGGTGGGTGCTGTGAGCTGTAGGGAGAGCATAAGATTCCCTAAACCTCAACACCAAATAAAACAAACAAAAAACAATAGAAACATAAAGCTGGGCGTGGAGGTGCATGTCTATAATCCCAGCACTCAGGAGGCTGAGGCAGGAAGATCATCACAAGTCTGAGGCCAGGACGCACTACATAGTGAGTTCCAAGCCAGCCTAAACTACATAGTGAGATCCTGTCATAACTAACACACACACACACGCACACACACACACACACACACACACACACACACACCAAAACAAAAAATAATAGAAATATGAGACAAAAATGCAACAAAATGCTTCCCAAAACTCCCAGCTCCCCTAGGGGGTATCGAGGAGAAGAACATAAGCCACACACCCAAATTATTCAAAAGTATAACGGAGAAGGTTAGAAAATAGATCATAGAGTACTCGGCAGGATCACAGAGTTATAACTACACAAGCAATGGAAGTGGAAACCAAAACGATCCAAGAGTTTTCAGAAAACACTAATAAAAAGCTAGCTAAGCCAAACAAAATGATTCAAAACATGAATGACCAGTTTAGCAAAGATTTAGAACCCATAAAAAGGTTTCAATCAGAAAATGGATAGATTCCTAGATACATATGAATTACCCAAGCTGAACCAAGAAGACACAAAAGCCCTGAGTAGTCCACTATCATTCAGTGAAGCTGAACAAGTAAATTTAAAACACCCTACCAACTAAGAAAAACCCAGGTCCCAGTGGATTTACTGATGAATTTTACAAGAACTTTAGAGAAGATCTAAATCCGATACTGTTCGAACTCTTTAATGAAATCATAAATGGAAGCAATACTCCCAAAGTCATTCCTAGAAGCAAGCATTACCCTGAGTCCAAAACTAGAAAAGAGCCCAACCAACAAAGAAAACTACAGACCAATCTCTTTAATGAACATAGATGCAAAAGCAAATGGAATAACATAGATACTAGCAAATGGAATAAAGAAAACCATCAAAAAGATTATACATCATGCCCAAGTAGGATTCAATCCAGGGATGGTTCAGCACAGGCAAATTAAGAAATGTAAAACCACATAAACAGCACCAAGGGCAAAAATCACACGAGCATCTGAATAGAGACAGAAAATGCATTTGACAAAACCCAACACTGATTCATGGTAAAAATCCTAAAGAAAATAGTTATACAAGGTCTTTATCTAAATCTGGTAAAAGCCATCCAAGACAAACCAATGGCCAACATGTACCGAATGTGGAAAGACTGAAACCTTACCTTTCAAAATCAGGAACAGGACAAGGATGTCTGCTATCACCATTCCTGTTCAATATAGTTCTTAAAATATTAGCCAGAGCAACTGGACAAGAGAAAGAAAGAAAAGGGACATGGATATGAAAGGAAGAATTTAAATCATGAACCTCTACATAGAAGAGCCCAAAAATTCCACTAAAAGTCTCTGGAATAAGAACCAATTTTAGTAGCACAGCAGGATACAAGGTCAACATCCAAAAATCGGTAGTGTTCCTCTACACCAATAATAAACTCAGCATAAGAGAAGTTAAGGAAATAATAACTTTCACAATAGCATCAAGAAAAATGAAACCCTTAGGAATTAACCTAAGATAGTAAAAGACCTCTACAATGAAAACTACAGTACTCTGATAAAGGAGATGGAAAAAGACATCATTAGGTAGTGGAAAGATATCTCCTATTCCTGGACAGGCAGAACTAATATAGTCAAAATAGTCAGGCTGGGGATGGTGGTGGATGCCTGTAATCCCAGCACTCGAGAGGCTGAAGCAGGAGGATTGTTGTGAGTTCGAGACTAGCCTGGGCTACAAAGTGAGCTCAAGGCCAGACTGAACTGCATAGTGAGACCCTGTCTCAAAAAGACAAAAAAAAAAAAAAAGTCAGTCATCCCTCACTATATCAAGGTTCACTTATTGCAACTTCACTGTATCACAGGATTTTTAAAAAATATATATATCTAAATATATATATATATATCTAATTTTGTATCATGAAGTTTTTGCTATATCAGGGGATTTTGTGGTATATAGGTATGTACATAACATATTTAATTTTTTAAATAATTTTTACCTAAAAATTTAGAACAATATAAAAATATTAATTCAAACATATTAAGAATATTAAATCAAAATAAATACAGTATTATTCCATCAGCAGATGAATACCATACTGTACACAATGGAAATGCAGTACACCACTGCTGCTTGCGCAAGTTTGCCAACATGAGATTGTACATGGCACACTATTGGCTGATGGAATGGAAGGCGACCAATCACAGTACTGTACAGTTACATAATTCATGATCTTCATCTTTCAAGTTGTAGTATACTTCACTAGTGAGCACCCATATAGAATTTTACATGTTGTTAAAATGCGTAGGTTTAAGAGTGTAGAAAGTGTTTAAGAGCATATGATGTGTTTATAAGAGTGAAAGGTTTGTAGGAGTGTGGGAAGGGTTTATAAAACCTTAAAAATATATAAATAAGAAAATAAATATAACACCATTACTTCACAGATTTTCACCTATCGCGGGGTCTCTGGAATATAACTCCCACGATAGGTGAGGGATCACAGTACTTCCAAAACTGTTATACAGATTTAATACAATCCCCACAAAAATATCAATAGCATTCCATACAGAAGCAGAGAAAGCAATCCTAAACTTCATATGGAGCCAGAGAGACTTACAGTACCAAAAGCAATTCTATACAACAAAGGCACAGCAGGGGGCACCACAATCCTGTGCTTAAATTACACTACAAAGCTACAGTGATAAAAACAGCATGGTATGGCCAAAACAAACCAAACAAACCCAGACTTGTAGATCAGTGGAATAGAATAGAAGATGTAAAAACAACTCCAGGCACACTCAGTTACCTTGTTTTTGACAAAGTGGCCAAATACTTTAACTAGAGGAAACAACCTCTTTAACAAACGGTGCTGGGAAAACTGCCTATCCACATGCTGAAGGCTGGACCTAGACCAGTGACAAGGAACCTTTCTGAGATTAGTGCCCAAACTGCACCCTGAAACCCACTTATTTATTGCAAAGTGCCAACACTGCAATTACACTTGAATACTGAAGTTTTACTTTAGAAAAAACAACTCATACATTATCTTTTGTCTTAAAAGAAAAACAAATAACACACATGCCAGAGGTTCACCACAAGTGATCTAGACCCCTATCTCTCACCATGCAAGAGACAAATGAAAATGGATCATAGATCTAAATGTTAAAACCAAAATACAATCTGTTGGAAGGCGAAAGTAGGTAAAACTCTTGAAGACATAAGTGTAAGCAAAGACTTTCTGAGCAGAATCACAGCTGCACAAGAAATAACACCAATAATCAAAAACTGGGATCATATCAAATTAAAAAGCTTCTGCACAGGAAAGGAAGCCACCAAGTAAAGAGACAACCTGTAGAACAGGGGGAAATTTTTGCCAGCTATTCCTCAGACAAAAGACTAGTACCTAGAATATATAAAGAACTCAAAAAGATTATACTCCTTAAATTTAAGGACCCAATCAAATTAAAACAACACTGAGGTCCCATCTCACTCCACACACACACACAAAAAACTATCATCTAGAAATCAAACAACACATGCTGGCAAGGCTGTGGGGAAAAAGGAACCCTTCTTCATTTTGGGGAGTGAAAACTGGTCCAAGCATTTGGAAATCAGTATGGAGAATTCTCAAAAATCAAAAAATAGAACTTCATTTGACCGAGCTGTACCCCTACTAGGCATCTCCCTAAAAGATTTAAAGACCTCATGCCACTGTGATCCACGCATATTCACGTTTATAGCAGCACAATACGTAACAACTACATTTTGGACACAGCCTATATGTCCATCCACAGAGGAGTGGATAAAGAAACTTTGGTATTTTTACACAACAGAGCACCACTCTGCCATAAGGATAAACTTTTGGAGTTTATAGGAAAATGGAGGCCATAATGTTAAAATGAAGTAAATCACACACAGAAGTTTAAATATCTCATAATTTCTCTTATGTTGGAAAGAAGACATATAAACAAAGTGCAAAATAAAAGACACAGTGGAGAGAGAAAAAGTTATTGTAATCCATTATGAACAGTGCATCTAAAGGTACCTTGATTTAGTATAATTGTCTTACCTGTCTTTTATGTTTTTGGGCCTGTTGGTTTGGCTGTTCATGTGTGTTCATGATAGTTAACTGGATAAAGACATATAAAATAAATAAATGAATCAGATGTTGACAAAGCTTTTTTAAAAATGGGGACAGAGGAGAAGGGGACAAAAAACTTTGTGATATGTTACACCTGTGCCAATTCCCCACAATGGAGGCGATCATCACGTAGGGCAAACAGGTACTAAGAGAAGTTGTTTCAATTAATTAATTTATTTACATTGGGGGTTTTTGGAGACAGTCTCACTATGTAGCCCAGGCCAGCCTCGAACTTTGATCCTCCTACCTCCGCCTCCCAAGTGTTGAGATTCTAGGTGTGCACCACCACACCTAGCAAAGGTTTTTCTTTTTCTTTTTCTTTTTAGCTGGAATTGAACTCACAACCTCATGCTTGCCAGGCAGGTAAGTTTAAAAAAAAAAAAAAATAGAATAAAATTCTACTGTGAAACTGTTGTCACATGAAGAAACAGTTTATAGTTAAAAGTGAATGTAGCCCCAAAGTATGGGGGAAAGCGTTATCTGGCCATTAATAAAAATATTATGTTATTTTTATACATGTTGATACTTGTGCTGTCAACTTTTAAACATTTGTGATTTGTTAACATTCTAAATAAACAATCATTTGTACCTCATAATTTTGTCTTTTCCCAAATTGTATAAATCTTAGGCTCCTCAAAACCTGGAAATAGCCTTGTCGATATTTTTAAAACTAAGAATGCAGTCAGGTCACTCTCCAACTTTGAAATGTTTTTCCTTGTTGCAAATTCCAAGTCATTCTCAGAGCCTGGCTCTCCCGTGTTCTGCCCCTTGACCTTAAGCTCCAGCAACACAGGACTCTTTCTCGTGGCTCCTCCCCAGCCCAGGGAGGTTGTTTTCTATTTATTCATGCACAGTGTTTGTTTGTTTGTTAGTATTTTTTTGAGACAGGGTTTTGCTATGCAGTTCAGGCTGACCTTGAACTCACTAGTAGCCCAGGCTGGCTTCAAATTCCCAGTGATCCTCCTGCCTCAGCCTCTTGAGCACTGGGATTACAATTGTGTCTCTTATCTTCCTACCTTTATTTTAAGAAAATTTTATAAATTTGAAAACACAAATGAGAAGGAAAATGTACTGCAACTTTACTCTTCATAATAAAATTTTGAAAAAAAATCCTTCAATAGTATACTGATTAAATAAACGAGGCTATGCACATGTAAGCATAAACACACACTTATACACACACACAAAGATACACACCAGAGTAGAAAGCATTTAAAATGTTTGTAACTTTTTGTTGTTGTTGTCTTTTTGAGACAGGGTTTCGCTGTGCAGTTCAGGCTGGCTTTGAGCTCACTTTGTAGCCCAGGCTGGTCTCAAGGTGGCAACAAACCTCCTGCTTCAGTCTCCTGACTGTTAGGATTACAGGCTTGTGCCACCACAACTGGCTGTAGCATATTATCAAGTTTTTGTTTTTCTGTTTTAGGGTACTAGGAATCAAACTCAAGACATTGTACTTGCCAGGCAGGTGCTGTGCCACTGAGCTATATCCCTGGCCCTATTGCCAAGTTTTTAAAAAGCAAATTTTAAAGCTAATGTAGAATTGACTTTTTACTCTGTAAAATTATATACATGCATGTATTCGGGCCCAGAGATCTGTCTGAAAGGAATGTCATGAAAATATGAATCTTAGTTAGCAGGGCATGCTGAAATTGAAGACAGTTTTTACTTTCTTCTGCATATCTTGCATTGTTTACAGGAATATACCCCTTTTATTTAAAAGCAATAAACTCTTCATATAGAAGATACTGTTTTATAGCTGTTACTAAACACTTTTCCAAAAAATAGTACCCCTAAGCCAACGACGCTACAGGAAGGGCTAATTTTATTGGCTTCTTGGAAAGACAACCACGACATCCCACCGGGGAAGGGATACACGAGGTGGACTCCCACGCTTTGTCCACCCTCACACCCTGACGACGTGCAGCTCTTCACCGCTTCCCTGCCCCAGAGCTGAGGACTTCTGACCCACCCTCCCTCCCACTCGGTCCCCGAGACCCATCATAAATCCACAGAGCCTTGCTGGTCAGCTTCCAGTCATCCACTCTGTTACCCAAGCAGGAGGCCAGGAATCATGTTTTCCCCCTACTTCTCCTTCAACAGCTCTTCTTCAGCTGCACAGTGCTCCCATAGCTGCGTGATCTCACCTGCGTCTCACCTGGCTTTCCAGGCTGGCTGACTGGCTGGCCACACCCACTGATTTGTGTCCCTCCCTCCTGTCAGCATGATCCTTTCAAACACAGGGACAGTCATGGCCCCGTCTTTTCTAAAATCTGCCAGTGGTTCTCCCCTGCCTGCACTGTGCAGGGCAAACTTCCGAGTTCTCCAGATAGCACATCCCTTGCTTCCGGGACTTTCTACGTATGGCGCTCCTCTCCTGGAGCGCTTATACCCAATGCATCACTTCACCTGGCCGATTCCTACTTATCCCGTGGTGTGTCTGCTTAGTCCTCACAGCCTCTCAGAAGCCCTCCTGGACTGCGATACATATACACACCCACCCACTCACATGCACACATCTTTGTGCTTCTATGGTACCTTACGTGGTAATTCCTTGCATTGCTTTATAATTCCTGGTTGATTCGTCTAACTTCCCTGAATGATCTGGCAGGGTAAGAACTGTGTGTCTAATTGACTACTATATCTCCAGCACTTTGCACAATTCCTGCAGACCAATAACCACAGAACAAATGTGCTGCCAGTATTGTTAACTTTTATCTAAAACTGATCCCCTTCCTTTTGCTGGGTGCTGCTGTAGTGGATGCAGCACCTAGAGGCATGGTTGTTCTGCACTACAGGGAAGGTGATCTGAGAATATGGGATTGGGAAAAGACAGAAAGAGCTAGGGCCTCAAAACTGACACTGAGCCAATGAACTCAACCATGCTGGGTCTGTCTACATTCAGACATTTGTCACAAGTACCTGGGCTGTTAGAGCTGCTAGAGACCAAGTTTTCACTGCACACAGCCAACATTATTGTAAGTAAGAAAACAAGTGAACGAATGAATGACTTGGGCCCCTACCATAAAAGTCCCAACCCCCCTAGAATCCAGATCAAGCCTTACCTCAGAGACACAAAAATCTTACTATCCTTGAGAAACTCAAGGCAATAAGACAAGGAAATCATGATTATCTAGAAGTTAGTTTATTTTACTTTTCTAGATAAAGTTAGTTTTTAGGTGGAAGCCTCACTTTGCAAGGGAAAAGAATTCCCAAATAGGGCTGTATTTAAAAACAAGGGTAATAGTCTTAGAGAAGTTCCGGGGCAATACATATTGAGTCTACTCCCCTGAAGCTTAGCACACATAACTTTTAAAAAGTAAATTCCCGGGGCTGGGGATATAGCTCAGTGGAATAAGCGCCTGCCTAGCAAGCACAGGATCCTGAGTTCGATCCCCAGTACCGCAAAAAAAAAAAATAAATAAATAAAATAAAATAAAATAAAAAGTAAATTCCCCACAGGGCATGGCAACACATGGCTGTAATCCCAGCCCTCTAGAGGCTGAGGCAGGAGGATCACCACAAATTCAAGGCCAGCCTGGACTACATAGTGAGTTCAAAACCAGCCTGAACTGCTAAATAAATATTTTCTGTACTGCCATCCATCAGGCTGTTGTAAAGACCAAGTGATTTCAGTAACTGTGTCATATAAATACAAGAAAATGCTACTTGTTAGGATTCTGGTGACAACTGAGCTCCTTAATTAAAGAAAACTATTTGTATTCTTTAATCTCTATTTATTGAGAACGAAATAGAGACTCATATTTCACAATGACTGCTATGTGGTCAAACTATAAGAAAAGATTTTGCTTCATTTCTGTTTAACCTGTGTTTTTGTACAGAACACCTCATTTCTATGTTTTTTAACTGACTGCTTTCATGGGTCATCACCTTGGTAAATAATGTACAATTACGAGTGAATGCTCCATCAAAAGGAGTGGTTTTGACTCCAGCAAAAGTTAATGAGCTCAAGGTTACCTCCCATATCATTGCATTCCCATGACCCTCTGCTGAAAACAGCGGTGGCTGCCAGGACTTTGGAGTGGTGGGGGTGTGACTACAAAGGGCAGCAGGAAGGAGGCGTTGGGGCGATGGAACAATTCTGCACCCTAACTGTGTTGGTAGTCACTAGAATCCTGATAGACGTTAAAATTCATACAATGTATGCAAAGGAACAAACACAGGTAGCTTTACTACGTTAATTTAAAAAAAATAAATTAATTGGCCCAACTCAGGGTGTCTATTTTCCCTACCTAGAGAACAGCAACCCAAAAGGCTGGAGTTTGTGTAGGGAGGGAATAAGAATCCGAAGTCCCAGGAGGATAGGCCGGGAGGGAAGATGAGAACTTGTATGCTGGGTAAACAACTGTTTCAAGCACTGGTTCATTCCTTATCTTTGCGGGGTGGTGCTCACTGCAGGTCAGTGTTACCTCTTTTGCAGCTGTGTCAGCCAGCTTTGTACAACTGTGAGTTGCCGGCAAAAAACAAGTCAAAGGAGGAATGGCTTGGCTTAGGTTCACTGTCTCAGAGGGTGCAGGCCATGGTCACCTGGTTGCGTCACTTTCGGGCCAAGGTACGGCAGAAACGTCACAGCGGAAGACTGTGGCCGAGGAACGCTGCTCACCTCCTGGTGGCCAGGAAGCAAAGAGAGAAGGAAACACCCAAGGGGAAAGAGCTGGGGACTAAATATATTTCCCAGTGTCCCACCCCCATGTCCACTCCCTCCAACAAGGTCCCCTCATCTTCTTTCTACCACCTCCCAATAATGCCATCAAATTATGATCTTGTCAGTGGATGAATCCGCTGATGAAGTTAGGGTCCTCATAAACTGTTCATTTCCTAAATGCTTTCCTCTAAATATACCGGCTTTGGGGGGCACATTTTAGATTTAAATCGTAACAAAGGCCTCCTTCTTCTCTTCCCAATAGTAAAGCTGTACAATTAGCATGGGTCCTTCTTTCAGCAATAAAGAGAATTAAAATCAAGCCTACTGCATGAATTTATAGACAAAAGCTTTAACTGAGGAGGAAAAAATGGGAAAGGGCTTCAGCTTGAGGAGAAGAGCCAAAAGGGGCATAACTCAGACAAAGGAGATCAGACTGATCTGTTAAAAAAAAAAAAAGAGAGAAAAGGCCAGTTTTTATAGGGTTGCAGGGCATCTAGAGTTGGGCTGGTCGTGATCTCAGTTGTGGTTTCTGCCTTTCCTGGGAGAAACATATATTTTGTTCAGGCAGTCTCAATTTTGCAGAGGTTCTGCTGGAACCCAAGGTGACTGCAAGTTAGGGCAATGATGAGAAATTTAGGTGCTCGGTTCCAAGTGGAACGCAGTGCGCACTGGCAGCTGAATGTCCCTGTAAATCTCTTGACAGTGCGCTCAGTCTTAAATGAGGATGCAACAGGTTATGTCAACTTAAGGCGATAAAGTTTGCATTACCAGTTTTTAGGCAGCCGCCCCTTTGATTACCGTGCCTGTATGCAGGGCTGAGCAGGAGTTTCACTTACAGTTTTAAGGTGATAA